>VWZS01008698.1:1113740-1230989 GCA_013397075.1 Rhabdornis inornatus | reverse complement strand
AAAGGCGAGCCGCGTCAAGAGAAAATTCCTACTAGCCTAACAATGTGAGAACAACTGTGAACCATAGAGAGGGTATCTTAGGAGGAGGTAAGAGGTGATGCAGCCCTGATTTTGTGTGCAGCATGTCATCTGAGGTGTCCAAAGCAATCACTGCTATTTTTTGTTTAAAAGCAGCAGTAAAACCCTGCTTTCAGAAAGGGCCCATGCAAATTTAAGGAAGTGACTTACTTGTTTATTTGCATCACTGGCTAAAGAGCAGTTTTCCCTGCAGGCTATAAGCCCATACATTTGTGTCCTGCCTAAAATGCCATCACTTTCAGATGGGATTTACAGATCAGCATGGATGAAGGTGTCCTTGACTGTCAGAGCAAGGTGGTCTTCCTCCTCTCATGTCTCTGTGGGGAAGAAAAGAGATACATGCAGAAATTAAAAGTGCTATGGAAATTTCCAGAGGAAGAAAGTGGAGTGGCCTCTGTTGTATGTCCTCTCCTTCATTTTATACCAGCACCGATCAATGGACTCATTGCCTGCTGTAATTCCCTGCAGTCATTACTTTACAGGTGAGTAATTTATGGCTTTGTAAAGGGCTCTGGGATGTTTGATTATGTCAAAGGTGTTATTGAAGTTCAGATTGTAGTTGTATCCTAAATAGGATGAGATTACCACAGGGAGTTATATCATTACTTTCACTAATTATTTACAACATGGTGCCAATCACACTGTAGGCACAGTTGCAGCAAAACAAGAGATGGCTCTGTGTAAGTGAGCACAAACCCTACTAGGTGATAAGCTATCCAAAGCAGTGCATGGCATTGACCTCCAGTGGCAGAGGAAACGATAGGCAGAACAAGGAAATCCAACATCAAAGACATTAACCTGAGCTTCAGCAGGAAGGGTTAATATTCGGTGTGCAAATTTCTCAGTCCTCATCTGACCCAAGCTCCCTGTCTCATGGGAGTGTGGACTCAGGGACGGGACAGACTATTCCAGAACCACAGGATCAAAGGGTGACTGGAGAATAACTTAAAAACTGCTGTATAAATGTTTGCCTATGGGGACAAATATAGCAATTGTGGGGAGAAGTCTCCTGTGTAAGAAGGGAGAAATTTCACGGCCTTCCAGCTAACGTGGCAAGAAAAAAAGAATGAGACATGATTATTCCCCACAGGACTCAAGTTTTTATCCCTGCAGATTCTTCAGTCAGAGTAGGAAAGCTCATACCACACAGTAATAGTTTTCCAATGTGTCTGTAAGCAGGCTGGGTCCCGGGGGATTACAAGTGTGACAGCATCCTTCGATCCAGCCCCAATGACAGAGACAGGGGAAAGCAGTAAAACTTTCTTTTTAGTGGCATACTACAGTGATGTAAGAACTCCTTTTTCCCTCAGAGGCCTCACATTAGCGTTTTCTCTGTCCTGAGAGTAAATCATGCCATCTAGTCACAGTTTACAGCAGGACTCCAACATTCCCTTTCTGAGCTCTCACCCCCTCACCTTCACCTTTCCTGCCTGATGAGAGCATCCCAAATTTGCTAAGTGAGCCAAAAACTCCAGTTCAGTCTTTTCCATGGACCTTCCTGTCTTCTACTAGGTCTACACAATTCCACCTTTATGAAGCTTCTATTTCTCTATCCATGGGAGGGACACAGTACAAATAAGTATTCAGAGGGATGTCAGCAACAGCACTGTCACTCAAGATAGATTCACAAAGTGACTTAAGCATCATCACACCAACACTGGTATTTAATAGTCAGGCACTGTGCTCCAAGACTCATCAGAGCTTAAGAGATATCTTAATCTTCCCTTTCATTATTTAGCAAATAATTATTTGATATTTGGTAGCTCATGATTCACAGAAAACAAATCCCTCCAGAGTCGGGGGGAAAGGAATTCTACTGTGTTTATTCTGCATATTGCCTAGCCTCCACTTTTGATTGTGAGAACATGATTTGAGGGATTACTCACTGGATTCAGAAGAATTACCAGTTTCAACGTTCTGACTGAAGAAAATGAAAATCTTCTAGGCTACTAAAAATTAGAGGGTGCTGTTGAATGCATAAGACAGGACTTCTATGCCAAAATGTAACTGTAGAGTATATTGGAGATTATATTAAAGTCACTGTGAAGAAGCAGATGGGTAAGAATTGGAATGAAACACATTGAGCTTCTGTAAATATTTTTCAGTGTTAAATCTTACTTTCCTGCACACAAAGGGCAGGATACTTTTATTTATGTCCTACAATTAGGGAACTATACTTGGGGAGGCAGTGGAGTTCCAGGTTGGAATGTGAAATGCCTAGGCAGTGTCCTCGGATGGTCAAGAAAAGAATGAAAAAGCAAACCTGACGTGTGATGGATGTGTTTTTCAGATGTGCAACAGGTCAGCATCAATGAAATGCAGAGGCAGAGAAAAGCATCCTGTTATTTTTTCCAGGAAAGACAACACATTGTCCAGTTATGTTTGTTTTGGCCATTAGACTTGAGTACTGATTATTACCTGACTGTTAAATATCAGCTTATTTTGAGAAAGAGAGTGTCCATTGCTAGAAATTATAACTGGATGTATTAATAAACCAGAGGACTGACATTCTTTCCAGTGTTTAGCCAAAGAAAAATAATGCATAAAATAAGAACAAAGAAAACAGAGTTTAAGGAGGCATCAGGACAGAAAACGCAACAGAGCAGAAACAACTTTTCTAATGAAACAAATCCACACCAGTCAGATTCTGAACGAGGCCTGGGTCCACCTTCAAAAGAGTTCTATGATAAGAGAAGTATCATAGAATCATAGAATATCCTAAGCTGGAAGGGACCCATGAAAGTCCAGCTCCTGGCTCTGCACAGGACAGTTCCCAGAATCACATCACATGCCTGAGAAATAGTTTGGTGAAAACAACTTCAAAAAAATTAATGATCATAATTCAAAATAAACAGCAATTTCAAAAATTGCATTTCATTATTAAACCTTATTAAATCCATGTGTCTATTTCCTTCCAAGACCATTTGCCCCTAAATTGATCAAGGTTTCTGAGAATCAAGGGTCTGAAAGTGGTTATGCTTGAATGACTACTACATTCAGGGATTCAAAAGTCATCCCAGAGGCCTCAGGAAGTAGAACTGATAAAATATGTAGAAGAACAAAGTTTCCCAGAAGGGCTGGCTACAGAGACAGCAAGCAAGGAAAATCTCAGTCAGAATTGCACTGGGAGATAAACACAGCAGCCTGTTGAACTATCAGCACCAAAACTGGGTGCTGATAGTTCAACAGTGTAACGGGTGTAGAGCTGGCAGAATCCTGGGTTAGCTGATCAAAAAGAAATCAAAACTGGACAACTTTAAAAAGAAACTCACATGCATCTTCTCCCATGGTCAAGCCTACTGCTGCATTTACTGCTTGTTTGTTGGATTGAGCAGGAATGACAGCAAGTTACCAGTATCTATGAGGGAATCAATTACCAAAGATTCATCACTTCATTAGTCAGGCATGGGCTGTGGCCTACACAGTGTTTTCCTGGCAGAAGCCATCTCAGTGTATTCACCCCCTGGGCCAGCTCTGATTTGGGAGCCAGAATTCATATTTACCCCCCAGGTGAGCCTGAGAGAATGAACCCTGCCTCCCTGCAGTCATTATCAGCTGGAGCACACCCCAGCCTCTATCACAGCTGTACCACTGCATCCAAGCACATGTGGAGACCACCCATGTCCTCCTGTAAAATTCTCATGGATGCCTGTACTGAGACCTTTGTGCCAGAAGATAAGAAGCAGTAGGAACAGGCTGAAAGGATCTTTAGGTCCAGTGATACATCCCAGCATCATCTACTGCTCTGCTTAAACCAGATGGACAGCACAGACAGGTTTCATCTGCAAACATGGTAAAAGCACTGACATATTCCAACCAGTTACATAGAACAGCTCTTATAAAGGATCAATGTTTCATAGTCAAAAAATTGTTTCTATGCCAGTTTTGAAAGGCTCAGTAACAACTAGGGAAGAGGTGGAGGTGGCTTTCATTCATTGTTATGATTCAGAGTCACAGAACATTGAATGATTATGGATTAGCAGAGGAAAATTACTGATGGGCATACGTTTTCATTCAGCCTCCCTAAAATTCTCTCTTGAGGATGTAGAAAGAAAGCCTGATTTATGATGGGTGACCTTAACTTCAGGGATGTTTTCTGGACAACTGGTTCCGTTTGTCACTAAAAAGAAAGGTGGGAGCTGTACACCATAACACAGATATCTAAGACTCAGAAGCATTAAGTCTAACTTAGGTACCTCAGGGGAGAAATCAGCAGTTCCATTAGGCAGTTCATCCCAACCTAAAAGAGATCTCTAAGATAAATCAATTAAATTGCCCCCTAGTAGTGCTTATTTCTCTCAGTAAAAAATTTCAGAGTGATTTGCTGAAATTTAGGAGTTTAAACCTGATAAATCTAAAAGGAGAGAGCCATTCCCAGTTCTTTAAGACAATTTCACAAGTTTCTTTCTTACAACAAGAAAGGCAGTGTTTTAAAATGAGATTTGAAATATCAATAAATTATATCTAACATGAGTAAATAGGAAATAAATGAATGGTGAACAACTTAAAATATAGGTAACTTCTCAGAAAGTTAGTTGAATAACATTAATGTTGGGCATAACTAGGGCTTCAGGAAATGAGGATTAGTGTTCACAGGTATTAGGAGGAAAGGTGATATTAGGTCAGCTGTAAGTTTTGTTTCTGGAGATGTAGATGGATGAATTCTCAACAGCAATATAGCAAAGTGAAACATTTGTCATAAAAACAGCTTGAAATATAAAATAAAGTGTTCTATACCCCTTCTAACAAAACTTCATCTCTATCAAAATACTAGCATAAGGTAACATAAAAATAAAATATTTTAACACTTATTCATACCTTAGATACAAACTTTTTTTTTTAAGGGCTGAATAATATTTCTAGCTTAATTTTAATTTTTAAGAGACCTTAGAAAATATCTTTAAAAAGTTGGGATAGTGAAATTTTCTAGAAAACAAAGTAATATTAGTGTTTAATAAGGGGTAAAAGAGATAAGCTAGGGGCTATTGAAAAATTTCTCTGATGTACATGGAACAGTTAAATGAGGAGTCTATCAACAAACAGTGGCTAAACATATAATTTATGCCACTCAACATGGTTTTGTAGAAAGTAAATCTTGTCAAACAAACACTGTTTCCTATGACAGGATTATAGGCCCTATTGATAAAGGTGAATGTGTTGGCACAGCATTCTTCACTTTTAAGGCATTTGACTTAGTGCCACAAAATACTTTGGTTTAAGAGCAAACTTGAATTGTGCAGAATTAACAGGCTGCACATTAGAAAAAATTAAAATATCTCACAGTGTTCAAAAATGGCAATAAAGAAATCAGTGAGCACAAGTGCTTCTACAAGCTTCCCCAAAATAGCCATTGCTCCTTTTATAGAAGGAGCAATGGACTAAAAAGAGCCTGTGAACAAAACAGAGCAGGGTAGTAGGTAGCAAAGATGAGGCTCTGGTGCAGAACTACCTGAAATTCTGCTGAAACAGTTAAATTCCAACAAAATCAATTTAAGAACACTCAACAATGCATCTGGAGACCAGGAACACAAATTTTAGGAACAGTGAGACTCTCTTTTGCAAAGCAGTAGCTCAGGAACGGGCTCATGAGTCATTGTGGATAATCATCTCAAAATAGGCTCTCAAAGTAATGCTTTGACAAAATGGTTAGTATGATCCTTGGTTATATAAAATGTGATTGTCAGAAGTAGGGAAGTGTTACTGCTGCTCTAAAACTTCCACTACCATAAAACAACTAGGTCTGGACTCAGATCTTCCAGAAAAACATAGAAATCACAAAAACATTGAAAAAAAAAACAACTTAAGCCAGAGATTGGAATACAAATATAAATATGTGAGTCTTAAAGATTCAACTTAATTTAACAGAGAAGGCTGAAAGCTGACTTGAGGCGTTTGTACAGATCCTCGACATGAAAACACCATCCAGTAGTATGGTTCTCAAACCTGCTGACAAAATCATAATTAGACATAATGACTGGAAGCTGAAGTTAGAAAATTTAACCTTCAAATAAGACACAATGTAGAAAATTAAATAAGACACAATATAGAAAATTAAATTTTATGAGGTACTAGCTCACAATTAGTCTGAATCGTTAAAATTGGTTTAAATAGCTTTCTGAAGTAGATGGTTTAATTCAGCTTTTCAGAGAGATTACATCTCCAGTGTGAGGAAGGGTTTAGATTAGACAGTCATAGGCCACCCTTCTGGCCTTGAAATCTGTCAAACCAAGAATACCATCTTCTCTATCCCCAGTAGTTATGTGCCATAGGATAACCAGGATTACCTATGTTACTCAGCATAATCACTATGTGGGTAGGTATGCACAATGCCAATGACTGTATTCAAATATGATACCTCAAGGTATCAGTCAACTGTACAATACAACCCAGGAACTTTTATTTAAGTAGTGCTACACTGGTTAGATGTAATCTGTTTGCACTTGGTGGAAGGGGAAATTTGATTTTGTGTCTGTGTGTTTAACAGCAAAACCATTTCCTTTCTTTGTATAGCTAGACAGACTACAAATCACCTATTTTCTTTACTCTTCTACTTATCTTCTAGGGCATTCAGCTCCTTCTGAAAGTCATAGGGCTTTTCAATCAGTAGGTAAACATCTATGCATTTAAGTTTATTTTTTACAGGAATAGCTACTCCAAGGCACCCTTGTCTCACTTGTGGCATAATCATTCATGTTCATTACACAAGAACAGTGAACACACAGGTGTTGTGTTGCAAAACTTGTGGTTTAGTCCATCCCCAAATAGAAATAAAAGTACAGTAAGTTTATTTTTATGAAATTCTGGAAATGACGATTAACAATAGGATCTCAGAAGAGGGATTTTTACCTTTGTATCTGTCACCAACACAGAGGACATCCAGGCTGAACTGGGCTCCAGCAGGAATCTTTGCTGCCTGCAGGCTGTGCCTACACAGGTACCTGTGCAGAACCTTTGTTTTCCATGTGCTAGCACAGGTGCTTTGTGCTTGAGATACCATTAACATTAGCAGAAAAGAGAGGCCACCCATCACCTCTCAGTTGGCTCTGCAAGACTAATAGGCAATCCAACTTCTTTTTAAACACTGTAGTAAGAAGACGTGACTCTAAATACACACAGCAGGCAGAAACACTGGGTAGGAAGGTGCCGTTTCCAGCCATTCTTCAGTGAAACACCATCTGTTACAACATATGCAAGTGCAGTTACACATCCAGTTACAGGAGGTGAGAAGGGTAATTTTCAGCCTGACAAGAATGAGTTCTGTGTGCTCATCTCCTTTCACCATGCCTCACCCATTAGCACCAGTCAATCTAATGGAAAAAAATCACAACCATTTTCTGTCTCCCCCAAATAGAAAAGAAAACTCAAATCCCTTGGTATGTACAGGAATAATGATGGGGGTGGTTTCTAGATGTAGATCAAAAAAGTTAATTTCAAAAGTCCCAAATAACTGGAAGAATTTGAGAGTAGAAGAAATTCAAAATGAGACTAGAACCAGCAAAAATAAAATTAAGATATAGAATTTACACATAAAAATTTAATGAGCCCAAGCTTCCAGTTTTCTTTATTTGAATATTTTGACAGATACATTATTAACGCTAACCTTATTTTCCTAGCTGAAAAATTAACATAAACAGAAACATAAAACTTACGATGTGCCAAAGGAAAAAAAGAGAAGAGTTATGGCTTGGAGACCCTTTCTTTGTATGGAAACACTAGACTCTAATTTAATTTTAAAAGAAACTAAAAAAACCCCTAGTTTTCTCAGCCTGACAAATCTCCTCCAAAAAATTATTTCCTCACTGATTACAGAAGCAGACAATTGGTGCCCAAACAATCAAAGAAGGTTGTATTGTCAGCATGTTAATCATAGTGTCTCTTAGCAACCATATTTTATTTACAAGTAACAATACTTCTTCAGAAGCTCGTCACATTAATGACAACTATTTGTGGGGGAAGGACTGGAATATGTATGTGCAACTCCCACCTCTGGTGATAAGCAGCTTGTGAGGAGGACAGAGCAACACTTTTGCTGATAACCAGGTACTGATGGTAGAAGACAGAGAAACCTCTGAGGAGGTGGGGCAAGGGCTTGCACAAAACAGGGACTTGCCCTGCTGGTTTTCTGTGCCCACTCTGGTTGTTGCTTTTCACCCTGTGAATCCATAGGTTCCTCTCCCTTTGACTCCTTACTGTGAACTTTTTAAAAATTTACAAGATAGTCAAGGAATTTGGGGACCAGAACCTTCTTGCTTTTTTGCCTTTGGAGCTCTCCAAGGACCAGGTTCTCCTCCCAGTACTTTCTCAGCAGCAGGGGGACAGCTCTGCATCTTCCATGCTTTCACATCACTGTCAGCAGCAACAATCAGTGCTCACATCACCTGTAAATATAAAAGATAGTGTCTGGAAAAGTCCATTTCACTCCAAATCAGTTTTCTTCTGCACTTGTAAAACTGTGCCTACTGGTCATCTCCATGTTAAATACCAACACTCTGGGATATTTTAGAATATTAGACAGAAGATGCAATATTTCTGAAAAACAGAGAGAAAAACAGAACATTTTGTTCCTTACTGTGAAGACATTTTGCAGCAAAATTGTACAAGGGACAGTAGAGGTACTCAAGGGCTCCTTTCAGTTTTCTTTATCTGTGATCAGTCATAGTGATAGGAAGGACTGCATAACCTAGTAAAAGTCACCTCAGCCCATGTTAATCTATTACAATATCTTATCCCTATTCACCACCATCATAAGATGCTTCAGAGAAGGCTCTAAGGAAAGATAAAAATAATCTGCTTCCATGAAGATCTCAGCCTAATCCCTTGGAGTTAGAGTCAGCCTTAAATCTTAAGCATGAGTTTATGTTTTTCCTTCCACGAATGTTGGTAGTAAGAGCTTGTATTCTAGATGTCCTTGTTATCTATCTCTTAAAATCCTAGGAGTTCTACCCTCAAGTGCTGGGTATGCTTGTCTGTTTCCTTTTTTTGTCCATTTTGAAACAGTCTCCATTACATTTCAACAAATACCTTTATTCCTGAGATATGAGGAACAATAAGCAGGTTGAAGAATCACATCAAAGCACGTACCAGCAACACATCTGTGGACTGTATGGGATGCTTATGTTTGAGGAATTTATGTATGATATACACAACAGAAGGACAGCCTGGACATGACCAGAGCAAGAGGTTTGTAGAAAGAGTGGAACAGAGGAACCAAAGTAGAGTTCCAACAGCTCTTTTGTTCACAAAAACCTTTGCAGACTTTCAGAGACATACCTGCCTCATAAAAGGAAGTTTGGAAGGAGGGAAGAGTGGCTAATTTTTTTATTATTCTTGTCTGAACTTTCAATTTTTTTTTTCAGATATTCTCTCCTTTCATAAGAGAATAAAAATAGAAGTGGGAATAAAATTTAGGGATGAGTCCAAATAAAAAAAAAATTAAAAGCCTGGGAATTCAATTCAGGCTCATCCTTAAAAGAATTTCCGAAATGACAAACTGCTAGTCCAAACCCACAAAAAATCTTTGTGGTTTAGGCCTGCCCTAAACAAATATTCCCATAATTTTAAGCTTTCAGCAACAGCTGGAAAAGAAAAGACATTCCATAGAAAGCATAAGGACTTTTTAAGCTGTTCTCTGTCCCCCTGACCTGCTTGAATTAGTAAACAGTAATCACAAAAAAATATGTATAGTAGCTATAACAGTTCTGAGAATTCACTCTTGCTTACCAACATATGGGAACAATTACTATGAAAATACTTCAGAATTATGTCAGATGGTGTCTTCCATTACTCAGAAAACTGTGACATCCACAGCGAAGGACAGGGCAGACAGCAGCAGCAGATTTCTGAGGAACCTTATAGTCCTCCTTCAGCTGCAGTCCCACCACAGAGCCTCTCATCTCTGCACTCATTCCCCAGCCAGTGCTGGGAACACTTCTTAGCTCCACATGATGAAATAGACATTTATATTCACTGTACTCCACCATCCACTGGGGAAAAGAAATGCTAAATCATAACTGCAGATCCCACCCATAGCTAGGCAGCAGTCTCTGCAATCTCCTATGTGCAAAGAATTCAGCTATATCTGGCCCTCTTACACACCATTAAAGGGAAATAATAAGCCCATTTTACTCTCTCCATCAGAGATCTAAACAGAGATTAATTCAGAACAGAGTTTATTATCCAGCTGCCAACCACTCACCTAAGAAGGATCCTTGTGGACACCAGTCCTCCTGCACTGGAACTGCAGTAATTATTTCAGAGCATCAGCAACACCTTGCAGAGTTTAGTGTTTTCTCTCTCACAGTTTATTTGGCTGTTAATGGTAGTAGTATGGTCAAATAACCAAATTAAAACAAGCAACCAACAACAAAAACAAACAAGCAAACAAACAAAAACCCACTAACATTTCAAAGCACAGATAGTGAGTGATATTGCCAATGAAATTCAAAAACATATTGAACAAACCTGGCTGTGGAACATTTTAATAAAATTGAAAGCATCAGGAAGCTTTGAAGTCTTCCAAGCATACAGCAAAATCTGTTATTTACTATTGCAGCATCAAAAGAAAGATCCACCAATACACTGTACAGACATCAAGAAGAAAGGCTGTCATGGTCTTTGTTTGCAGTTTGCTTGTATCTCTTAAAGTCTGTGCTAAAGGAAGAATCATGACTCTTTATGATACAGCACAGCCCTCATGTTTATTCCAGGTATTTTTGCTTTGAAGATCACTAGGGAACAGGAGTTCTTAGATTGACTGCGGACACACATGAGGTTAATATCTTCCTGTTTTTACAAAAAAAGGAGGGGTAACATGACCACAAATGACAAGAAGTCTAACAAATATTTTTCTGACATTTCATTGTACATTGACTTTTCAAAATGTCAGCTCTGATTTGAACATAAGCAATGCTTAAATAAAAATAATTTATCGTTTTAAAGACCATTAAAGGCTTCTGCAGAAGAATCTAAACTGCAGAAGTCTCAGGAGTTTGATCTTCACAGTAATTCCAGTAGAAGTCATAGCTGTTCAACCTTTGAGAGTCAGAACATTTATATAGGTGTCTAAATAAACCATTTGCTTCATTGACTATTGACCAACAACAAATATAGCATCTTAGAATTGCTTAGGTTAGAAGAGGTGTTTAAGATCGTCAAGTTCAACCATTAGCCCAGCACTGACAAGCCCAGCACTGAACCATGTCTGTAAGTGCCACATCGACACCTCCTTAAACACCTCCAGGGATGGTGACTCCAACACTTCCCTGGGCAGCCTGTTCCAGTGCTTGACAACACTTTCAGTAAAGAAATGTTTCTTAATATCCGATCTAAACCTCCCTTGACACAATGTGAGGCTGTTTCCTCTCATCCTATAGCTCGTTAGCTGGGAAAAGAGACCAACACCAACCTAGTTGCAACCTCATTTCTCAGAGTTGTAGAGAGTGATAATGTCCCCCCTGAGCCTCCTTTTCTCCAGGCTAAATACCCCCAATTCCCTCAGATGCTCCCCATAAGACTTGTGCTCTAGACCCTTCACCAGCTCTGATGCCCTTTTCTGGATGTGCTCCAGCATCTCAGTGTCTTTATTGCAGAGAAGGATCCAAAACTGACTGCAGAGTTTGAGCTGCAACCTCACCAGTGTCCAGCACAGACAGTCACTGCCCTGGTCCCACTGACCACACTATTGTTGACAGAACCCAGGTGCCATTGGCCTTCTTGGCCACCTGGGCACACCTGGCTCATGTTCATCTGCTGTCACCAGCACTCCCAGGTCCTTTCTCACTGGGCAGCTTTCCAGCCACTCTGCCCCCAGCCTGTGGCACTGCAGGGGTTGGTGTGACCCAAGTGCAGGACCCAGCATTTAGCCTGTTTGAACCTCACACCATCAGCCTCAACCCATCAATCCAGCCTGTCCAGATCCCTCCGTTTAGCCTTCTGACCCTCCAGCAGCTCAACACTCAAGCCCAGATTGGTGCTTTCTATATATATGTGTTATATATATATATATATTTATAATTACTCCTATCACTTAGAAATATTACTCACCATTATGATAAAGGAGCCACTGCAACTGTGCTCATGCTCTCTGGACCTGCCAGAGACCTGCAGGGAAGAGGGAATGGTGCAGATAAGAAAAAAGGGAGACAATTTGCTGTTACAGTTTTTTTCCCTGTACCAGGTCTAGACAGACAACAAAATTGCATGAACATAGACTGGTTAGAAGGCACTCAAACTGATTACCTAGTTCATTTTTCTTCCCATAATAAAGAACTACTTTAGCTATCATATTCCCAAACTGCTATCCCTGCTTGCTAAGCCTCTTCTTTAATACCTCTAAGTGACGAGCATTGTGAAATATTCTTAAGAAACCACAATGCCTACCAATTCCTACTAGGAGAAAAGGAATACCTTTGCCATTCCTAAAATTCTAAAATTCTCTGTCTGCAGCTTGAGATTTATTTCTTGCCTTACTCTTCATGGCCATGGGAGACATTCTTTTTGCAGCTTTTTTATGTATTCATACGCTGATATAACATTTTCTTTCTATCTTGTGTGTTCTAAGGACACCAAACACCCCATCCTTTGTAGGTTCCCAGGCTTTCCTCATAGCCTCTCTCCAGCTGTCTCACTTCTGAGAAACTATAACAATGTTGTGAAGAAGAATTATATTGCAAATTTTATGGACTATGCTGCTGTTTATAAATCCCAGTGTGATGTTTGACCTCTATGCAGCAGTGTGGTGGGCTGACCCTGGCTGGATGACAGGTGCCTACCAAAGCCACTCTGTCATTGCCCTCCTCAGCTGGGCAGGGGAGAGAAAATATAATAAAAGTCTCATGGGTTTAGATAAGGGCAGAGAAAAATCACTAACCAGTGACTGTCATGGGCAAAACACAGCCCAGTTGGGGAAATCACGTTAATTTATTACCAATCAAATCAGAATGGGGTAATGAGAAATAAAACTGAATCTTAAAACACATTCCCACCACCACTCCCTTTTTCTCTGGCTCAGCTTCACTCTTGATTCCTCTGCCTCTTCCTCCCAGCATCGCAGGGGGATGGGGAATGGGGACTGTGGTCAGTTCATCACACCTTGTCTCTGCTGCTCCTTCTCCTCATGGGGAGGACTCCTCACACTCTTCCCCTGCTTCAGCGTGGGTCCATCCTGTGGGAGACAGTCCTCCATGAACTCCTCCAGCTGAGTCCTCTCCACAGCTACAGCTCTGCACAAACTGTTCTGCCATGGCTCCCTCCAAAGGCTGCAGCTCCTTCAGGAACATGCTGCTCCAGCATGGGCACCCCAGAGCATCACAAGTCCTGCCAGCAGGTCAGCTGCAGCATGAGCCCCTTTCTCTCTGGAGCCACGAGTCCTACCAGGAACCTCTTCCAGCATGGGCTTCCCAGAGGGTCACAGGCACCTTTGGGCTGCAGGTGGATCTCTGCTCCCCCGTGGGTCTCCCTGGGCTGCAGGGGCACAGCTGCACCAGGGGCTGCACCCCTGCATCTCCTGTGCTGACCTGGGTGTCTGCAGAGCTGCTGCTCTCACCTATCCAGCTGTAGCTGCACAGGATTTTTCACCCTTCTAAAATACATTATCCCAGAGGTGCTACTTCTGACAGCTTCTCACAAAAGTCGCTCCTGTAGACTCCTGCTGACAGCCACCCAAACCTTGCAAGGCAAGACCAATACAAACAGCATAATACTCTTAACCTATATTCATTTTGTGACCCACTGTAATGTCTAAATACTCCTTTGCAAGTCTGTTACCTGTCTTATGTCTGTTTTTCTTATTGTATTTTCTCAGCTGTTTATCCCCACCTAAGTGCAGAACCATGCATTTGTTTTAATTAAATTCTGTGTTGTTTTCAACACTATTTCTCTTAATTGTTGTGATACTTCTGAATTAATTCTTATCTTTCAATCTGATACATTTCACTTGCAGGTTGAATAAGCATATTCTAGAGACCTGGTATTGGATTATAATGAAAATATTGAACTTACTAAGCCAAGGCTAGATCCTCAATTCATCATAGCAGCTTGACAGCTGGCAACTGCTCTGAATGCAGCATCCCCAGACACCTTTGTCCCCACTCTACAGTTACCCAAACTTGCCTGTGTTATGTGAGACCCTGAACAAGGCCTAGCTATACCATGTCTTTACCCTTAAGGCATGTTACTTCACATAAGATTTTGGATTGATCTGATATGATTAAATCCTGACAAATGATTTAACACTCACTGCATTCTGCCAACAAATTTACTACTTACTCATCTGGTATTCTTTTAGATGCCCTACAAAAATACTGTTGGATTTCTCTACCTAGCATGTTCCAACAAAAAGAATTGGCCCATCATTCTATAACCTTCCCTTTTGACTTCTTTTTAATTTTTCTTATGTTTGCCCTTTTCCAGGCTTCCAAAACTTGATCCGCCTCCACACATTCTCAAAATGCACTGAGATACTGCTGGGATTGCTTCAGCTGAGGTTTTCACAAACCTGAGCAGGATTTCATCAAGGTTGGAGAATCAGAAAATTCTAAGTGTACTCAAAGCAAGCCTTTCTTTCTTCTTCCTCTTTGTCACTGATGCTAATTGTGATAACAGTTTGAACACCATTGCCTTGATAACATGCAGCACAGAGTCATGATTCGGTCCCTGCAGCCTCTCCTGGGATGGCCAAACCAAGCTCCCCACAAGACACAGCAAATCTGCCTCAGCTCTTTCCGTTTCCAAGGAACCAAGATTGATCTAAACCAGACTCCAACAATAATCTTCAACTCACAGAAAATACTTCAAGATGTGGGAATCATATTTTCCCCACATTTTTGCTTCCACTCAGAATCATAGAATCACAGAATGGTTTGAGTTGGAAGGGACCCTAAAGTCCATCCAGTTCCAACCCCCCTGCCATGGGCAGGGACACCTTCCACGAGATCGGGTTGCTCAGAGCCCCATCCAACTTGGCCTTGAACACTTCCAGGGATGGGGCATCCACCACAGAATGTGAAATAACAAACCAGCTTAGCTAACCTTTTAGCTCAGGTGGAAAAATTAAGTAGTGTTGAAAGCTTGTAGCTCAAATTTTTTGATAAAAAGTTTGTTCAGTTTCCACGCAACAATGTTTTTCAATCTTTGAAAATATCCAAAAATTACATATAAAATGATCCATTTAAAGCTAAAATATATTTTAAAAAATCAAACGTCCCGAACACTGGGACTATTAGACTTAGGAAATTTCATGCAATTTTTGTTTGTGCATAAGGAAGATTATTTTTTGAATGTAAAAATTTTTTGAAGACTTCAGCCTTATTGATTGTGGAAGAGACAAACAATACCTCCAAACATCATGCTAAATCTGATAGTGTTTAATGATTCTGATCTAAATATTTTGTAACATATTATTGAAAGTACAGTGACAATATTCTCATCCCACCTACAGGGAAGAATTACATGTTCTTTGCATTCAAGTTTGACAGACATACTCCATTGGCATATGGGGAAAATTCCCATTATCTTTTATAAAGGTAAAGCAGAAATGTTTTAAAAGACAAGACAACCTCATTTGTTGCAAAAAGGCACAGCAGCAGGTGGGAAGGCACAAAAGTGTTTTTTAGCTATATCCAGCTTCAAATTTTCATAAAGACAGCAAACGGAGTGAATTTAAATCCTTTACATCACTACTCACTGAGACAAAGGACTCGCTAACATCACTGTGAAGGCCAGCCTAAAGTCAAATTGAAATTCTATGACTATGAATGAAATCCTGTGAAAGCAGACAAATAAACTGTAGATTATGAAAAGAATGGCCTGAGACACCTTTGGGGAAAAACAAGTAAAACTATAACTGAACAAAGAAGTTTAAGGTATTAATGTACATGGATGCATCATTAAATGAATAATTATATTGAAATATTTTAAATCAAAGCATATTAATTATAGAACTCAAGTTCCTACATTCAGAAAACAATTAAAACACCTTTTAATTTCGTTTGCTGAGTTGCCTATAATATTTATAAAAATCGTTTCTTTCTAACTTTAAGTTCCATGGCTGGGCAAATGTTTTTCACAATTAAAGAAGGAGTTCAGAGCTCCTACTGGATGGCAGCACAGCAGCCACTCCTCCCAGTTTTATATCATCAGCAAACTTCCTGTGAAGGGTCTCCAGCACCTGATCCAAGTGACTGAGGAATTAGTTAAACAATACAGGACATAGTATTGACCCTTGGGGGGATACCATCCCCTTTGCTGGATTGCATTAGTTGGTTTAGGCATCCCAGTGCTCCCCACTTTAGGCTGTCCCTACCTTGCTTTCCCAGCTTTTCCCCATTTAATCTATATGACACAGTGTCTGCCTTACAGGAGGAAAGAAAAGATAAACATAAAAGAAAAAAGAAAAAAAACTGAGTGAACTGAGCAAGTCATGTGATCATCCAGACATGTCGAGATCAGTGCTCTCCTTCATATGGCCTTTGCCAACTCATTATCCCCCGACAATGCCTGCCACCACCCACGAGTTCTCCCAGCTCACAGATGGTCCCAAAAATTAGTCTGAAAGTAGAAACCTTGTTCTATAGACTGGAAAGTAATATGAATGTTAAACTGGGTTTATCTATGCAAAATAATCTGTTCCAGGGCATCATGGACTGAGGATGGCCCCTAACCTGGTCTCTAGTAAAGCCTTGCCCCCAGTCAGTTGCCATTCTGAGTCTTATGACATCTAAACCACTTCCTCATCTGAGCCTTGAGCATTTGTTCAAATTTCTGTAAAGAAATGCTTAACACCACATATACATACCTGTAGAAAAGTCTGTATTTTCAGTGGCACTGAAATAAAACCACAAGAAATGTACCATAAAACCCTATTGTGCTTTGCTTCATAGGAAACATGCAATTAATTCTTCTGGCAAAAGAAAGGGGGTGGGAGGAACTTGTCGAATTTATTTTCTCGCTGTCTCTCATTCTTTTGGGTTCAATACAGTCAAACAGGTTTTATAACAGGAAGAAATCTCTTCATCCCTTTCTGTTGTGCACATTCACGATGCAGAATGGAGGGGAGGTTTCTTTACACTCTACAACTGAAATTACATGAAAAGGTCATTCCATGTATAACAATACATCAGGAAGACATGAGAATGGCTGGCAAAAATTTTAAAATCACATATGCAGAAATCTTTTATGGAATATGCACAGGTATTCACATTGGCAGTGGACACACTCTTTCACATCTTGAATTTTCCTAATCTGATCTTTGTCCTTTCAGCAGAATCAGTAGCTCAGCAATGACATTTGTAGAGTTCCAAAGCAGGGTAAGTATCTATTCAATACCATCAAAGGAACTGATAAAAAGTAGGGAACTTCAGGACATTTTAAAAATGGTTTTACTTGCTTTTTCCTTATCTTTTTTTTCTTTCTTTCTTTCTTTTTTTTTTCTAATTAAGATTTTATGGAGTTTTCCATAATGGAAGACTATAACCAATCAGCAAAAGTATTATCATATGAATTTTAGCTTAGTAATTTACTGGGGCCAATTCATTTCTTTTTCTAACAGGCCAAGAAGCTGTAACTTCAGGTGCAGTCAATCACATCTTTGGGAACATTAAGCAGAGGAAGCAAAAAATTAGAAGCACCAGCATAAATTAGATAAAAAACCTAAACAAAGACTGAAAAGAAGGCTAAATTCAGTTTACCAGCAAAATCTGATGTGCTACGTACATGAAAATTTGAAACTTTAGAAGAATTCATGAGTCAGCCATTCAGAGAATCATAACAGAAAGCTAATGAGTTTATTCTCACATGAGACCTCATGAAAAAGAAATTGGTCTGTGAAAGCAATTCCAGAAAGCCAAACATACCTTAAAGCATTTCCAACCCATCAGCTCTTCCCAAGAGGAATTAGGAATGGCTGTTCAAGGGGTAAAGGCTGATTGTCATGCTGGTCAAGTAGCCCACTCATGGAGAACACTCAGTGCCTGCGGTAACTTTTCCATCACAATATCTTCCCTCCAACACCCACAGAAAGCTCTGTGCAGAGTCCCACCCCAACACTGCAAAGGTTGAACCAGCTTGGGCTGGTGTGTTTCTGCACATTGAATGGTTGGACTTCATTCAAATTAATCTTTTCTGCCATTCCCAGCAGCTCTCACTGCCACTAAGCTTTTGCATGTAACTGGATAGGAGAAAAGAATCCTTTCTCCAGCCCAGCACAGGAACTGGGAGATGCTGCTTTCTCTGTGTCCAGCTACACAAAATAGATCAGTCACCTTAGGCAAAGTCTCAGAATCTCTGAGTAGGAACTATCTGACCCAATGTCAAGGCTTGTCTCATTCTTACCAGGCAATAGGATGCACTTCAGCACCCCATGCTTGATGCTTTCTTCAATATGAGGCAAATTGCACTTTTGAGAGTGCTTAGTTCTTTTTGTCAACTATAAAGAGATCTTAAGGTAAATAATTCAGATGTATCTTTCAACACCAAACACTTCAGTATAGCTGAGAGAAATGCATGCTATATGTCCACAACACCAAAAAAAGGCATTACAATTAATGCCAGTTAGAGTGAGGGGGTTTGGCAGTCCTGGCAAGGACCTACTCTTAATTTGTCTCACCTTCCTCAGAAAAAAGAGACCTCTGTGAGGAAGTTTACAGAGGTTACCATCCAACATCAGGCTATGTTGGTAGTTTTCTTTTATAAGGTTTTCAATTTAACATTTTTCACAAGAAAATTTTTTTATATACACAAGTATGCATATATAAAAAATTAAATATAATAAAATATTAATAATGAAAAATAAATGAAGGTTTTCCTTGATCTAAAGTATAGAAACCTGCATTTGGGGAATATTTATTATTTTCTGGAATACATAAGAATTTATATTTGACTGAAGATGAACAATAACAGAGCAAAATCAAGGTTTTAATTAATCACCGAGTGCTTGTCATTTTGACAACTAAAGAACTGGGAAGCTGCAAAGAACCAAAGTGAAACAACATCAATCATCTGGCTACAATAAATAATTTAATAAAAAAAATCACTGAATAACTATGAGGTTTAAGGAGGTAAAATAAAAAAGACAGAGAAGTAAAACAGGGGCATCAGACAAACTATGTACAGCTGACCCTATTTATATTAACATTACACAACTGTCACATCTCCATCATATCTTTTGCTATGCAGAATAAAACACCATGCTCATTTACCTTGGAGATGAAGATCACAGCTTTTAGAAAGAATAATAAAACAGATTTACAATGATAGTATATTATTTTATCATGTTTTTTATGAAGTTAATTAGTCACATCAGCAAATAGAGAAAAAGAAAAAACCAAATAATTTAGTTGCCATCATGTAGCATCACAGGCAGGTCCAGCACCCTGCTTGGTGCCCATCTCACAGAACCTGCAATCAACCAAAGTCAGCCACAGGGAGCACTGACAAAATTAAGAGTTAACAAGTGCCAAGCAATGAACACAGTGAGGAACAACTTTACATAACCAGCAGTGCCTCACACTAGATTGTTTTCTGAAAACTCCACCTCAATCTTCAGCAGTGGCCAGAATGACAAACAGACTATTAAAAATTAGCAGCTTAAGGCAGAGGGTAAAATGGAAAACAGCTTTATGCCATTTTGGAAACCCACTGTGTGGAGAAGAAACCTTTCCACAAGCTATAATGGGGCAGTGTAAAAGGGCAGTGCTGGAGCAGCTGAGTCTCTAGTCTGACATAGTGGAGCAGTTTTAGTGGTTTCACATTCTGTGAGATTTATTTGGACAGAATGTGGGCCTAAAGCAAAAGTAAACTGCATGTGTTTTATTTCATATCTAAGGGGTTATGGGACATGATTATGTCATGATAAAAGTGAAAAAGCCGTATAATGTTCCCTTTCCTTTTTTAAAAAATATACTCCCTCCCCTCTCCCTGGACAGAACATGCTCACACAATATAATTTCCTCTCTCCTTTGCTTAGGGATCAAATACACTCAAATATAACTACACATATGAAAAGTCCCATCACTTTTCCAAAAACAGCACAAGACAAAGCCACTACCAATAACACTTCAGCACTTCAGCAAGGCTCCAGCAAGGTAGTAGAGAGACAGGATCAACTCTGATTGAGTGGTTTTACAGAGTGCTGGGAAGATCCCGATACATTTTCCTCCATGAGGAAATTTCACAGTAAAACACTGAAAACATCCAAAATTATGGTGTGCTGCAATCCTGCAGTCAGCCAGTGGCCTTCTCCACAAGAGCTCTTCTCTAGGAGTTCAAACACTCAGCTACCAGCAAGCTTTCAGCAGGCTGCAACATCTGCTGCTCTCAGTTCCTGCTCCAAGTCTGCAGCTGAACTGGCAGCTGGTGTGGCTTGGCAGGTAGGAGGGGATGGTCGTGAAGGAGGGAGGAGTCCTTCCACCCCAGCTGGCTCCTCCAGGGGTGGTGTCGGAGCCCTCGTGCCTGTAGAGACCTCTCTGAAGTTAGTATTATGCCCTTCTGTGTCTAATCCAGCCTATTCTTTTAATCTGGGATGTTTTTCCCCTTTGACCCTTGCCATTTAAACACAGTATGGGATGCAACACACCTTCTGGCTGTTCTGGGGGTTAGTGGGCAACAGCACATGATGTGGTAAAGGGGGCTGCAGAGCCAGCCTGGGGAGCAGTGCACATGCCCTGAACTGTGCTGAGGGATGGCATGGACTGGGAGAGAGTGAGTGAGCCATGGATGCCAGCACTGCAGCCGAGTGGCACAGACTGAGCTGTCACTCCTGGCAGAAATCACAGATAGGCACAATAAAATGCTTTGTTGGAAGATTTTTTTGGCTAATTGTTGTTCTGTTTCATCTAATTACATCCCCTTAAATTGCAGGGTGCAGCACCCCTGCCTGCCCAGCCAGCAGCGCTCAGGAATCCCTCCCGGCAGCTGAGCTTGCTGCACACGTTCACTCGTTCGGCCGCCTGCTCGCACGTAAACCCTGCGGTCCATTAATCATTTCAACCACTCTTCACTCTACAAAATAACATAATAGACTCCTAAAAATGAGAGATGAAGAGGGCTAGCAGTACCATCTAATCCCTTCCCCTTCCCAGGGAATATTTCCCCAGTCTATTTTTCTTACCTATTTTTTGACATCCCAAGTTTAGGCCAACAATTCTTCTGCCAGTCCTTCCACTTTGTTAATGACGGGATGATGGATAATAGATTTTGTTTCTATAACCTCTCCACTTTCTTCAGGGGAACTTTTTGAAATAATCCCATCAGGATTTCTTTCAATCTTAAGTTCAAGGTTTGGCAGTAGGGAAGAGCAACTCATCTCATCCGTATTCTCATGCCACGTTAAACACAAAATGCTTCAGCAGTTTAGTTTCCCCACACAGCTTTCAGCTGCCCTCTGTGCTGCATGGGAAGAACTAAGCCCTCAGGGTAAGGAGTTATTTCTTTTCCTTACCATGCTAACCCCAGGCTCTTCCAAAGCAAAGAATCTGTTGTCACTGGAGCCCAAATATGACAAATTATGTGTAGATAATTTTCTGATATACCCATCTATCTCCCTAAGTGTGGTGAGACCACCAAAGGAAAATAGCAGGTGATGGACCTGAAAGATACTGAAAGTTATGCCTACTTTGTTACATATATCCGTATGAAACAGATTATCTTAGAGGTTGATAAGAAAAAAAAATACAACCTCAATTCCCCCCTCTTTTTTGTGTATTTATTCCTTGGTTAATAGAATGATCAAAACATTCACATGGCAGTGAGCACATTTGCATACACAGAATATTATTAAAAGAGTATGGTTTTCCCTCCCTGCAGCATGCAAAAATCAGTAGCTGCCTAATAACCATTGCTATTCCAGGAAAAACCTAGGAGAAATACTTCTCTACACTAGTGCTAATAGTGAAACAATATGCACTTTTTTAGGCTGGTGTTTTCAGATTAGTTTAATGGGTTTAAGTATCTTATCCCTCTTGAGACTCAGGACTAGCTGCATCTCACATGTAATAGTCACCCCAAAAAACAGTTCCCAGCTCCTTCACTATCTTCTCTCCACACCATCGGGCTGATACACCCTGTTTTTCCCATTTTTTTATGAACAGTATAACGAAGATGGAGCTACTCAAGTAGAAAGTTTGATCCATGAGAAATAAGGCAATATTCAACATTTACCATGAATAACTGTACCACTCCATGTCCAAGCTTTTTCCTGCATATACAAGAGAAATTATAGAAAGTTTTTAGAGCAGCTGTGGGCCTACAGCTCCATAGGCTACCTACAAAATAGTGTAGGACTTCTCATTCAAGACCAGTGACAGAACTTTATTACAAAATCCTGGTTTCAGGTTCTTTCAGTCTGGCCCATCTGGAACTGAACAAGTCTACAGGAGGCCACTAAGATGTTCAAAAGGGTTGTAGAACCTCTTCTGTGAGGAAATGCTGAGAGTTGGGTTATCAGCCTGGAGAAGAGAAGGCTCCAAGAGACCTTATAATACATTTTAGTACCTAAAGGGGCTATAAGGGAGCGGGAGAGAGACTTTTTGCAAGAGCCCGTAGTGACAGGACAAGGCAGAAATGGCTTTAAATGGAATAAGGATATGTTTAGATTGGATATTAGGAAGAAATTCTTTATAGTGAGAGTGGTCAGACACTGGAAGACATTGCCTAGAGAAACTGTGGCTGCCCCATCCCTGGAAATGTTCAAGGCCGGGTTGGATGGGGCTTTGGGCAACCTGGGATAGTGGCAGGTGTCCCTGCCCATGGAAGGGAGGCTGGAATTCGATGAATTTTAACTCAATCCATTCTGTGGATTCTGTGGAATCCAGCTCAAACCATTCTATGAGTTCCCTCTGCCTCACCATTTATTCTAGTTACAAGAAGTTTGAGTCCAACAAAAATGTTTGATTTTCATAATTCTTAATTTTACTTTATGTCAGGTGATCTGTGTAGTGATTTTTTTAAATATATCTAATAAATTGCATATTGTTATATCGTAGCATTTAATTTTTAATTATACAATATAGATTTTATTACCATTTTTATAAAACTGCAGTGCTATAAATTATAAAAGTTAAAATTAGGTGTATGTCCTTAAAAATATCCTACAAAATGTTTCTTCAGCAAAGGCTTTCAATACATCATCACCTGCTAGTCTAAGTGCATTTTAACATTTAAAGACCCCTTCAAAACCCAGATAACCGAGGAAACTGCATTTCAGATAAACATCCACTCTCAGCTTTCCTGCCTGGCATAAATCTTAATATCACAGAAATGTCTTTCACTGTAAATGTATAAACAACAGACCACCACAAAAATGTAAGTAAGACAAAAGAGTCAAACTTGGATGCCTTAAGTTTAATATCAGCATCCACATTTAAGTAAATGGACCATAATATTCAGAGGCACTGAGTGCAAATCCTACTGCCTGCTGTCAGCACAGAGAGAGGCAAGGACAGGAATCAAAGGGGAGAAAGAAAAGACAGGTATATGAGTTTTCCAGAGAGAGGTTGGATTTATGAACACAGTTATTAGAGTACAGTAAATAAGACCCTACTGTGTGATTTTCTGTCTGTACAATCTAGTTGTCCTCTTAAAATGTGCTAAATATAGAGTAAATGTACCAGCAAAGAGAAAATGAATTGATAGGCAAATAAGCACAGCAGTAGCTTGCAAGGAATGTAAAAAATAAAACTCTTTAAGAGCTCTTCAAAACATATTGCTACTTTTTTCTCACTCTGAAGCCTGTCTGGGGACCACTTGCTCAGCTCACAAGGGATCAGAAAAGAAGAGGTGCGAGGGGGATTGTGCAATTTTTGTCAGCCCAGAATCAGCACAAGCATCTCCTGAGCTGTAACCAAGCAGAGGTGTGACTTCAGCCCAGTCCCACATTGGCCTTCAGCAGCTCCAGGCTGGATTTGCCTACTGCAGCCCCAGGCACACAGATGACTTTGTACCACATCACAGTGAGAGGTGATCTGTGTGCAAACAAGACAAACCAGCAGGAGAAGGGCTCCTGCAGCTCTGCAGGAGGGCTTGGCCAGCAGTGACAAGGTGCTGACTTGATGTACGTTGATTTATTTTTATTTATCTTACCACATTTACTGTGCTCACCTACCAAAGGGGATGCAGATTTTATCAGTCAGAGAACCTTTCCTCTTGCCTTGCAGAAGGATGCTGCAACAGGAACCTGGAGTACCATGTCACTTTTTCCTTGTCAGCTCCTGTCAATGCCCTGGTGGGGAAAGGAGTTCAGGTGTCATGTCACACAGCCTACCTAAAGTCTGGTAGGTCTTTGGGCTGAAGCAGTCCAAGGAAAACAGAAGTACTTGAGTTATTCATGCTCAGATGCTTCTAGAAAGAAAACAAAGCATCTAAATGAAAATTTTTGAAAATCCCAAACTAAAAATTTGCTTCCTCTCATCCACAAAAACCCACATTCTTTTCAAACTGCAGAGAGCATCTAATAAAAAATTTACATTCACATATTAGTTCTTAAGCTCCTCCAAGTTTGGACTCAGTCTTTCCAGAACAAAGACAGCTCCAAATGCTAGAGATGATTGTCCACATTACTAGTACTGGTACTAGTATTAGTTGGTACTAATGACCAACAGACTAACATGAGCCTTCCTGTAGGGAATATGTTTGCTAGGTCAATATAAAGTAACTTTAATTTCCACCACTTCAATTAAAAAACCCTGAAGCTCCTCAGTCTTCAGAGCTATAAATCTGGAGCCAGACAAGTTCCTTTTCTGTTTTCATTAATAAAATGAAGATGCATTTCTGTTCTTATTCATGCAGTGATTCCTTGCCACCTGTATAAGCCGTTGGTACAAATGACAATGGCAACATGTCACCACAATTTAGAAAGGTAGAGATCACAGTTCTCCTGAGATGAAATTCACGGCTATGAAAACCCTTCAGCCATCAATAACAGAGAAAGAAAACAGTGAGGTTCTGTAATTACACTCAGAAAATGAAAGAGCAGCCCCTTTTGCAAATCAGTGTCACATAACCTGTCAAGAGTCGTTTGCATGTAACCCTATTCTTCCCGAGCCCACAGAGGTCTAAGGGAAACACATCAGTGCAGTCAGGGTCTCTTCTGCAGTACATTCAATATTTATGATTCTCAAAGTGTACCTGTGAAAATAAATTCCATTACCATAAGGTAAACAAAATGTAATTGCACCAGCCAATTATAACATCATACAACACCACAACATTTCATTTTTATCCTTATTAGCGCTAGTTCCAAAAGATTCCTGCTCACCTTCCATCCTCCAGCCCAGTCCCCATTATTGTTATTTATGAATCATACTGCAGTAGCAGAGACACAAGACAATATTCTAACTGTTTCTGCTTTTCAATTATGAGTATGTGTCACTTTTGCCAATAAGAAAGGCAATTGTGTAACTAGCTCCTGGAACCAGGAATTGCTGCTCAGGCTTATAATGAACTTGGTGCTCTGAGGCACCAGAAGGAGAGCTGCAGTCCAACAGCTCTGTGAAGGAACCCAGACATAGGCAGTATGTGCAGGTCACACAAAACATGAGAAAGGTCAGTGAAAGTAGGACACCCTGGTCTCAGATTGATGGGCCTTCAAGGAGCTGTGGACAATGGCAAGGATCACATTGCTGCCAGTAAGCTTGCACATGGAGACTCACCTTCAAACAAGAGGCATTTCTGCACCTTGTCCTTGATGATTTTTTTTTCCCCCTTGTGCTTTCCTAGGTCCTTGGTCAGTGACAAAAAAGACCAATACTGCTATTTTCAATACACACAAGGAGAAGCCCCAGTGCCTGAAGCATTTCTATGATAATGCAATCAAAGTTGGGGTGAGAGGGTGTATGTGGATGTGCCAAGCACTTGAAGAGCACACTGACAACTTCTACAGAGGGGAAACAGGGTGATAATGACTTCAGAACTTCAACACCAGGGTTCCCAAATTTCCACTTGCATAAAAGATTATGACACTATTCCCACTGACCTAAGTAAGCTGGTTTTGGTTAGCATTGAGTTAAATTTCTTCACAATGGCTGGTATGGAGCTGTGTTTTGGATTTGTGCTGTGCACAGGGTTGATAATACAGAGATGTCCTTTTCTCATTGCTGAGCAGTGAATACACAGAGCCAAGGCGTTTTCTGCTTTTTGTACTGCCTTGCTGGTGAGGAGACTGTGGGTGAGACACAGCCAGGACAGCTGTCCCCAGCTGGCCAAAGGGGTATTCCATACCATGGCGCCATGCTCAGCATATAAAGTGGGAGGCAGAAGGGGGAATGGGGAGACATTTGTGGTGATGTTTGTCTTCCCACATCATCATTACAGGTGATAGGCCCTGCTCTTCTGGGCATGGATGAACACCTGCTTGCCCATGGGAAGTGGGGATTGAATTCCTTGTTTTATTTTGCTTGCTTGCACAGCCTTTGCTTTCCCTATTAAACTGTCTTTGTCTCAAGCCGTGAATTTTCCCAGCTTTTACCCTTTCAGTTCTCTCCCTGATCCCACTGGTGGGGGAGTAACTGCATGGTGTTTGTTTGCTGGTTGGGGCTAAACCATGACACGAAGACAGCACTCTCCTAACAAAGCAATGTAGGGATCATAAAAATCCCCTTAAGTGATACCATAAAAGGGCTTTATTTTTATGAGACATGGATAAACAGAAGAACATAAACTACAAAAAAGATATGCAAAGGCACAAGTTGCAGCAAAAGAAATTCTGATTATACATTAATTCTTCTACCATGAGATGGTCAAACACTGTAACTGGTTCCCCAGAGATGCTGCAAGAGCCTCATCTTTGTAGGCAGTCAAAACTGAGAAGGATAGAGCCTTGAGGAAAGTGCTCTAAGCTGGCCCTGATTTGAGCACATAGGTGAGAACATCAGATTTATAGTTGTCCTTTCCAACCTCAATCATACTGCAGTACTAAACACCAGTTGTAAAAGTTTATCATGGAAACATTTTCCTGCATCTCTCTGATCCACCACCATGAGACCCTTACAGAAAGGTCAGTGTCTCATGTCCTTGGTTTCCAGGAAGGTCCTCATCCAGCCATCCAGACTAACAACATTGCCTTTAAAAAGTCCAGTGCATTGAGGTTTTTGAGCCATTCCTACAATCTAAAGAAGGAGCAGCCTGCAACAGGGCTAGATAGGAAATATAAACAGAAACCAACAAATAATTCAAGGACTTTTGACAGGATTCTTAATTCTATTTTCCATCTGGTCTGCATAACCTCTAAATTATAAGCAGCAGATAACAGCATTGCCATCTTTAGTGTGAACACAGACAAGATGGGTTGGATAAACTCGAGCATTTCTTAAGGAATAATTTCTCCTTTTGGTTAGCTGTAAGGGATAACTCATCCCTCATCACTTCAGCTTGGCCCTTCAAAGGCTAATCCCTCCTCAGGTGCAGATGGATGCCTGGGACCTAACTCATCTAGACAGCTGGAGTAAATCACCTCATCCTGAGGTACCACAAGGCTTCCTTTGTGAGCAACCTCACAGGCATTCTGAGTCCCAAAAAGGCTTGTAAGACAAATGATGACAAAGCTTTTACTTGGCATGTTTGGGAAAGAACATGGGCAGAGGAGGGTTAAAATGAATTTAGAAAAATAAATAAAGACTTGAGAATATAGTTATAAGTAGGAACAACAGAAAGAAATTAAACAAAGGGGAAATTAGGATGAACATCACAGAAAATTCAATAGTGAGAACTACTAGAGTGTGTCACAGTCTCCCATGGGGATGATCTGCTGCTTCCAATACTTAAAACTAGATTGGACAAAGCAATATCATTCAGGGAACAGTCCTGCACTAAAAAAGGTACAGACTGCTTTGTCTGACATGTCTTTTCCATGTCTAATTTTGGTGGGTATATGGTAGCATTATGTATGACTCAGGATCCCTTTTCAAGTAAAAAAAGTGTCAGTCACTGACTCTTTGTCCCCTTACTCATTATCCTTTAGTTCACCTCAAGCCTTCTGAAAGCATTGACTACCCAAATCAAAGCACACAGTCTGCATTTTCAGATGTACTATTTCAATAACTATCTGCAAATATTAGTTATTTCACAAATTGCTTCTCTTCATTTGGTTACAAGTAAGAACAATTCCCTTAAAAACATTTAATATCTATATTTTAGTGTAGCACTATATATTAAAAAAAAAGTAGGGAAAGAGAAAATTACCTTCAGTGACAGGTAATTCACTGGCTACTTGCCTAGAATTCACATGCTACATTTCATAATGCTTGTTTTAAAGTCACAGTAAACTGCACATCTTTTCTCTGAAAGTTGAATTCAAACTTGAGAGGTGATGAGAGGTAATCAAATTTATTGTGACATTAAAAGATAACAACAATGGTGTTTAGGAAAAAAATAAACAGCCTTGAAAATACGAGTGGCTGAATATTTTACTATATTATTTCGTAAGTTATGTAACATTGCAATGTTGGTGTAGTATTTCTTTTCTTCATCCAGCTCCTCTCTCTCCCCTTCAAATGAAATAGCAATTCAATAGACTTTAAAGACATCTTCTTGTTCAGTAAGAATAGCATGCTTAAGAGGAACAGATTTCCTTGACAATCACAGCTCCACAAAGGAGGCTTTCACAAGTAACACAGAAAAAATGAAAATTTTTCCACACAGGGAAATAGAAACATTTAATGGCTTCCCGAACTTTGGTTTGCATCAGCACCACACCTGAGCTGGATACACAGGCAGCAGTACTGCCCACCCATTCCTTATCCTGCACCAATGCAAAGTGCCAAGGTGTGCAGGAGCTGAATGCCAGCAGAGCAGATCGGGCCAGGATATCCTTGAACCTCCCTGCAGCTCCTCCTGTTGCCAATGACCCCCAGAGCTGGCACACATAAGGCAGGACAGACCTTAAGCTGCTACAGACTCCAGAGATGGAAACAGATCCCAGCAGCTCCAGAAGAAGAAATTGCTAAAGAGAGGGTAAATTAAGTCCTCTTTAGGTGACTAAACCAACTCTGGCATAAAGGATATTTTTATCTGTTAGTATCAAATCATTCCTATCACAAGGACAGGAAAAGAAAAATAATTTGCTTCCTGACCTGAAAACACATGATGCTGTTCTGTCTCAGAGTTTCTATGTCTCCTCCCAGTTCTTTCTTTTCTCTGTACAACTGCCAGGCAGAGAGAGAAAGATCACTAATGAACCACAGCTTCTGTTCAGGTCATTAGCCCTACCAGAGAGAAAGTTAATGAACCCTAGTATATAAAGACAAAATCAAGTTTTCTTTAATAGTTTCCATACCAAGAGCATCATTTTCTGTTAGTGTAATCCCTGGATGATTTAGTTTGAGTCCTGTTTTTTTTTTTTTTCACTTTCCAGCCTAGTTTTGGAAGAAGTGCAACAGAGAACATCTGGTCATTAAGTGCATACAGATGATATTCAGATGCTGTGGGACAAGCACCAGAGGTGGTCAGAGAGGGAGGGAAAGGTAGGGTACCTTGTACAAGAAAGGCTCTGATGGAAGTCAGAAATAAAAATTCACAACTTGCTGAAGCGTCGTCCCACAGAATAAGTCCAACAGTGACAACAAAAGAGTTAAGCACCCACTGAGCCCCTGACATTCCCTGAGAACATCTCTTTCTCTTGCTCTTCCCCTATTTGTAGAGAAACATTCAGACACAAACAACTTGTGCACCCTTATATTTTACCTGAGTGATTTGAAGACTTCAGTGCGCTCATCTCTCATAGTGGCCCAATAAGAAAGTGCTATTTCTGTTCTATGGAATTATTTATGATTTTCCAAGCAAACAATGGACAGGCAGGATGTATTTTCCTCCAGCTCTCCAGCATCCTAAAAGAACAGTTATACTTTTCTTCACAGCTCCATCAGGATCAATAGACAGTACTGCACCCAGAAGAACTTACCCACTCCTAGAAATGCTTTTCTTTTGATGGAAATGCGCTTGAGAATTTACACAAGTAAAAGTTGTGATGATAAGGAAATGGAAGAGAAGAAAAAGCACCTAAGAAAGTCCTATGAAAATATGTGTACATTAAATCAAAGCCTAGGAATGTGGGCCAACTGTAATAATGAAGCCCTTTCAGTAAGGGGTCACCACTTTGTGTGACAACTCTTGAACCCAGCAGTCCTACTGGGACACTGACTGGACTCTTACCCATTCCATGATTACACACCCTATGTCATTTTTTTACATTTATTCATGAAGCAATTTGTATAATTTCCATGCCACACTAAAACCAGATGGGGTGCCATATAATGTAAGAAATCTGGATGGAAATTATCCAATGTATTTTACTTCCATTTAAATTTTCAGGTTCTTCTGTATTCTATTCCCAGCAAACTCCTTCCTGCAACACACTTTGGAGGTGAATAGAAGACAAAGGTAAAGGTTCTTATCCAAATGAAACCTTCTTTATTTTTTTAATAAATGCTGATTGGAAAGAAAATTACTCCACAACCACCTTCAGCTCCACAGCAATGTGTATATGAAACACACTGTCCACAAATCCTAATCTCCTGTTACCTGCATTTCACATTAACATCTACCAGCACTGAACACTGGGAAGATTTCATCCAGTTTTGTGTCAAACATGGAACCAGATTCACTGCTCCAGCCTGCATCTTTGTGCTGGAGAAATGGATGCAGCCTAGCAAAGATAAATGCTGCATCCCTCCCCCAGTTTTTCCTCATTAGGGAGTAGCTTTAAATTATGGAAAAGGAATCAGTGTGTTTCCCGACTTGTCCCGGCCCTGAAATGCTGCAGCCTCACTCACAGACCAATGGGAACTGTGAGGAAGAAATCTGGTTTCCTTTTTCCTTCATTACCCAACCATTTGCTTCTCAGCTACTTTTAATAGTAATGAGCAGAAAGATCAGCAAAGACTTGGAAAAGCCTAGCTGGTGCTCTTTGCATGCACACATCCTTCACAAGCATTACTTTTCAGTATTTCTCTAGAGTAGATAAGCATGGTATTTTTATCCAAAGGCAATTTACTGGCATAGAAAAAGTACAGCAGACAATGCATTCCTACTCTATTATGCATGAACACCCAGTATGTGCTCAACATTCCTCTCGATCTTATTTATAACACTGTCATTAAACCTGTGTCGCTATTACTGTTCTCTAATACACGTCACAAAAATGTGTTCTTATCAGGGCTCCTCTCTCATCTGCTGATTTAATAATACACTGCCTCAACATTTTGGTGGTTTTAACACAAATAAACAAACGCAAAAAGGTTCAGGCACAATATTCTCAAGAAAATGATGTTTGTGTTTCAGCATAAACAAAAGCCTTCCTGTTATTTTCAAGTCAACTTAATGGTTCAGCACTGCTGACAGAATCATTCAATAATGTCCAACCAAGGGATCCGCAACCTAATTAAAACTTGTGGTTATGGAGGCCTGGTTGGCAAATATTTGTGAATATTTATGGAGCTTTAGCAAAAAACCATTGTACTGGATTGTTTTGAGTCACAAGAAATGTTTGTGGCTATGTTTAGAGTAGCTCTCAGAGAGAAGTGTCCTCAGGCTCTGTCTGACCTGATACCCTGAAAGTGACAGGGAGTCTCCCAAGACACCCAAACTCAACTGACCAGGCAGTGAAATCAGCAGGTCAGTGGTGGTGGTTTTGGGTGAGGACAGCAAACATCCTCCAGAACAGAGCCTGATAGAAACAGGAGGGACCACTCCTCGTGATGCAAACCCTGTTTCAGAGGCAGACCAAGCCTAACAGCATTTTGGCCCATTTGGCCTCTGCACCTGAGAACAGTCCCAGGCATGTTTAATTTATCTGTATAAACAATGCTGAGTAGTGTCTGCTCCACTCTTGTCAGATAAGATGGTGGTTGTCAGACTTGCCTGAATTTGGTTCAGAAACATTACTTAGTGTCAGGGCTGCACAACCACAAGAATTGTATTGGGCATCTGAAGATAAAAAGGACACAGAGATCTGTGGGTGTGTTTAAACAGAGCTCACCATGCTCTTATATCATTGTATCATTTGTCAGTGCGGAAGAGGAAGCATGTGAAAAATCATTAGAATGAGCAAGGAGGATGAATAAATTAATTAAATTATCATGAACAAGGCAGCTCATAATCCGGTTGAAGAAGGTGATTATATATCATACTCAGCTAACTAGAAAACACAGGCAGGAAAGACAAACTCTTCTGATTAAAAAAATAATTGTGGGCAGAAAAATGAATTCAGAACAGCATTTTTTTTAGCAGAATTTTCCTCAACTAAGCTCTAATAGATCTAATCAGTGCAGCAGATGAGGACAGGCATTGTGTCGTTACAGGATGGTGAAGGCATTGTAAACAAGGGGAATGATATTTTTCAGTTTGTTAAGCCCCTTAACAAGCTACCTGATTATATACTATACCTTTAGAAGGCAGCAGATAGGAACACAGCCTAGTAAGGGGCAAAAATCTAGTGGAGGTTATATTAAGTTTAATGATGTTTGCAGGTATGTGGTAAAAGTGCCAACTCTGCTTTTCAAACATGAACTCTGGTTATAGTTACAGAAGTGACACTATTAAACTTTTGAGGCACTACATGAATCATATCTCAGAGCAATATATTATATCAGTAAAAATGGGAATTTCAATTCAGAATGTGACTTTGCTATACCTATCAAACACCAGTTTGATTTCTGTTGGCCTTCATTTTTCCGAAAGTTACATTTATTTTAGCATTTCAGTACTACTTGAAGAGTCCTGACTCAGCCATTGGCATAGATGATGTCAGAATGTCATGGTTACTGAAATTATTAATTCATATGACCACAAGTAAATCTACTAATATTAATAACCATGAAAATCAGCATCAGTTACATTATAGCAGCATCCAAATGCCAGTGCCAAGTGGACTGCAGTCTGCTGTGCGCTGTGTAATGGGTGNTATATGTGTGTGTGTATATATATTCATGGATGCATAATTTAGCCCCTGCTATAGGGTCCAATTCCACTGAACAGCTGTATATTATCACAATTCTGCAATCCAAGGTCTGGAGGAGTTCAGTCAGTCTATGCATTTCATACAGCCTGTGTTATTTTTGGAAAAAGATTTCTGCCTAATATCCATAGATGTGGCAGTAAGAGCAGAATATGCACATGAGGTGTTTTACATGAGATCATGTAATCACAGAAAAGTAAGGTCGTTCAGTCCCAGCCAGGTATCCTACTAAGTCATAGCTTTTTAAAATTCCTAAATCACGACAAAATCCATAGTTTTTTCTATCAGAAGCCAGTGCCAAATTTCCAAAGGGATTGCAGCCAGGAGCTTCTGTTATATTCAACAAGAAGTGTGTTTGTTGGGTAAGGATTTGGCTTTATAAATTAAAGATACAATAATATTTAGCTGAAAAGGTTTCACAAATCTTGAAACATTTCCAACCATAAGCTCTCGAAAATCATGAGTCAAGCAGTGAAAACTATGAGACTGGCTTTAAAATTAAGTTCTCTAGCTTTTGCAACTTAGTAAACATAGTTCTCTTCCCTCCCTCACCAGTTCCTTTACAAGGAGCAGCATTATAAATATGCTGCATTTTAAAATTGCATCTGAATGTCTCATACAACCTTCTGGTTCCTCAGTCTATAGGAAAAAGCATTTTAGTAATCAGCAAAATCTCATTTTATTCTCAAAAAAGCAGAGTCATCATGTTCTACTGCCTGTCAGGATTAGCCCTGCTCTGTGCTATGTCCCAGATTGTTCCCATGCATTTTTGGGGAGAGTATATTTCAAGTAGCACTCACTGCGTAAAAATTTAGTATTTGAATGAAGCAGATAACCCCTGACTCATGATAATTTAACCACTTTAAACTGCTTTCTCAAGCAATTCTTTTGGCTTCTTCAATACAAGTAATCAAGGGACATTCAGAATTGGAGTCCAAGTGTGGTTCTAAACCTCTCCTTTTGTGATACTTGACAGGTATCTCACACTTGGCCGTGGTTTTGCCCATGACAACCGAACACTCTCACACACAGTTCCTAGGGAATAGCACAGACCAGGAATGATTCCTAACAGACAGATAGGGCATAGCCACACACTTTTTCTGATGAGATTTTTCTCAGTGTGGACATGAGCCACACTAAGCCAATAGGTCTGCAAGTCAGAATTTCCATTGTGTTTTCTTTAGCACTCTCATTATGGTCATTGAGACAAACGAACTATCCAGTGGAAGAGTCTGATTCTAAGGGAAGAAGCACAGACACCTGATGTAAGTATGCACCAGAATGCCAGAGCACTAAACAATACCTTTAAATATCAAAAAATTTCTTAATCTTGGCATCTTTACAGCAGTTAGTACAAAATTCATCTGCTTCCAATGTATTTGAATATTTCTGAGAATGAACTTCCATAAATATGAAAGCCACACTAGAGAGAAGCTTTGCCTAAACACCTGCAATTTTCTGCTTCTTTACTCCTCAGTCTTTCAGTTGTCAACAAAAAACTGGTTACCATGAGTCTGAAAATAGGAATGTATCATACTAAATCTTCCAGTGGTATGGAGAGTCCACCAGCTTTCTGGATAATATTCTACTTTGCAGATAAGACATGTCTTCCTAAGGACTGTTGCTGCTATTTGCAATCATTAGTTCTCATTCTAACAACTGTGGACACATAGAAAAGTTTATTTAATTTCATCTTTGAAGCTGCCATTCATGTGTGGGAAGGCTGTTTTCAGATCATCTCTTTAGTCCCTATCAGTCTTCTCAAGATAAGGCAAACCCATTTTTCATAGCTTGCAGGCTTATTTTAAAATTTTTATTTCTTTCTTCCAGATATTCTTTAATAGATCCACATCTTGCCTGAAGAGTGGTGTCCTGTCGGAAGCTTATAGGCCCTGAGGAGACGATTACAGCTTGGACACAATATTCCCATTTAAAGTGCTCAGAGTAATAGTTGCTTTACTGCAGGAAGTTAAACTTTCCTCACTGAATTATTTAACATGATCATTTTATTTACAACAAATAAATATTTTTTTCTTGGCTATTTTCTCAGTTGGATATTTTTTCCTGCCTGTGTACTAACCTTTCTGATTTTGTCCCTACTTACATTTCTCCCTACTTTTCCATTTGCTCTCAATAACTGAGTACATTTTTCTTCTGTGTGATGACTGCTAAATGTTCATATTTTGGAAGATTTCATAGTTTTTCTAAGTCACTATCCCTACCCTCCAGTGATGCTGTGATGGGATAATTATTTCATTAAAATATTTCCAGATGACCTTTTATTACACTTGTTTTCCAGTAGACCATTCAGACTATTCAGTTGAAGACCTCTTCCTTAGAAACTTTATCACTCTCCCTCCTTGTACTCCTGTGAATCAAGGATTTAGTGTTTAATGCTTTTGGTCACACAAAAGCATTTTTTCACTTCCCTTTCCCCAAGTAGTTCTTTTACATCAATCATGATCCAGCCTATAAGAGTCTTCCTCCTTCTGCTTTCTTTGCTATTAGTATAAACTGTTGTCACAAATAAATTTGAATAAACCTTTGTCTTCATCCGTTCCTATATTGACTGATGCATGGGTTATTTGAGTACCCCATCAATACTAATTACTGTGCATAAGACAAGTCTTTGAGTTACCAGTTCAGGTCTCAGATTTCATTCTGGCACACAGCTTGCTTCCAGAAGCATCAGAGCCCAACAGCAGTTGGATACTGCTAGTCATCCCACAAGAGAGTCACTAAGTACTCTCTTCTTTGTTTTCTCTTCATAAAGGTGAACTTCCAAGACTTTGAGGCATCATTCTCCTCCATTTGTATGAAGCAGGTAAAAGCATAACTGGGAGCAGGGTATGATATGCTGACATCAGCTGAATTCTTATTGGGTGTTTCAGGATGAGGGGAGTACAAAGGGGTGAAAAGTATAAAAGGACAGGAACAGGTAATGGAAGAAGAAACAGAAAACAGAAGAGGGACAAAAGTAGAAAAAAAAAGAAAAGCAGTAAGCTCTTCCCTCCAGTTTCTGTTCTTTTTGTGTGGATACACCACTGAAGTCTCAGCCCCACTGTGCTTTCCTGAATCCCTACAGCTTGCACACTGTACCAACCTTCTTTTGAGAGTCCTAGAAATAAGTAATTTCTCTCCTTCATTCTTTTTCCACAGCCCTCATACAAACTATGCATCTGTTAATATTTTTAAATGCTTTGGCATCCAAAAACATCTGAGTCTAAATCCTCTCTCACCAGCTTGTCGGTAGTCTGACATATGGCTGGACAGGAGTCCTCAACAAAAAGAGGCTAAAACTAATATAAATATAATTTTGTAGCAGAGAAATGCATTGTGTGTGGGGTTGAAGAAACAAGCCAACGAGCTGGTCATACATACCAAATTATAGGCATAGCCTTACATAAATTTGCTCAAAACTATATAGACACTTAGGAAATAATATCTAAAAGGCCACTGTACATATTTATGTATAGGATTTTTACAGGAGGCTGATTGCTAACACATGACTGTAAGCTGTTCCAATATGCATGGCAAGAATGAGAAGGATCATATGGTTTGTTTCTCATGTATTTAAAATGCAATTATTTTCATTAATCACAGTATTGTAATTTCTCCAGAGGTATATAAACAATGTGAAAGAAATAAGCAGAGGATATCTATGCCAAATGGAAAACAAGGTAATACAGGAAAGATTTAAAATGCACAGAAGAGAAATTTAAGCACAGAAAAACAGAGAGTAGAAATAATAGAGTTGGCAATGAGAAAGGAGGGCAACAAAGGGAGACAAAATATTTTTGGTTAATATAGTTCTGTCTTTCTAATGTCAGCATCTCACATCTGCTGTCATACAGTAATGAGAGCTGAGGTTCCTGTAATGCTGACCCAGCCATAGATAGATGACTTATAATGAAATTGTATCTGCATATGGAAAGGTGTCACAGCTATCACCTAAATCTTCAAGGTGAGACAATTTAGAAACCCGGAGTCCAAGGAATTAGGACAGCCACTCTGTAGAACTGACTGAAATGGAACCGAAAAATATATTTTAAACCCAATCCATCCCACCACAAAAAATTCCATAGTTGCCTGTTATTTTGGAGCTTGAGCTCTACTGTAAGCTCTGTGTAGGAGACAGATAACTCCCAGGTATCCATTTTTGCAAATGATGAAGCAAAATCCACCATACTCTCGAGGGTGGTTTTCTTTCCCTACTACTTGCTAGGCTCATTCTTGACCAAGTTGTAAATCTGGGTGGGTTTTTCTGAACATGGCCACCAAAACGTTCTACAAACTAATGGTTTTCTTTCCACTTGTAGCTATTAGGAACCCCCAAAAAACCTAGTGAACAGATGTAAAGATAAGAATGTTTTATTCAAGATGTGACTACTCCAGACAGAATGCAAGTGCCTTGTAGAGATTTCTGCAGTAGAACTTCATGCATTGAATGGGATTTGGGAAGCAGTTTGGATATGTTAGCATGAACAATCTAAAACACTGGAGCAGGCTAACTCACAGCCTGATCACATCCAGTACCCACACCCACACATCCAGACCTCTTCTAAGTAGCTTGCTTCTCAAAATTATTATTCCAGCTCTATAGAATTGATAAGTGTAAATGCTCCAGTTACAGGTAGCTCATGTTGTAAATACGCATGTTCGACAATTTCTCAGGTTTTTTTTAATTTTCAGAGAATCCTGGCATCTGAGAAATGAAACAGGAGCCAATATAGCCCAGCTGAGAACTCCAAGTATGTCCAAGTTTCATAATTATTTGTGAAAACTGGAAAAAGCCAAGTTCTAGATGAACAGACATAAAGCATTCACTTTTGAAAAAATTAACACAGAATTACGGCATGGTGTGGCATCTGCAGAGTTTTAAATTCCAGACCTTTCATAGAAAAGAGTTCCTCATTTGCTCTAGAGGAAAAATAGTCTTGAACTAAATCTATACTAATAAATTGATCAGTAAGTGGCATGGAGCACACCTGGAGTTTCTCAGACTGTTAAATTGCTAGAACAGTCCCTGGGTTGTTGTGGCTCCTGGACAACCAGCCAAGCTCTAACAAACCCACAGATGCAAACTGGAAGCATGCTGAGATCAGGAATCATTTCCAACAGATGAGGTGGATGTCACCACCCTGTTTTGGAGGTTAAGAGGATGTATTGACACAAACTCTACCAAAGCAAGACAGCTGGCCATCCAATGAGGGAACAGCCCCACCTGTTCCCTTCTATTCTGCTCCTGCTGGAATAGATGTAGCTTCAGATAGATTTTCTCATTGATGTAGCCGCTAAAGAAGGAGGCAACTCAAAACCTGCCAGTGCACAGGATGATCTTTGAAGCTTATCCTTTAACCCCCATGCTTAAATAACCATGAGGCAAAGAGCAGGAAAATATTTGTCACCATAGCACAAAAAAAAGTGAATAAAAACCAACGAAAAGTTGATGAGTTTATCAATAGTCCATTACCTGAGAAATTTTTATCTAACTCATGCAGCAAACATTTGCCACAAATTTCTTGCGCCTCTTGCTCCTCTGCTTTCAAGTTTCTTCCCTGTTTTATCTCCTTTCCTAACTTCAAAATAATTTTCTGCCTCTAGACTCTCATTCTGTTAGCTCACTCCAATCCTCTTTCTAGATGTAAGAGACAAAGTATTATTAGGCTATGGTGGGAGGCAGAGTAAGAAATGACAGAGGGTAAAGGGGACTGGAAGTGGAAACAGAAAGGGAAAACTCGTCTTTTGACCACTCTTAGTTTTAAAGGGGTGCCTGAAAATGAGCAGTGAAGGGATTTTGCAGGTGTGACCAAGTACTCTTGACCTTATATGTTGGGACAAGAAACAGGGATGAAATTGAAAGAATTGAAGAAAAAAAGGTAATGGGTAAGTATTAGACCCCTGACAGAAGTTTTATAAGTTCAACCAGAAGGATATGGAGCCTTGCAGGTTTTCTTGAGATCTACCAACAAACTCTAAAGTCACAAGAGGCTATTTTCAAATTACTTGCTATGCAGTGATGTAGCATCTCTACAGTTTCCTCTTACTGGAAGTGAATACTGCAGTAGAAAATACTAGTCTGAATGAAGTAACAACCTTTGGTCTTTTTCCTACTCCCAGAGTTAGATAGTACATCCCTATTTGTAGTATCTGCAATGCCTTGAAACAGTCCAGCAAAATGAAAGTAACATGAGAAGGGGAAATAAATCTATAGTACCTGCTGTGAGTTACTGGAGTGGAAAGAAAACCCTCTTCATCTGCTTTCCCCCTGAACCATGTGCATCTTCTCATTCATGTAACAGATGACTCTGAACTCTGCTCTCACCTCACCAGAAGCATAGGCTGCTTCAGGCAGCAGGAAATGACTTTTGCAGCCCTTGCTAAGCATTGGCAGATCCTTTGTCAAACACCATGTGAAAAAAAATGCTGTTACTGTAAATGACTTTTCAACAATGCTTTCAACAATTACCTTTAAAATATCCATTTTCCACTCTTTCTTATTTGCTTTTTAATTCCTAAAATTGAAAATCACAGACACTTCAGGGACTTCCTGGTTCAGTTTGCTGTTATGAAGTTTGTTCATATTGCAGGATGAAATGCAGAAAGGTGAATACACAAATGGATAACTTTTTCCTCATTAGGAAACACCAAGCCCTGTCTACACTCAGAGATGCTTCCCTGCAGAATAGGGACACCCAGAAGATTGACATCCTTTGCTACATAAGTAACTGGTAATTGGTCAAAATTAAAGCAAAATATTCTGCAGAAACTCAGTATTTAAAAATAGAAACAAAAGAAATATTCAGTATGCAAATGGACTTTTGTGGAGGAGTATCAGCAAGTCTGTGAACCCTACTTCAGAGTTCATTATTCAGGAGAAAAAGTTATTTCTAAAACTGGGTCTATGAACAATAGAAAAAAGTTCAGGGATTATTTTCTTTTTTTAATTGAAACTACTTAATTTACAGAAATGAAAAATAAGATCTTGATGTAACTGGCCCCTGAATAAATTATAATCTGAGTAAAATTCTCAAGTATTTTTAAAAGATTTAGGTATCTATTTTTTGTTGACTCCCAGAAAGCATGTAAGTTCTTTTGAAATTTTAGCCAGGATAATCAACAAATATCATGACTAAAACCAGTATCTGCCCAATTTTAGGACTACTGTGAAATAAGTGAAACTCATTAGGCAAATAGGGATTTTTCTAACTGCTATGTAATCTACCCTCTGGCAACACATTCATTAAGAAAGTGGTAGGGGAGGACAGTGTGTTTAATGAGTAATAAGTGACTATCCATTATTCTAAATACATAAACTTTAATTTATACTTCAAGTTACAAAAATAAGTAGCTACACTTTTTGGGATGTTTCTTGCCTACCCATCCCTCCTGAAGTGTGCACAATGCCTTACAAACAACTGTTTCTATACCATTTCAAGCAGTGTCATGCAGAGATACTCATGTGAACTGTGAAATAAAGAGCAGCAGTTTTGCTGTGCTAGTGCAGGGTTAATTAGTGCATGGAGAGCACTGTGATAATGCCATTAATGCCTTTGTACAGCTTTGCTTTTGGAAGTAAGACATTCTAACCTCACTTGGGTTCTCCACGTATCCTGCTGAAAGAAAGCAGTCAGATTGAGGTAGATAAACTGATGTGTCGTACATAAGATGTATTATGTGCTGCTTTCATTATATTCAATTGCCATAGACAAAGGCTTCAATCCTGCACTCTGTTTCACAAAGGTCTAAGGGAAAGAAGAAAAAAAAAGAAAAAGCAGGAAAGCAAAATTATTTAAGCCAGTCAGACATTATTTTACTTAATTAATACAAAGCAGAGACTTCTGAAGGTAGACATGTTAAGTTTTAAACTGTGTAAACAGATGTTTCAAAAAAGAAATTAATCAGATGATTTCTATGTCCACTAGAAACAGGACAAGAATTAATTAACTTGAATACCAGCAAGGGGCATAAGATATTAGGAAGAACTCTCAAACTGAAAGAATAGTTACATGCTTTACCAGATTACTGAAGGCAGCTCTCAACTCACCATCACTGGAACAAAATAAATAAACATCCATCAGGGCCGATTAAAGAGCAGATGGCTTGGTACTGGGCTGGAATAGTCTAACAAGACTGTACACATACCATCTGATATTGAACAGAATGCTTTTGAACAGGAGGAATGAAGCACTGATTTCCCTGAATCAACAGAAAAATTGCTGGCTCCAAGTCCTGACCAGCTTAACACAAATAATTGCCTGAAAGGTTCTGTGTAATGGGTTCTTCTGTAGTTGCCACAGACAGCAAAATACTGTTGTGCCTTATTAATGAAGCTCCTTTTCCAGCACTTATATAAGGAGTTTTTTTTTTCTGTGAAACAATTAGTAAACTTCAGTGAGTTTAGATGAGATGTTGGTAACACAGGTCTTGGACCTGTCACTGAGGACTTGTGTTTGGCATTTGTAAAAGGGAGACAACTTGCAAGCAAGGTAGGGAGGAACAATTCTGAAAATAAGCAAACAGCTGAGTTTTAACATTTCAACAGCTGGGGTTTTTTTCCTTTATAGTTAGCTAGCAATAATTTTCCTCCACATCACAAGCACATTTATAACCCAATCAATCTCTGTCTTGCATATAGCAGAAATTCTGGAAGAACGCATTGGCCAAAGGCTCCAAATAAGATGTCTACATTTCTCTTGCCAACTCATGCATGTGCATGAGAAGGCTTTTGATTTTGTGTAGATTAACAGATTAGTATACCGATGGTGGTCCATTTATTAACCCATTATTTATACACATCCATGTATATTATGATTTTATGATAATGCTGTGACTCAAAGATCTGATCCTCAGGAAAAGAAAGAGCTAGTATCTACTGATTCCATGTCCATGAGCACCAGAGGGATGAGAACTTAATGCAGAAGATAAGTTATCAGAAGTAGTTTCAATTCCATCTAAACATAAAAAAATATATACAAAGATTTTGTTTCTTTCCTTTAGTTAGCACATGTAGACTACAAGTAATAAATCCAATCACACTCTCAAAAAACTAGTGTCAACTCCTATACAAGTATATGGCTAGTTTTAGATGACCACTAAACTGTTGAAAGTACTACTCATTAAGAATAAAGTAATTCCAAATAATCACTGAAGCAGTCAGCCTGCATTAATATAAATGTGTTATCAATGTATAAATACTGTCTTATTTGAACAGCCAAAAAGCATAAGCAAAGATGGCATGGTTTTCATTAAGTCCTAAACTTTATGTTAGCAAATCTGATTTGTCAGCACTCAAATCTGAATTACAATATTAAATGATACACCAGCTCTAATTTCTATCTGTAAAGACTTTTCCAAGAAGAAAGTTGCTGAAACTATGAGGAAAGGCCATCTTAATGCCCATACACCAATTCCTGAGCTGAAATCAGTTCAGCTGGAACTGAATATTGGATCTTAACTTTAAATTTGGGCATAAGAACTGATAAGCTTACGTTTTGCCATTAATAGTTCTCCTTCTATGTTTCTTACTTTTAAATGTGTTCCCATTTACTCTCCTACTTGGACATAGCCTGCCTGACTTTCTTCTCTCTTTCTCTAATTTTCCCAATTTCCCTTTCGTCTGTTTTGTTTATATTCGCTATTTCTCTTTCATTACCTTAGTCCTTCTCATTTCAAAAGTGCAGTCCATTTTACACTTATACCATTATGTAAACCAGACCACTAAGCAGGAGACCAGGCTAGAAATGCAACATGGAAATTCCTGATAAGGCAGACTAGAATGAAAAATTTTATTACTTTTTTTTTCTTTTATTATAATAAGAAAAATATCTTATTGTGTTACTGAGTACAATGGAAAATATTTTGCTAATATACTACACTGGTCACTAATCCGATGTGAAGGTCATATACACGTCATCTATTAGCTTTTACTATTGCTTTCTGTAATAAATTGATAACCCAGCTTCTGAACCAACCTTTTACATCCTTATTCAGTTTATATTGTAATTGAGGACATTTTCGAAAAACTAAAAAATTTAAATAAAAGAAAGGGAAAAGAGAAAGACGACTTCATGCTGATGAGAGTATTGTTTCCCTCTGTCTATTCAGTCTGATTAATTGCAAAGTATTTGCCATTGAAAATCCTATTGTTTTTTCAGGTATTGAAATTTGCTGTATCATTTTTCAGAGGTTTTAAAATTGCATTTGCAAATTAAAAAAGGGATGCAATAACAATGAATTTCAGCTGTACCACTGTCAAAGAGACACTGTATATTCCAGGACAGTAAGGAATAATAACACTCTGGGAATGTATGCTCACCTTTAATTTGGAAAGCTGTCTGAAATTAAACATATTAAAGACAGAATTTTAAGCTAGTTTTATCATGCTGAAGTTCACTGCTTTCCTTTATAATATCACCTTTCTGGATATTTTCTGTTACAAAAACAATTTCCATGCAAGAAAAATATTGAGTTTAAGAAATGGTTAAGGAGCCTGACAGAACAATTACCTTTGGTGAAATTATACTTTATTCACTAAACTATAACATCACTGTTGGTCCAATCCTGTTCAGTGTTTGGTAATGAACAAGGCTCATCTCTTCTCAAAAACCATACGCAGATTGCTTCCAAAGGATAAATATTTAGGTACAATCCTCATTACCAGTGCTCTAAGAAATTACCTGCTGTTGTTGTAGTATAAAAACCATTTTTCAACGTTTTAAGTTTGTCCTTTACTTCAAGAATTATTTTAGGCTAAATGTTTCTTTTCAATGTTTTTTTCTTTTGTTTCTACTTTTCTATCTCAAAATAAGTGCTAAAGAAACCAGGGCTTTGTGTGCTGAATTACTTTGAACCCGCAAAAGGTATGACAGCACCAACATATGATGCTTAAATAAAGATACTTATTAAATATACAACATGGCATTTAGGATGACAAAGTTTAGAGAACAAGGTATCTAACAATCTCAAAGCCGTGAAATCATGCAATACTCATTTTCAAGGCTATTATAATTAAAGCTGTAAAAAATAAAATAATATGCAACGTGTGCTCAGCAAGGATCCAGCTAGGCTAGGTCAGCCATGCTGCTTTGGCTAAGTCACCTAAACAAAGAAGAGATATTAGTTCTAATCCATTAAGAGTTCAGTAAAATACTGATGTCATATGTAAATGTGATAAATATAGTAAATAAGATGACATATGAAGAAGCATTAATGATGGAGTCATTAATGTCCAGGAGTTGAACTTTGATGATCCCTGTGGAGCCCTTTCAACTCAGGATATTCTACAATTCTATGGTTAGGAAGATAGAAATTAATACTGTAACTGTGAGGTGAGAAAAGAATTGGCTACTAGAGAAGCATCTAAAGTATTGAAAGTGAAAAAAAAAAAAAGAGGTAACAAATGGTTGGCCTTGGATCAATTTTGTTGATTTTTTGTGTAAATAACCGTGGATTAAAAAACAAAAAGTATTCTTTAGATGAAAAGCTAAAAGGCACTGTCAATACTGAAGAGGATTAGGGTATTTCACAGAAAGAACTGCATGGCCCTGAGGATGAGAGTGAGTGTAATTAAGTTAAATTAAATTTAAAATAAAAAGAGTAAGGTCATCAGGGACTGTGAATAAGAATTTCTGCTATTCACTAGGAACTTGTTAGAAGTGACTGGGAAGAGAGAAACACAGGTGTACAAGCTGATCACAGGATGGCTATAAGCTATTGAGGGACGGCAGGCATGGAAAAACTCAAATGCCATCCTACAATACATCAGTGAAGGGGTTTCCAGGATGGATTGAAAAGAGTAAATTCTATTATACTAAGCCGCGATGAGACTTAACTTGTAATAGTGTGTACAGTTCTGGTCATTTATTTTCAAGGAAGATATGGAATGGAATAGGCATAGAGAAGGATCACTGTCATGATCCATTGAGTGCCACCAAGAGCTAATCAGACAAGAGAAGAATTCACCTTGCAACACAAAGGGATGTGATTGGTGCCTGCATGTAAACCAGTGCACAAATATGGCAGATAAAGGAGATATTTATACAGTAATAAATGGCCATAACCTGAAGTGTAGTGCAGTAAGAGGCAAAACAGAGGATATTCTGAAATCATCTTTCAGGTAAAGTACCAGGGATAAAACATATAGCTACTATTAATACACTATTTGAAACACTTGAAAAAGTAAATATATGATGCTGTGTCCATAATGCATTTAAAGAACAAGAAATCATTTCCAGTTCTGTGTTTCCAGGATTCCAAGATTTAGCCCCTTCTAAGGATTTCAATACTCCCTATGAAGGCAGGAGAATACCAAGAAAAAGGTGTTGTGCATGATTTTTTTAACTTACAAATGTAAGAAGCAGAGAGACATTCAATATGAAAAGCTCAGCCTACTTTCTAAATAATGTCTAAATTGTTCAAATTGTCTAAACTGAACTGTCAGTAAGAACCATGGTCTCTGAAATTTTATGACAGTCTTCAAGAGGTTCCCTCCCCTGCAGGATCTTGCAGGATTATGGCAACTGCACTCATCCAGACCTCACTGCAATCTACTGAAGTCTTTCAGATTTCAGAAATTTTTGAATCAGGCTGTAGATATATCTCTCTATAAATGTGTTTATTTAAAAATCATAAAAATTAATTCAGTCAAAGTTTAAGTTCATAAAAGAGAGAGAGATCATACAGTGTGCGCTGCCTTAATTGTATTTTAACTCAAGCAAATTAAAACTAAGTATTCCAGCATGTCATTCATGGAGAAAATCTTATTCACAAGGCTGCTTTATTCATGATGGAGTCTTGCACATATTCAAATTCATCATAATTTTCTTAGTCTGAGGTTCTTATTTTCATGGAATACATTTGTAATTAGCATTTCAGCAAAGGGTCACCTGTTGACACACTAGAAAAGTATTGCAGCTAAGAAGGATTTAAGAATAAATGAAGATATTTTTAAGTGGAAGTAGCTCTTTATTCCCTCCAAAACTCTATTCACTCTATCAGAAATTTACAGTGTATAAACACACTTAATCTCGCAACATGCACACATGTAAACACATCCAAAAAAAAAAAAAGTTAAAATAGACTTTTGGCTGTTAGAAGCACTTGTGAAGTAGCAAATGAAGAAATAGATAGAAAAAAGTTCCATAAATTCAAGTAATCTTTAGTTATATTGTGTTTGGAGCTGAAAGTATGGGCAGAGGAGATTAACCTGCCACAGTACCTTACCTCCAGTAGTCTCCTTCAGTGTAAATTACTCCCTAGTTTTATCATGCTGAAGTTCACTTGCTTTCCTTTATAATATCACCTGACTGGATATTTTCTACTAAGAAAAAAAATGTCCATGCAAGAAAAATGTTGAGTTTAATAAAGGGTTAGGGAGCCTGACAGAAAAATTACCTTTGGTGAAATTATACTTTATTCATTACTGGGCCAAACTAAACTAGCTAACAGAATCATAGAATATCACGTGGGAAGGGTGTTTCAAGGATCATCCAATCCATTCTTTCTTGGCAAAAGCACAGTAAAAATTAACTTCTTTGGTTTGAAAATAAGTTACTATTACATATTCATGTCATCTGAGTACATCCTTTAGATGAGAAATATGTTGGTTTCTCTCCTAGACAAATTTTAGCCACAGATCATTCATAAATATTACAGTGCAAAACACTGCCTGGATACTAGCTTATCACTGTTGGAGGCTGAAAGATTATTATAATCTTCTACCAGATCATTGCCAGAAAGGTCAAGTAGTTAAACAGTTATCTCCCCTCCCTGTTAGAAAAGGCTGGACCACAACAGACAGTACAAACTATCAAAGGGAGGTTTCTATGCAGTCTTCAATGTAAAAATGAATTATGCTAGATTGAAGACATTACAAATAAAACAATAGTGCCTCCCTCAGCGCCCCACTCTCAGGTCTCATATTCAAAATTCAGTCACAACTTCTCTGAAAATGTTTTTAACACAGTTGTAGGAACCATAGGGAAAAAGGATAGTAATAATTAAAAACAATGCACCTCCCACCACACAAACAAAAAAAAGCCCTGAGAACAAACAAAAAACACCAAAAAACAAACAAAAAAACCCCGAACAAAATAAAACCAAACAAACTTAAAATGCCTGACTATTAAGAGGAGAGGAAAGGAAGTTGAGCAAAAATTACATAGTTTCTGAAATAGGGATCCCTGCATAGTGCCTGAAATGTCTCTGAAATGTATTCAGACCCTAATCAGAATTAAAACACTGCTCTCATGTTATCTAGGCCCACTTAAACAGAGACCCACCTATAAAAACCTGCTATATTAATATGCCTCTAAGTGTTAAAAGTAATGATTTGGCAAACTTAAGAAGACAGGAGATAGAACATTAGGCTTTAGGACTGCCAGATTTATGACAGTGTTATTCCTGCTGGCAGATCACTTTTCTTTTTAAACTGAAGCATGTACCAGGTGGAACTGAATCATTCCAACAGGAGACTCTGCCTGGGTGTTGCACAGGTATTAGCAAATGACAGTAATTTATCAGGAAACATCCCAGGTCTCTTCTGAATCAGAGCTCTGTCTGTCATACTATGGGACTTCCATATCCCTGTTGCTCACCTGGTGAATTGTAAGGTCCAAATCCTGGTCATTTGGGGTCTGCAAAGAAGTCATTGACATTGTTATGTCTATCCCTAGCATCTAGGTCAAACTGCAACTGGGATAATTACGTTATGAAATACATCTTGTTGTTGCCTCTTAGTAAAATTTTCTATGTTCATTAACAATCAGCCATTTTATGTTCAGTTCATTTTTGTTAGTATTTTCTCTCAAAATTAGGGCTTATCCTAACAAAAAGTATTAATTTATTCCCTGGGTATGAAAGGATATAAATGCATTTGTGTATTAGTGTGTTTTTAGCTGGATTTAACTGCTTACGTTGTTCATTGTCCCATAATTGCAATGCCTCACAACACTCAGGCCCTTGCATTATGTTTTCACAACTATCCAACCTTCTTTCTGCAATTCTGGGGGGAAAAAAAAGGCAAATACTAAATAGAAAAAATAAAATGACCCAACAGTAACAAATTTAGTGGCCTAACTCTCAATTCTGGTCTGCTGCTGTATGTGACATATTCTCCATAAGAACATTTTGATGCATGATGAGATATGTCTTGCACAGAGGTGATTTTATTAACAGCTGCAGAGTGATGCAAGACCAATGTGTTGCAATGACAGCTTTGCCTCTGTCTGAAATGTGGATCCAGGAGCACTTCTGAACACCCAGATCTGTGCATATACCCTCACAGCATCTCTGCACAAAGCACAAGTCACAGATGGGAAGCTTGAGTGTATTCAGTGGATGTCAACATCCATGTGCTTTGGTTAGGTGCTAATTTGGATGATCAGTGAGAATCTGCCTTTCAATTCAGAGTCATCCCATGAATTTGTCTGCTTCCCTAACAGCTATGCCTGGTTTTCCCTTCTTTGTGTCTGAGAGGCACTGAAATAATTTACAGTCGCAGTCTTGCATGTATCCTGTTAGACAGGTGGTACTAATTAAATATCGGACATCACACCTATCAATTTAGCAACAAATATAATTATGCTCTATCTGCTGGTGCATGAAAGCAGGAGTCTCTTGAAACTCAGTTGAGGCAGGCATATTTTAAAGGAAATTGCAAATAACTTATCAGAGGCTCTTCCTCTCTAAAGCAGTCCTCAGTGAGATTCAAAAATTGAATAAATGAGATCTAGCTCACCAGGTGGGTTTTTGCAGGCTGTGATGTTGGTTCTTATAGTTCTAAAAAGAAAGTGATAAGCCTTCTGTATTGAATGTGAGTGCTCTACAGGCAGGAGGATAGAGGACTGAAAAGAGAAATCCCCACAGTGAGGGATTTGTGAGATTTGGCAGGAAATCTGCATCACAATACTGTGCTATTTCCCACAGGGAAGGAGCCCAGAGAATTTCTCAAGAGGAAGGCATTCCTCCATATTCCACCATTGCCACTTTAAAAGCAACAGGCAGAAGACAAATCGGGGTGCAGGCACAGACAGGTATCTTCTTTATTGTGTTTCTTGGTACAGGAAAATCTGAAAGGTCTAAGACACTATTTTTAGCCCCATTGCACTTAAGGTTTATATGCAGAATAAAACTACAAGTTCGGGGTATCTCGGAAAAATCCACAGGGCAAAGAGAAATCACTTATTTCCAGAGCTTTCTAGCAGCTTGCCAGACTTGCAAGCTTAGCAGAAGTCTGTAGAAGCAAAAAATAAAGCCATCACAAAAGGCTGTATTTTGGGACTTACAAATGGAAGCTGAGATATTTTAACTATTCAATTAACTGGGGCTGTAGGATTTGCTTTGTGAGCATTTTATTTCTTAATCTACACTGCCCTTCTCTAACCTCTGAATAACTTTTTGCTCTACTCCTTTTTATCTGTTACTACCTTAAAAGATGAAGCAGAAGACTATGTGAGTTGCAGGACCACCTCTGTTGCCTCTGAAAACCCTTACGTGTGGTGAAAGCAATAGAAATTCAGAAATAAATTGCAAAGTTGGTTCAGAGCACAGTGAAGCATTTAGTTGCAACTCGGTTGGGTGTAAAAAAAAAAAAGAAGTCACACTCCAAAAGAGACAGAGAGCTTTCTCTGCTTAAAATTATTGAATAATTTATTTGAAACACAAATCAAACTATCAGAAGGAAGGTGATGGTCTTCAGACAGAGGTCATGTAGAAAAGTACAGGGCAAATAACTGCCTTTTTTTCTCTTGGTTCTTTTGAAAGAGAAGCCAGCACAATCAGTCATTTTTATATCCCTTCCATTGTAGATTATGTCTAATCAGTGTAACTGGATTTGAAAAACGCTATCGCATAGAAGCTACAAGTCATGCAAAATATCTCTTAAATAATGAAGCCCAAATGAAGATGTATCGCCTAAGTCCATAGAAAACTCCATTTCCTTCGAATGCTTTGTGAAAAGCAAGTTTTATAGCATGCATTTGGCATCACTACAGAAACAGCTGCCTGACAGAGCTCAGAGCCGTGCAGCCACTCTGCATCAGGCAACACAGCTATAAAGTAAATTATTAGCTTTCAAACACTCAGCCCATATCATTTTTAAAGGTAGTTTGTGTAAGGACCCATTAATCCCCCAAACAGGAGCTAAACATGTTGCACAGCAAAGCATTCATGAAGGGAAAGAGTTCTTCCTATCCTCTCAGGCTGTCTCTCCTCCTTCTCCCCTTCCTCCTGTCATGCTCATTGTATTCTTCTCTACATCTTAACTAATCGTTTTTTCTTCTCCAACCTCAGCAACCTCTTCCAGAGGAACCAAACCCTCATTCACCTTTCATGTCTAAGTGCTTTCTTCATCACGATTTTGGATAGCAACCCAAAGAGCCACAGATTGCAGAATTAGCATGCCAGATTCCTTAGTGGTAGCCATAGAGAGGTTTAAAATCCTTAATCCATTGCTTGCCTGCGGTAAGCCTTTGTAATTAGCCTTGGGAAGGATCCTTATCAGTCAGCAATCTGATTTAGCTCTCATTCCCAACTTGCTTGGGTGTTTTACACCTTGTGGGAAACAATCCGTTGAAGTTGTTAAGCTTCTTTTATGCCAGGCTAATGAGCATTTGGATGTCTGTCGTTCTCTTTGAAAAATCTGCTGTGGGTCAACATTATCCTGTTCTTGTGTAAAGCACCAAGGCCTCTCTTTCAGAGCAAGAATTATGCTTCTTGAACCTTTTTTTTTTTCCAAAGAGGACAGATAAAATCCTCCACTTTCAGTTTCTGCTTGATGAAGAGTATAACTTTATCATTGTTTTCCAAAGAAAAAAAAAAAAGACCAAAATTTTTAAAATACAAACATAACAGTATGTAGGCATTATATATACTCAGAGATACATAAATTCTGCTTTACTCTCTACAGTCTGGCATTTGAGATTAACTCTTTGTAGTATCACAAACTAGACTTTCATGTAGTCAGAAATTTTCAAAGCATTATAAAGGATTAATTCATGCGAATTTCTGATAAGACATGTTAATAATTCTCAGGAAAAAACATATTAGCTTCAGTACAACAAAAAATTAATTCATCCTTAAAATCTTGTAACCAGCCTGAAACAAGTAAACAGTATCTGCACATTAAATGAACACTATTAAACAGTAAATCTTCTATCCATGACCGAGTTCTACATGTCATTGTTATTGTGTATATTCAAATGCAAGCCTTCCAAACAGCTCATACCTATACTTTAACAGAAATATACACATATTCCCTTCTGATCCAGAGATGACAGGAAAATTCAGCATGTGTTCCTTGTTCCCCTGAAGGTCTGAGGAGAATTGCGACATTACTTGGATTTCCTATCCTAACTGCAAACAAGGAGTAAGGCACAGGTTTACATGGGATCAGTCCTCAGCTTTCAGCGAAACACTTCGAAGCACTGCCCCTCTTCACAGGCACATCTCAGCCTGTGAATGGAGACATTCAGGTCCCACAGTTGCCTTTTATATTTTGATTTGTCTGTTGTACCCTGACTGATTCAGCTGACAGAGGATGACCAGGTGTGAATTGCCAAGGAGATGCCTCCCAGTAAAACCTTATCAATAAAAGCTATTGAGAATGTATGACAGTTGAAACGTTTTCTTTTAGGTGTTTGAGAACATTCCTAGAGGAGTTGCTGCTTTTTGATGATGGCCAAATATATATAGTATTATAGTATATATGGTATTGCTAATAATACCCACCTTCTCTTTCTCTGCCTCTGTTCTGGGATATGCTCTATCTAACCATGATCTTTCAGCAGTTCAAGCGACTATAGTTTACCTGCTGAGAAGATCCTTTTCTAAAATTTTCTTTGCGGACATCTACAGAAAATACAAAGTTTTACAGCTGAAAGTGATGTAACTCTCTTCGAAGAGATCTGCATTTTGTTTCATGTTGCAAGTTCTCAGACATCAATTTGATTTCCTTGCAGAAATAGCCATTTTAAAGATTTCTTGCTCTTTGATACTATTATGAACTTATTAATTAGTCTACTATTGAGTCAATTTTCAGCAGCTGTAAACTAGATCAAGACCTGTGGGATTAAACAACTAGATTAATATTGAGCCAGTGGGGCAGGATTTTAATGCCTGTTCTTGGGCTTTTTTTTCCAAAGGAAACCTTCTGAGACTTCAGTAGTGTTTTTGTGGAATCAGGTGCTACTCAGTGAAACCAAAATGATCAATACTGGACTCTCAGTTACCATCAGCTAATACTTAATGATTCTGGAATTATTCATGTGTATTCTAAATATTTCTAAATTTGTACATAGGTAGCTGTTGCTGACACACTTAGGAATTTCCACAGTGGATCGAAGCCAAAGACCCTCTAGGCCAATATTTACTCTTCTCTGATGAGTAGCATGAGAAGTTTCAGAAATCTGCAAAATCCAGATGGGCAGGCCCAGAAGAAATCTCAAGAGACCATTTCATTCATTCAAACCTTTTTGTTTGGAAAATACATGAGAGGATCTGTCTTTCACAAGGTAAATTTAATTTCATTTTCATTGCTGGCAGAGATAAATTTAAAAACTTCAAAGTGATATTTAATATTCCCCACAGATACTTGGGCAGTTTTGTTACACCAGTGTGCTCTGGGCTCCTTGGTTCTCTAGCTTTGGCAAGACTTCTCTTGAAGACCTCTTCTTTATACTTCTTAAAATATCCATTGAATGCTTCTACTGGTCTTTATTATAATAGAGATAGCTGTGATAACTTTGTTCTTTGCCTGTTAAGCATGTTCATTAATCAACATTTCTTATTTAAAATAAAAAATACTTTATCCTGAAACTTTTTGGTAATGGTCTCCTAGCAACAGACTTTCCTCTTAAGAAGCCACTTGTCTTTCAAAGGGTCTAAAACATATTTGACAGCACTTTTCAAAAAAATTTAATCAACTGATTTCTTAATATGAGTTAAATAATTTTTTTCACAGAGATGGCACCAGTATCAAGTGCTACAATTTAAAGTCATCATTAAAAAGAGATCACAAAAAGTAGATTCATTGTCCATAAAAATGGCAACTAATTATTATTAATGCTTATTATGAGTGTTGCTGTCACACGCCAAGTTATAAATGGGCAAAGTCCTGTAAAATCAGAAAAAGAATGTGCTCTTTTCATGCAGCTTTCAGATTTTCATGGCTTCTGTCATTGTTTTTGAAGCATAAGGAAAAAGAGGACTCTGATTTCAATTAAGGAAATCTACTTGTTTATGAGTTCTCTGATCCTTACAAATAATTCTGATCCATTTATTATGAAAAATCTAATTTATTGAACAGATACTCGAGATCATTTCAAATAGGCATGCTAAGTGCAAATGCCAGACTTGAAAACCTGAGACTACACTGTTCTGCAGGCACAGTCTTATTGTTCTCCCCTCCAACTCATTTCCATTGATATTTTCTGGTGTTAACTGAATGACTTGAAAAGTGACCATTTTCTGTGGCTCTCCACGATGGCAAGGTACAGATCCTACCATGGTAGGAGATCACTTTCAGTTCTGTCCCCCTGGAAATCCCAAACTCTTACAGAGTATGTCAAGACATCAACCCTGGCAAAAGGAAAATCAGCTTCAAAAGAGCAGGTTTAGGAGTGTTGTTTGAAGGGATCCAGTGTTGTTTGAGGTGCAAAGATCAGAGAGGGGGAACCACGGCATGGTTGTGACAGGCTGTGATTGTAGCTGCCATGGAGTAAATATTCCTGTAGGAGGAAGGGAGATCATAGAATTATAGAATCATTAGGACTGGAAAACACCTCCAGAACGATAGATCATAACACTAAAATATAAAACCAGATAATATTGACAAAACTGTTATGAGTAAATTCTGTCTGACCATAGTTTAGATTTCTACAAAACAAACTTGCAGAGTTATCCAAATGGAGAGTTATAGAAAATGGAGCAAATTTTCTATTTCTATAATATGATTACTGTCTTTCTATAGGAGAAAACTAAAATAAGTCAGAAAAATGAGACTCTGCAATTGTTTATTTCTCACCACTGACTCTTCAGGGATCACTGGGAGAGTATCTATATGGATATATGTCTATATGTGAATATGTAGACACATGACATCTAAAACTGTGAGAGTTTAATCCCACTGACCGTGTTTTATTTTGGTAATTGAGTTCAAAATTTAATCTCTTTATAGACCTTATGCTTTCTCTTAACTTTTTAAACACTTTTTGTCATGTACATGAAATTATATATGAGTTCTTCAGATGAAAATCTTTAAAACACAAGATGGAAATGAGAGGACAACCAGGAATATCAAGTGTGGTATCTTGATGTCCAAAGTAACAAAATGAGCAAGATCTGGCTTGAAAGCCATCAAAACTCTTAAGCCATACTGCATATGCTAAAAAAGTGTTCTCTAATTTCCAACCCAAATTTATCCAAAGCCCATTTATAACAATTTGACTATATGCCAACAGTTCACTTTACCTTTAAAAACCTGCTTCATTCTCATATACAGAAAGTGTATCAGCTGATTTAATGACAAAATCCTCTTGGAACAGCTGAGACTTGGTGCCACCCCATCATCTTTCTCCCTTTCCACACTTTTTGGTGCTAACGGCTGCCCAGAAGCTTTCTTCCTCTTTGAAAAGTTATCCATTTTTATGAAATGCCTATCAGAACCCCACTTAGAGTGATACCAAGATTGAGTAGCAGCTAGACAGTACTTTATTTCTGTTATGAATGCATGCAAAAACACCTCTGTGAAAGGCTTGAGGGCTCTGTACAATTTGTTAAGCTTAAAATAACATAATGATCGCTATACAAGACCATTAAATATTCATATTCAGGAAAAACATTAACTGAGCCAGCAACATTAAATAACAATATGCAGGTGACAAATTACCAATCAATATATCAAAGCATTTTAAAAGCACTTTCACCACCTTCAGAAACATACTCTTACTCAAAAAATACTTTCAATAAATTACACTGCAAATTAATTTTCCTTTAGTAGGCTTTCAAGAAATTCTATGCCATCAGAGAGTACACTAATTCATCTATATGACCTTACTGCAATCATTTTTATTCACCCTGATTTTTAATATATTGCTATATTTTGTCTGACACAGGTTTAGTGGGTAATATTTTCACACCAGGGTTACACCTCCTTGAAGGTATGCCCTGCTGGCAGAATCCTTCAAACCTATACATAACTGTCTACTACGGAAATTAGGAATGATCCTAAGAAAAACAGGGAAACTGAAGCTAGTTAAAGAGTTAAGTCATGTCATTCTGCTTGGGCAGAAGGATTGAGGGCTGGAGGAGAAGGAGGAAGAGGGAGATTGTTTGGTTTTTTTCCTGATGCATGGTTAGAGGCAAGTTTTTTAAGTCCAATTAATGGATTTCTAGCCAGTTCCTAGTCTCTAGTTCTGACTTAGAGTCCTTGGTGCAGGTGACCACCTCCAGCATGACATCCTGCTGATATTTGTCATAAAATGAAGTGCTATCCTATAGAACTGGACCAGCAGTGCTGGCCAACATGGAATTCTTCATCACTGCTGCTGCCAACTTTACTGGATTCTTATTGCCCTGGAAAAAGAAAGAGAGCAGACATGACATTCCTTTGCCTCGTGACAGCATTTGGTGGAAAGACTATGGGACATGATGAAAAAAGGCAATATTGCATAGATTTCCCTGTAATATATACTTGGAGATGGAAGAAGTGAATTCATTGTTCTTGTAAACTGCTAAATAAAAGTCAAAGAAACTGGACTTTACTGATTCTTTCTGAACAGAGCAATGAAGAGACTGCACTTGTGACATATCCTTCTCTCTGCCTCGCCTTTGCTCCCAGTCTCCACCCTTTAGTGAATTGCCACCATCATTCAGGTTTCTTACTCATCTCAGGCCTCTTCACTGATGCCAAATACAACCGATGGCAGATTATTATCTGGACACTCTTGTGCCAGAAAACGGTCTTGGTTTACTCTCCCATTGAGTTGTCACACAAAATTGAAGTATTTAATTGACATTTAAAATGTATTTTATATGGAATGTTACACTCCATCCAAGATTCCTCACAATGTTACTTCTAATAAGTAGGTAAAGATTCATTGCAACACGGATCCAAGATAACCACTCTAAAAGCCAGGTATCACGGAAAAAATATAAAAAAATCTCACGTGTTCATTGATGGGAACATAGAAACATTTAATTGGGAAAAAAAATCTGCTTGTTTGATTTTTTTGTTAGTATTTTTTGGTTGCACAATTAAAGATTTTTCTTGCTTCAGCAGTTTTCCCTGCTGATTTGTGGGGGCTCACAGACACTTTGCTGCCTCAGCAACACCTGAGACCAGAGGTAAAGCTGTTTTAAACTACTTGGCCTATAGAAAAACAATTTGAGCATTGAAGCTGAAATTGCACTAAATTTTCTCAGCTGTCTGTAACCACACAGATTGGCTGTATATGGACTACACTGTAGGCAGAGAAGAAAAAAAACCACAGAGAGTGCATTTTGATATGTTTTTGAGTAAAGAGTGCACATATTTGATTTTAAAATGCTGTAACAGGCTATACATTGTTAAATCTCAGGCTGAATGTTTTTGTTTTTATTTTTCTTTTCCCAGCTCTCCCCATACTGATTAAGGCCAGTCTGATACCTTATATTCCCACTGACTAGTACCTCCCTTCATGATTTCTCCTGTTTAAATTACAAGGCTGCTCAAGGACACTCGTATTCTCCAGAATGAGTAAAGTAGCTCAGTTTGTCTCTGAGGCATTCAGAAGCAAAATGCAGATGTCTTCCTGTGCAGCAGAATGGGAATGACCCATTCAGATCAGTTCAGTTAACTATGTCACTCTTCATCTGGTCTCTGTAAAAGGGAGTCAGATCTGCCCTCCCTTGGGCACCCCCATGAAATATTTCATCTCTTCTGAGCAAGTGAAGGGTCAGTTCCTTGACTTAAGTGTGAGGATTCAAGAGTTTCTTCTAATCCATGAAACTATGGGCACATCCTCCTCGTGGTGCTCACAGACCAATACTTGCCCAGGTCAGGAGGCTACAAGCCCTCTAACCCCAAGCCATAGTCCTCAAGATTTTCCTTAAGTAACAACAAGGTTTCACACCATATATTTTATGTATAGATAACCCCTCTTGCCTTCCCAAATAGTCAATTGAAACTCTACATAAAAGCATATACTTTGGCTGCCTACGCAACAAATCCACTTGAAAGAGAGCAAATCCCTCTCCATTGAGAAAAAACACTGACACTGGTCACTTAGATGCCTGAGACATGATATGTACTGCCGACAAAGATGGTACAAATAGCTACAAAAATTTTCCAAAACCTTGTTTTTGTTCCATATCCTTTTGGGAATTGTGGAATATTGGAAAATAATTTACAAGGTTCACAGTGTGGGCCGTGCAATACAGAAAGACAAAGACCCAAGGCTGTAGCCACTTACTCATAGACAAATTTCCCTGAAGTCATACATGGTACAAATAATTGCCTTATTAATTTCAGTATGAATTGTACGGACGGCCCTAAATAAAGGTTTATGGGCTGAAAAAAATAAGGGCCCTAAATAAGGGTTTATGTGACAAAATTGAAATATTTAAGTTCCACCTTCTACAGTTACTACAACATTTCTTTGCCTGGACTTATTTAGGAGTATAGCATTACAAACTCACTCACCACATATACAAAAAACAAACTATTACTTTTATGCATCTACAGTTATGAAAAATTCAATTTTATGAAGACAACCTATTTACCAATTTTTTAATTCACAATATAGTTTTGAAGAATAGGCTTTTTTTTTCTTATATGTTCACAATATCATGATTGGTCCTGGAAGGACAGATTGGAACGGCCTACGTACCAATAAGAAACTGATCTGGAAGTCATCCAAAGAAATCAGACGGAAATATGTTTAAAGCCAGCAAATAGTCATGGTTATTCCCAAAGAAGGGGATTCTTCCAAAAGTCCCAAAAATTTGTTAGTTGTAAATATATGGGTTCAAGTGAAGGCTCCCCTAATGAATTCTAAGTCGACAAATTATATCAGGCCAAAGACATTCCATGAACTTAAAATACCTAGAGGCTGGTTGAACAATGGAGAAAAATAACTAATAGCTTTGGCCTCTTCTGTACCTTTCTTTTCTGTGTGGAAACACTCCTGTGATAAACCCAAACCTCTTTCTTGAATAGTGAGGATTAAAACTGACCTTCTTCTTGAACCAATGCATTGTTTCTCTCTAACTTCCCTTCTAAGAAGAGGATTTCAGTAAATAATTCCACCACCAGAATACCTGAGATTCATTTGCATGCAGAGCCCAGGAAAGCAGAAGAATGCTATCAAGCCTCCTGCATATGTTCTGAGCACAGTAACCTCTGGCTCAGCACAGCATCCACATTTTTAGCGCACATTATTGTTTTAGAAGATAGTAGCTGTGTATAAAAATGTATAATCTAAAAAATATACTTTTAAATACAATATCAATAAAAGATAGCTTTGTTTCCTGAACTATAAGGAACTCTCGTTCTTCAGTCTGTATTGAATATTTGAGACCTGTTTGAGACTTTTAAGAACTGGCTTAATGTCCAAAAGATAGTCACACATACTGTGGTATCTGGTGCAGCTCTCAATATCATGAATAGGCCAGGTCCAGCAACATTTAACCTTCATAGGGTATTAAATCAGGTCTAATAAAACAAATTCATGCAGACCTTTGAAATCCATCCTCCCCTGGTCTGCACTTACGAGCAAGAAATACTGGTAGTTTCCTCAGGATCTATAGGCAACCTTCATATAGGTAAAGCTTGGAGGGGGCAGGTGTTGGTGCACTCTTCTTCTAGAGGAAGATAGGAGGGAATAATACCTTCTCCCGGAATGTTTTATGATTATCGTCTCCAATATTTCAAAAGTAGCTTCCTTCTCACAATGCAGAATACCCATTTCTACTTCAAGGCTACATAAGCACCAGGTCTGATGTTTTTAAACAAGACCAAGTTACTCAAGCATGAAATAGCTGAAACAATTTTCTTAACAGCTGAAAAACACTTGGCTAACTCAAAAATAGCTGAACCAATTTTCCTCAAACTTTCCAGTGCAGTACACCTTTGGACTAACACTATACCTGCTAAATTTCTCCCTTTCACATGCATCTTTCCTTTTAACCAGTGGCTAACAACATAAAATACAGATTAAAGATCCAATCTTGGACATACACAGGTACATGATTAAAATACTAGTAGAGTATTGAGCCACTGTTGGCAGGGTCAAACCCTAAGAATGTTTGTACCATTTTAACTTCATAACAGTGCTGTATCGACACTGCAGCTCATAAATATGGAAAAAGGTAAAGTTCACTATATTTTATAAGGCTGTAACTTTTCATGGTGTTCTCATATTACTCTCAATAACACTCTAGGGCAAACCTAGTTGGCTGAATTTTCAGAGATTGCTTTCTAAATCTGCTCATGGCTGCTATCTCACATCAGCTGAGCATGTAAATTGGAAAGGTTTTTATAGGAACAGATCATGTGACAAGTATGAGTCAAAATGGGACACATTTTTGTATGCAGTTATGCTCTGAAATGAACAAAAATGCTCACAGTCAAACAATAGCATTCACCTTTTTTAAATCTAAGGAAAATTTTAATCCAGAGCGTGTCAAGCTTTCTTCCAAATCAGTGCAGGTATCATTCCCAATTCATGTTCTTACCTGTGATAAGTGAACTATGTTCCCCTGTACATTTTCCTCGCTCTAAAAAACATAGTCATCTACTCTGTGCAGATCTAATACTGCAAAACACATGTAGACCTTCACACCCTTATCAACATCTCCTTGAGTTCAGCACCTATTAGACATTTATTAAAGTTATGTGGATTATTATATAAGAATTTGATTTGAAAGTCATTGTTTTCTCTGTTCTCCTCATCAATGACACTCAGCTTCTGAAAGCAACATAAGTCCATTTGGCAATCAAGTCAGTATAGCACATCTGTTTTTCTCAATACGGAGGGATAGCACTGAAAATTTCTAACACATGTGCAAATTATTGACAGCTTCCAGTATTTTTCTTTCTTTTGCTTGGCCAAGCACAACCCACCAGAGTGGACTGCATCTTGTACATCTGTAGAATATACAATAAACTGGTTCTTATCCACATTTAAGAAAACTCCCAATTACACTGACTTCACCAATGAATTTTTCTTCATAATCCCCATTAGCTCACACTTGTTGTTTTAAGATCAGAGAATCAAAGAATGGTTTCAGTTGGAAGAGACCATGCAGATCTCCTGGTTCCACCCTCTGCCCTGGGATCTCTCCACATTCTACCAGGGTTGTCCTCCATGGTGGCGGGGGTGGCCCACACACATCTTGTCAGCTGCTCACTCCAGAGCTGCCAGCTCCTGGCAGTCCTTGGAGATTTACTTGGAGTTTACCTGGAGTTTCCTGAGCTCAGAAAATCTCCCTGCATGCCACAATGCCTCCCCCCACTTTGGAACAGTCCTGTGCAAGTGTCTCAGCACTTGCAAAAAGTGCTCAGCAGAAGACAAAAACTACTCACAGAAGCCACCTCTTTCGCCCCCACGCTAACCAAAACCTTGACACTCAAACACAATACAGCATTTTAAGACAAACCCCAATATATTCTTCCCCTGTTTCTTCCTGGGTCATGTCCACAGGCTTCCGATCTCTCCTGTAATGTACTCAGTTGACTCAACTCTTGTTTAAAACTGCAGTGTTCAAACTAGACAAAGGTTCTTGTCTAAAGTTTAATAGCTCCAGTAGAGTCAAAGAATGAGGTTTCTGAGTTTTATTCCATCTTGCACATTTTTTCAGAACATGTAATAATATTAAAGCAATATTAAAATGCACCTTAATCCCTCCATCCCTTTCCATGTTACCCGGATCTGCTCCCAAGCAGCACTTCTTCCCAATCAGAATACACTTGCCTTTGTGCAACTAATTTCTTCCTGTGTGCAGCACTTTGCATTTCTTCAACAAGATCCATTTTTCTGTGCTGTGTACAGGTTTGGCAGTACCATTTTCATTTGCAAGCCTGTCCTGTAGCATACCAACAATACAATGCCATCTGAAAAATTTAACAAAGATATTTTCTACTTCACCACTTATTCATGACTTATTAATGAAAATAGAGTATTGGAGCCAAGACAGCCCTCTATCACAGCAAAAATAATTTGAAAAATAAATCTAACTAATTCTTCTTGTGCAGGCTTAGCATTAGAAAGCTGCTTTCTTCAGGTAATAAGGGATAGAAGCCAAAATTAGAGTCATTTAGGTACACACAGGTGGGCTTCTCATCACATAAAGGCCCAGTGGTTCAAAAGCATCAAGAAGCAGCATAAGCTCACCACGTGGTAAGTCACTTTTTCCATTTTTCTAAGTACTCTGACAGCACAGAAACAAAACATGATAAAGTATATCCCAAAGCAGATCTTGTATGACGGTGAGTCAGTCAGTGTTATATTCATTATTGGACTGAAATTACTTGAAACAGAACGTGCTTTTGAGGAGAGCAAAAAGAATAGGAAAAGGAAATGAATGATTCAATATATTATCTCCTCAGGCTGTAATATACAAAGCTGGCAGCTTCAGCTTTACCAGCACTTTAATTTCAAGAGACAAAGGTCTCATTTCTCTTATTATTCCACTCACTAAAATTTATGTTTTAACCAAGAAAGACCCTCTGTGCCGACTCGTGTCAGAAGTGACCAATTTATATCCATTTAAAAAAAAAAAACAGTGAGAGAGAAGTTCTAAGAATAATAGTTGAAATTCTTTCCCAGTTCAAGTCAATGGACTCCATAGTCTCAATTCCAGCAGAATGCACACGGAGGATTTGATATTCTGTGTTAAACAATCAGACCAAATAAAGCTGCTCTTCTGCTTACAGCAGTTAATCTTCTCATGAATACACAGAGGCAGAGCTACAGAAAAATATGTACATATGATGCTTATCCATTAACATGCAGTTTGTGATTATTTCAATAGTTATACAGGCCTTAATAACTTTACTTTTTTTCCCAGCAGATAAGTTTTTATCAGCTATCTTGCATCAATATCTTTTTCTCTAAATATATACAATGATTTAAATAGAACCTCTGATGACATAAGGCAAATTAGGTAGGACATTTAGAATTAGTGGCAATATCTGAGAGAATATCTGAGCTTCACCTCTCAGTTTCCCCTATAACTGAAATGTAGACAGTGACATTGCAAATAATATCTCTTCACAATATCATAGTCTGTAAAATCTCTGCAGCTTTTCTGGGCAGGAAGAGAACCAAATTGAAGACAATTTACTTGATGTCCAAACCCAAAGTATTCCACTGCCCTTTGGAGCATAACATCAAATGTATGCCATAGAAAGATTCCTATACCAGTGCTCTCCTTATGTCACTCACATGCTATAAGTACAGTCACTGGTATGCATCTGCCATTCTCCATGTCTTCAGGAAAAGCCATCACCTGGAAGAAGATTTGACTTTCTAAATCCATAAATCTGCCTCTCATTCAGTTGGAGATGAGTTGCAAGCAAAGGGCAAAATCTGGTATTTCAATTGTGGGATGAGAAAAATGTTCCTGAAGTTAGTAGAGGACTTAAGTGAGTCTGCAAAGCAAACATAAACTTTTAGGATAGTGCAAAGCTGCACAACCTTTAGGGGTGCTCAAGAAGGCAGGAATCTTTCCTGAACTGAGAAGAAAGTATGTGAAACATTATCTTCCCTACTCCTAACTGGGCATTAGTGTACTTGGTATAGTCATATAGCCCTGATGACTCCCTTTGGCAGACCTAAAATTCAGAGAGTAAGGGTATTATTTTGGCAGGTAGAAAAACATGCAACCATATATCCTGTAGTGTGGAGAGAGTCCTGCCCACAACCAGGGCTTTGGGTGCATATTCTGGTTTATACCAAAAGCTGAGATTTAAGAAACTGAAGTTGAAACTAGCACTGAAACTACTCTATATATTGAGGTTTCTTGAAACCTAGCTCCAGGTCTAACTTCTATGGATCACGCCAATCTGGCCCAATAATTGGTCTCTTAGGAAATTTTTGTGATGTAATTAATCATTTGGTTCTCTCTGTGGCTCAAATACAGCACGGTATCAGCATGTTATAAACACCTGTGCTGTTACTCCAGACATCCACTCATTTTCAATCTTGCAGGATCAGAGGAGGCTGGCTAAATCAACTTCAGTGGAGGTATTGCATTAGAGAAATCAAATAGGACAAAAAACCCTCACTGTTCATCCAAACCAAAATATAGTACATCATGTTTACATTTTATGCATTTGTGATAACTGGTCTGCATAATGGACAAGGAAAATGAGCTATGTGTAGTATATTCATACTGAAGAAGTTTGCATTATTAATAGCAAGGGCCCTATCAATACTCTGCATACAAATCTGTTTTGGTTCAGGTTTCTTTCTTGGGGAGATATGGGTATTGCTTTAAGACATTTTCTCAGTAGCACTACAGAAACTGTTAATTATTTCAATGCTCAAAATTACGTTTTTAAACTTTATACATAAGTAACATGTTTTCAGATTTACACAGGCAAATTGACATCTGCAGAGGCTACTGATGTTATGTTTGGGGAGAGATCTATCTTTTGTGAGTGTTTATATCATTATTAGAACAATCCAGTATGAAATAAAAGCACAAAGATGATGATTATTGTTGTCGTTGTTGTTGCTGTTGTTATAGGTCAAGATTTTAATTAACTTCTGTGTGGGGCTAGGTAGAGCTCAATGTCTTTGAAAGATAAGCCCACTTTTATAAGAGTACAGACAAAAAATTCAGGTTGCTAAATCTGAAAGCAGTGCTTCCAGTTATACACATCTTATGACTTAGTTATGGCCTGAATTTTCAAAAGAGTCTAAAAAAGTCATGCTTCTTAATCCCATCACATTTTAATAGATTTGGCAGCCTATATCCTTGGTGCAGGCAAGGTAATACTATGAAGGTTGGAAAAGCAAGAAGGCTAGTCGCCTTCAATATGATATAAATGTGCTATAACTAATAACTAGGTGAAAGGCACTCACAATCTGAAAAACTGCTTAGTTGCAAATATGACTAAGCAAGCTATTCAGCAAGGAATACTGGGATCTGACTTAGCCAGAGAAAATGTGTCTCACAGAGAAGAAAGTATTAGTTTAGAAACATAAAAATGCAAAATTCAAAGTTATGTGGCTTAGTATATGGCCAGAACTGGGAAAGTCAATACTTATTTGCTCTGAGTGCTGAATGCTTTAGATTTTAAATGAAGTAATTTACTAATCACAGAATCCAGAAGAGCCACATGATAAAAGGAGGCTAACCAAAGGACTACCATGTGGTCAATTAAATAAAACCAGTGGAAGCTCTAAGTATAGTAGCTTGCAGTCAGCCAACTTGGCTTCCTGGACATCTGGACCTCACACAGGAAACATCTCACCTCTAGTTCATAGACCTGTGCCTGCTGCCTCCAGCCTCAAGTGCAGTCTGATACCTCATTGTCCTAGGGTGACAATCTTGGTCTGTCTTTTGGGGTTCAGAAGGCAGCCTCATTCTGCTGACTGCCTGTTAAGCACGTCCTTTGAGGAACGTGCATTCCACACTGGTCCAAAGCCTTTGTGAGGACAAGGCACCTTGACCCTGGTTGACACATTTCACAGGGAAACAAATTAAAGATGTAGGAGTTTAGGTTTAAGGTAAATATCTGTGGGTAGTACAAGAGACTGCAAGTGCTAAAGCATATAAATATATAAGGAATTCTATCTGATTAACAGTATGCTGTCTGCCAGTACTGGAGTATTTCAGCTGAAATACAGAATCTCAGAACCCCACATTTATAGCAACTCTGACTCAGATTGCAGAACTTCTGTTTCCTCTTTTAATACACTAGTATGAGTGCCTTGATGTAGTGCAAAACAAATGAAGAATCAATGGCTTGTCTGGAGTGACTGCCTTCTTTGTTATTAAGACTCCCTGGGTTTCCAACACCTCCCCTTTATATCACATATTTCTGGCAAGAAATGCTTTCATTCTAACTCCAGCAAACTCATCTCAGCCCATGCTACCCAATACACATTTTTAAAAGCTTTTCTGTTTTTCTAATATGCCATATGGTATTCATCATAAAAGTAATGCATGATGATGCAGGCAGGGTGGTGATCCTAGAGCCTTTCTATGGGGGTTTGATCAAGAACAAAGCACTTTGGAGCACATTAGTAGAAAGACTAACCACAAAAATAAAGAATTTTCCTGGGCAGACCTTAAAGACCAAGCATCCTTTCTTCATCTTCTCCTAACCTTTATTCCCAGCTGAGTCCACCCAGTACTACTAAGGATTAATTTTCTACTGTACTGTAGGGCCTGTGTTACAAATGCTTCCTGTCACCAGTTTACTACCACCTTTCACCACTCCCTTTCCTTATGTATTTATTCCCTACCTTTCTAAAAAAAGGAGGAACTGAGAGAATGAACTAGAACATAGCTCAGTTGCTTCTTTCCTCTTTAGCTCTAGACAAAATGTGTTGGAAAAGCATGAGGACAAGGAAAAGCAGTGCATTTTTCAGTGACTACTAGTACCCTGCACTGCTAAGACATCTTCGTTCTAATAATTCCAAAAGCAATTGACCATGAAAATGCTACGCAAATCTTGTACTCAAGGAAAATTCATTGTTTCAGTGAGCAAGTTGAGCACAAAGAGACACAGATTCTGTGAAAGTTATATTAGTGTGGGATATAAGCCCAAAGCAAAATAGGAATGCTTGGGGAGCTATGACTTTATTTTCTTTGCTTTCCACAATCTAACTTTAGTAAATCAACAGCAGAAAAAGAGCTATTTCAAATTACTAAGTTTTTCAAAAAGTTAATATAAGAACATTTGTACCTTTTTCTTTTTTTTTCCCTTTTGTATTTAACTGCCTGTACATATCTCACCAGGTCTTCTTTTGTGAAATCCTCTGTATCTATTCTGATATATTTGACTTTGATTAGTCTAAAAGAGGAAACTATGCACTGGCAGGAAATAATGTATTTTGCAAATAATATACCAATATATATCTACAGAGCGCAGTGCAACTCAATTATAAAGAACTAGATATAAAGTGCAGTAGTTATTAAATGTACTCAGAGGTTGTTAGGAATTTTTTAATGGAAGTTATGTAGGAAATTTTAATTGATAGAAGCATTTTAAGCAGACTAGGGGGGTAGCTGCAAGTCTTAGGTGCCTTTGTAGGGTCACTGGGCCCTAGAAGATTAGAACCCCAGAACTCATATGACTTTTGCAATAGAAAAATGTTTTCTAAACTACCAGAAGGCCTTTGTTCTCAGTATATACTGTTTGCTCACTCGGAGCAAGTGTTATGGTCCTAAGGGGAAAAAAAAGCAAGGGACCTGGTGTGAGTCAGATATAATGTCAGGAACAAAAATCCAATGTCTGCATCAGTCCAGGAACAAGATGAAAAGTCTTCCAGGATTAGACAGCAATCTGAAATCAAGAGCAAGAAAATCAGGAGGCAAAACAGAGGTATATACATTCACTTTATACAGCTGTTGACGGTTTTTATTTTCATATAATATGGCTCCTGGTGAGGCTTCTGCAAACCCAAAGCTGATATTGCTTTTCAGGGCTGTAGCTGTCAAGGGAACTCTTACTGCCAACCTTCATGGTAGCCACAAAGCAGTCACAGATAAAAAGCTTTCTATGAGGATACCAGTTGAAATAATCTGCATCTCTTTGTTTTATTTTCTGTTGCCCATGGTGTATTTTCCTTGGAATGCCTGTCAATGTGGCTTGAGAGGGAGTGCTCTCTCCAGCCAGGGAACAATATCTCTGAGGCACCCAGCCCTCACGGTGTCCTCCAGAGTGCTCCTTCATTCAGCCAAGTTGTCACCCAGAAGCTTCGCTAGCTAAAAAGCTGTGAATCAACCCTGCAGCACAAGCCAAATTTCCCCTTATTTACAGAGACCCTCAGCATTTCCAACAGTCAAACAGAACAAAGGTCTTCCACATTTACACTTTGACGCATTTCACATTTGCAATACAATGGCTCCACCCTACCAAAGACCTGGTTGCATTATAGAGATTGTCTCTGTCTATAGAGATAAATACACAGGCACCTCTGGTCCCCAGAGGATGCCTGTGTATTTATCTCTATAGACAGAAATGCAACTAGAGTATCTGCAATATTTCCAAAATCTACACCCACAGATGTAGATTGCTGCCTGACAAATTATAGGAAGACTAGAAAACTGTGCAAGACCGAGGTTAAAAAATATGAAGGAGCCCTATAAAAAGTCATCAAGAGCAACCTGAGAAAGGTGAGGAGGAAGTAAAACTCTTGCCTCAGAAATTAGGTGTCTCAAAGGGTGGTAACACTTTCTCTCTCAAAAGGTGGTGGAGAAGGAAAGAAAAAGGAAGGAAAATTGTTTTAGCACTTGCATCTAGGCACATAATGACAGGGGACAATGGCAGGGTAAATAACACTTAAGGAGTGACCATGGCCATGGCATGAGACAGACAGAACACTACCTAATGCCTTTTCCCCCCTGTGCCCAAATGGCTAAGCAGAGCAGATGCCTGAACAGGCAGACCCCAGTCCCATCCTCACAGGAATGTTTCAGCCAGGGTGCTTTTAACAGCCAAACCAGAACTGTATTTGTGCTCTCTATCAATTACTGCAGGAAACCTGGTACACATCACTGTCTAAAGGGGATATGTTTAATCTCAGCAGGTTCTGAGGGATTCCAGATGGTCCCAGGAAACAAGCAGGTACTCTATGAAACTGTTTTCTTAACTGTGATTCACAAATAATGAGATCTGGGTCCTCTTAGAGTAGCTGCCCTTCCTGTTCAGACTCTCTCTTGGTTATTAGTCTCCTCATGTAGCAAGTAGTCCCTGGGGTGTTCTTACATACACCCCTAGATTTCAGGGCTTACCCATAACCTGGATAATCTTCCTCAATACTCAACATATTTTGCCTGCAGGTGCTATTACTAAATAGTCTTCACATACAGCAACAGAGAAGTATTCACGTGCCTAGTAGCTTGCATCTGTTTTAGGGGTTCAGTGTATGATAGGAAGAACTATTATCAGTCCTTCTTATCCTTTGCAGTAGTCCTGGCAGGTAAAAAAATCAAACTGTTATAACATTTACATGCCAGGAAAAACAGATTCTTAGACAAAAGTGTCACATATGTGAGAGATATTATAAGGAGAATACAAGCTGGAGAAGAGATTTGCCTCTGGGATATGAAGAGTCATGCAGTAGGGTGTGAGTTGACTGTGGGAGCAGGTGAACAGCCCAGCTCCACCTTTAACCTGAATTTAGGGGTGCCAAAATCTGTTCTCCTATCCTTGGGCAGAAATAGCAGCTGAAGCATGAACCTGAAAATGCAGAGAAAAGTGTGATGTTTAGCATTTATATATGATGTTTCACATTTACATATAATGTTTTGTATTTACATATGTTGTTTTGCATTTACATACAATGTTTTGCATTTGCATACAATGTTTTGCATTTGCATACGATGTTTCCATACCAGCACAGGGCCAGGATACGACTAAGAAATTGGTGTGCATCCTTGGATAGTTTGTGAAAGGGGTCTTAACAAGAGATCTCTGAATCCCTCATTGTCCTGCAAACAAATTGTGAAATGCAAAACAGGTAACTCTCAGCAGTGCCCTCCATTCCAGTGTCAAACCAGACAAACAGGCAGGGTCAGATGACCTTGAGTCAGCTGGGGGCACATGTAGAAGAAATGTGGTTATTACAGTAGGACCACAGCATCCTGGCAACAGGATAATTAGTGCACAGCACCACCAGTATTAAATCATTCCTAAAGGAGGAAGGAATCATTCCTCTTCTGATTATGGTAATTGTCTTCCCTCCTGAATGTTCTGGTACTGTCCTAGATGCCTCATGTGGCAATAACACAGATTTACCAGCCAATGTATTTACATATCATGTTGCTACTTACAATGACTTGCCATCAGCAACTTGTGATGCCACCATGGCTTGTCAGCACATTGCTTGAGCTATGGCTTGATGAGAGCTTGGCACAATTTGCTTCCAGAAGGCAGCATCTATATGGTAAGCTAAGATGGAGTACCAACAATCCCAACAGTACAACCATCTTGACAGTGTATTACAAACAGTTCAGCATAGTTGTGCCTGGAACCATCCATCACCACCCTGAGATGAGACCCAGCACATGGTGGCATGTGGCAGGCAGGTTTAAGGCAACAAAAATGTGGGTGAGAACTTCCGTGCAGAGCTACACTGTGGTTCAATGCCATGACAGAATAGAAAGGTCTGTGGCAAGTTGACAAAGGAGCTTTGCCAGCAGATTTACAGAGTTTGTGAGATGGGGTTGATGACTGGAGAAAACTAGTGCCTCTGTAAGTAATTATATGATGACCTGAAACCTGCAAGTACCCCAGCTGAAGGAAATCTTATGTGTTTGACAGAAGAGTTCTGGTAAATTTTACAATTAGTGTAGGGATAAGCAAGCTCTACTTTGTGTTTTTAAATGACATTGTTGGCTGTTTACAAAACCTATTTGTGTTTAGCAAGAAACTCCTTACTAATCTATCTGAAAGTACCTAAAAATGTGTGCCCTATACTCAGGTTTTGTATGTAATAGACATAGGGTTCATTCCTTGAAATATTTGTTAAAAAGACAAAAATTTTTTTTTGTGCTTTGGAGTGGCCCTAAAGTGAAACACAGAACTGCCACAGCACCTTTCTGACAGCTTCTCTAATAGCATTATAATAGCATAAGAAATCCCAGACAATTCCAGGCCAAAGAAACTGTAGCATGTCAACTGTGGAGAGGGTTAAGCAAAGGCTGATAGGGAGATGTGAGACAGGAAAAAAGAAAGAAACTCAAGGATTTGCCTGACATTCTGAGGTGCCTTCCTGCAATACAGCATTTGCAAGCGACCATTTGTCTGTGCCTGCAGGAGAAAAGTATTCCTTAAAATTCAGCATCTAGGGCTGTCAGCTTCACTTTTGATGCCTGTAGCTCAATAAGAGACACCCGCCAACCTCCCGGTTCCTGCAGATGGTACCTTCATACACTGTTTTATCTCTAAAGGTCTGCCACTCACATAAGTTTAGTGACAAAGTCAAAATTCATTCAGCAAAGCAATCTTCTCCAAGTTTTCCCTTCTCCCTATCTTTCTTTCATTTCTTATTCCATAGAAATGCAGTTTCCATTGAATCATTGCTTGCACCAGTCTTGTCTTTGGGAATTAGACATTGAAATACAACTACAAAATGACAAGTTATCCAAGAGTTCTTGCTATTCAGAGAAAATCCCTGGCAATTAGAACATTATTAAGATTCTCATAATTGAATTGCAGGAAATATTAATCTTTCCTGCATTCCACCATGCCCAGGATCTTCAGAATAATTTACCATTGGGTAAGGATGACACATAAATTTTTTCTTAATTTTTAGTGTAACAGACCGTCTCAGGACCAAATTCTTAGACTGTCTTTTACTTCTCACTGTTAGAAGCAAACAAGTTTCCATAATCCCCTCATTCCTGCAAAAATGTATTACTATCTTCAGTCCTAAGACTTCCTTTCCTTTAACAGGTTTAAAAAAATAAAAGTAGCCACACACACACAAAACCCTGCAAACACAAATGAACCACAAAAAAATCAAGAAATTAACTAGATATTGAGGAATTAGGAAGTAATCTAAAAAAGGCTTGATGAGGTTCTCAAAATTTATAGAAAGAGAAGAATAGTGACTTTTGCATTTTTGAAAATAACAAAAAATCATAACTCATTTTCTTGTTATATAAAATCATAACTAATTTTAATATAATATTTTATATTACATTATATATTACATTTTATATAATAACCCTGATGTTTGGTTTCTGTATTTAGCACACAAAGTATGACAGATAATATTCTGCAAACTAGATTCTTAGACTCTGTCCTGTGGCTTCCTCTTCATTTTAGTGTGCACTTGTCCTTATTTGTCTTAGCCATTATGCCAGTAGCTTTGCCCAACATCCACACATTCTTTTGCCCAGTTCTGTTATCACTGTTGACATACTTCACATGTGACTCCCAGTTTTTCCTTTCCATCCTCCAGTGTCAAGGGGAATGATGTCATAAGCTCGACAGCTGTCCCTTCCCATCTGGAATTCATAAATGGATAATACTTTATTTCCACAAAAATAATTCGGTGCTGCCTGATTGCTTGGGTTTATATGAAGGTCAGATGGTTTTGCCTCCACACACATTCCAGCAGCCTCTGATGATTTGCTTAATGCCAGCCCTGTGAAATGTCCTTCCTCAACCCTCACTGCAGCAAATGTATACTGCAGTGATCTACCAGCTTCTTGGGGGATTCTTACTATGTTGGATGAAGTGCTAATAGCTTGGTTTTATGGAGGGAAGAGTTTGAAATCTGAATTCTTTGTCTGCTTTCGTATTGAAATGGTGATGGTGGCCATGGGTTTGACCGTGTTCTTTGCATTGCACTTGGCTCTCAGACTTTTGGGAAGGGCACAGCTCTAAAACAAGGCAATGATTGCCCAGCCTGTGCCTAGAAAATAGTGGGTCTAACTACCTTTTTTTTTTTTTTTTTAATCCTAAAGTATGCAGAGATTCTATTTTTTATGCAGAATCACATTTTGCTACATTTTATTGCAGTTAACCCTGGTTGAAGGGCAGAGGGGAATGGTATCAACAGTTTGGGAATATTTCAGACTTACAATCTTTCCCTACAATTGTTTACATCACTCACAATTCCTACAGTAGAGGTAGAAAGCAGGCTAAAAATCTGTGCATAAAAATTTAACATCTTTGAGACTATCAGAGACTCTGAAGTTAAGACTACACACAAGAATAGGAACAAAGTTGGCTTTTTTGACACCCTACTGCATTTCAGAGTTTTCTTTTCCGAGTGTGAACACGGAACTCTGAAAAGCACCATGGAAAAAAATGGCATTGTTTGCTAACATTATCCACAACCTCAGTAAACAGGGCAAAATCCAACAAGCCCTGAGACTCTATCAGACCACATCAGCCTCCTGAATGAATGGCAGCCCCTCCAAAACACAGACAAATCCAGTTGGTAGAGGAAGGTTAGAAAAATCTTATGCTGTCATTGCCTTTTGCCATCACATCTTTCAAAAATGAAACTTCCACACAGAAAGTTGTGTGCTGAAATAAAGCTGGTAGTTTTTATAAATATATATATAAGAATTACAAAACAAGTGAAATTTGAAATGAGACCCCAGAGAAATACAGTGAATAGCACAAATATACTTTTAAGCAGATGAGGAACTACTTGCATTTTTAAAAGCTATGTTGAATCATAGCCTGAGTTATTATGTGAATTGGGTGGAAATGTACTCCATATTTTGGAAGGCTTTGAACGAACTTAGACACAGTTCATAAGCTGCCTCACTTAGGTGTTAAAAATTGTTCTTCCATGTCTGTGCTTCTCCCAAAGGAAACAGCAAAGTCAATGGTTTTCTTGTACTTCTTTCTCCCAAATGATTGAGACAACAGAGTAGGATTTTAATGGATAAGCACTTATTCTTTTTTTAATCTCCCTAAATGAGCAGATAAATTTGGTATAAAATGACCTATCCCTTTTCTCTGTGTTTATAATGCTTGTTTATAAAATTATGCCAAATTTTCTGCCCTTGAGCAACGCTATTTTCATGTGTGTAAAAAAAAAAGGTAAATCATAGGCAGCAGCAGTGGAAGATTTCACAGAAGTCTCCACCAAAATGCTATAATAGTGACATAAAGGAACAATTTACATGGATAGAAGCATAATATGTTCTCCAGACCAGCTGCAATTACATTTTTGTTTTCTGTTATGAGACCTTCCTGCCAATCATCAAGCTAATTTCAACATTTCTGAAAATATCGGATTGTAACAAGTTACTTCTGACTTAACAGAATTAATAGCTGCAGCTGAGGCTACATCTAGATGAGGTTAATAGCTTCTGTACTCAAAAGTTTCAGTGCCAGTCTAGATAACTTGATTTAAAATAAAACTTTGCACCCAGTATTCCTTTGCACTCCAGGGACTATACAGGCAAGGACATCCTGACTGGTAGTTCTCACATCTTAATGCCCCATTACATTTTGTAGCCCAGATTCAGCCAAGGAGAGGCCAGAAAAAGATTTCAAATTCCTGGGAAAGCTCACTTTTCTCACTGATGGCTCAAGAGGATTTTCACTCTGTCTCCATGAGAAAGAGAACTCTTCACTCTTTTCAACTACTTAAAGAAATGTATAAAAGATTAATTTTGATTAGGATATTATACAATTTTAACATTTAAATTGATTTTATTATTCGCAATAATAGTAAGGCTTTTGGCTATGTGTATGTATGCTCATGTACGTACTCACAAATCACAGACATAAAATGGACTTCAGCCACAGGTATTTCAGGATATTGAGGAAATGTCACATTACTCCATAACATAAACAGACACGAATGTATGTAATAAAAGCTTGTATGTTTAAAAGGTACAAATTATTTTTGTACAAAAACTCTCCCTGCAAACATATGACCACTTAAACTTTTCAGTCTCTTCTTCAGAATACAGCCTGAAAGCAGCACAGGGACTCCCAAGCAGATGGTACAAGTATTCCAGAAGAGGATACTCTGCTTTTTTTCAAAAAATTAATAACATGCTGAGCTTTATTTTATTATCACAAGAGAATTAAATATTTTCATTTCAAGCAGCTGCTGCACCTTCTCTTTTTGCAGTCCTTTCTCACTGCTGGTGTAAGCCACCCAACCAGTTAAATACCAGCTACAATTCTTTATACAAGTGCTAAGGCAACTAATTAAACATGATGAAAGCAATCAGTCTGTAAGTGTGAGAATGTTCTTTTATTTCCCCTTTCTGAATATAGGCATAAAGTTACCAGTCCTTCGTGGTGGCAAGGCACTCAAACATTCCACTAATGTATAAATTAAACAAGACATGAGCTGTAGATTAAAAATCTCAAGTGTCAATTCCAAGCCAATACCACAGACCAGCCAATTTTCTGTTTCTGGCATAAAAGTGTACTATTTCCTCTTAAACTTTTATTATAAGGTATGAAATCAGTACTATGTAGAGGTTAAACCTTTTCACTTGAACACAGTGCTTTCAAGATCAAATTATGTTAATATAACACAAAAAGTTAACCATTGAAAAAGAGCAATTTATCCTAATAATGTTTTAAGTTTAGGACTGGATTTTCAAACTCTATATTTGAGATGTATTAAGTGTGGAACTTTGTACTCTCTTCAGCATGGCTATGCATTTATGCAGCTCTAAGGACATTTTTAGGAGCCCCTATTGTTTCAATCAGGAAACATTGTATAATCTTTCTTTATGAACTTGAAAATACTATGGACTTTAGGGAAAAAAAAAAGTACCTATTTTATCAGTCACTTGTCCAAATCACCATGGTTGAATACTTTTTGGTTCAAAATATAAAAGAATTATGATTACAGTTTGTTTCAAAATTTTAGGTTTAAATTACAATGGAAAATTATTCTGTGATTTGATTCACCATAGTTCTCATAGAAAACAGGGCACTCTTTCCATATGTTTAATTCTCAGTTTCAAAAAAACATCCATCATCAGAACAAAGAAAATCTAAGTTGATTGCACTAATTGATTTCCTTGGAGCAAGTGATTGCTTAGCACAGCAAGCTGCAAAGTAAAGAATCAAGGAGAAAAGAATGCCAAAACCATGTGCCTTAGTTACAAAAGCTGATTTATGGAAGCAACTTTCCAAGTCTCTTGTTTCTCTGCACCATTCCAGGCGTCTCAGGAAAATCTAGCAGCTGTTCTGCCTGATGATTTTTTTGCTGGTTCGACACATCCTGATGTGTGTTTGTGACTGTGATGGAACATTGGAACGTCAGAAGAACATTGCTCCAGGAAATGTTGCTGAGTGGATACTGCAGTGAAAAAACAGCACAGGGACAGATGGAATGAAAATCCTGAAAATGTTAAAAAGTGGCAGCAGCTTAGCACTTTCCTCTGAAGATCAGACCGCCATGAGGCAGGTGCTACATTACAATCCATGAATGTGTTTGCTGAGGTACACTTAGTCTGACCTTCCATCACAAGATTCAGTATGAAAACTCAGACCCTGGAGTATTGGTAATTCCACTGAAGTTTAGTAAAGACTTTCCCTTGGATAGGTCTCATCCTTAATGTCCATGCTCCTTTTTCTTTAGGGAATTATAAAGAGCTTTCAAAAATCATTCTCTTTACTTAATCTAAGCGATTCTGTGCTGTTGACTAAAGCTGTAAAATGCAGTTCTGCAGTTAAAGAACATAATAAATGAACACTATAGCATCATTAGAGAAAGAAAATGCCCCTTTTCTGAGGGACTGTGCCTTTTTAAGGGACTGGGCTTTCCCAGTCCTGAAGAAATGAAGAATGGAAACTGGAACTGCTGCAGGATACTTCCAAAGCTCAGTCCAAAGCAGAGCTACAGCACTGCTTCTGGACTACCAAGATCCTTGGATACAATTATTTAAATATTTTACTGTCAAAAATATTCATTGATTTTACAGTTTTATTTTAGAAGAAAACAATTGTCCTCATGCCAATTAATTACATTTTTCTTGAGGTGTAGCTGGGAGCCTTCCACTGCCAGGTTAGAAAATCTGATGAGGGCAAGAACATCTTTGGTCATTAAAGAAATGGCAAGAACAGATAGGATGTATCTTTAACACCGAAAACACAATATTACCATGTTTGAGTTCACAAAATTTAGTGAGTGTATCTAATTCTTGCAGATATCTTTTATTCTATACCAGGTATCTTTTAACACTCTAAGATCTATAATTTAAGGTTCAACTTCTGTGTAAAGACTATCAAAAATCTCTTGTGGCACTGGGACAATAACTGAAATTACTAAATTACTAGAAACATGTAATTTTCACTTAGTTACCTGTAGATGAATTTCATATATATATATATGTGTGTGTGTGTGTGTGTGTATATATATATATATATATATATGCGCTAAATAAAAGTAAGAGGATTTTTTTTGGTGCAACTTGACTTTTTGGATCTTCTTCAATGCTTTGGACATGACTATTCCTACAAGTCAATTAGGTTTTCCAGAGAAAATTCCTAGGATCTTTCTCACACTCACAGTAAATAAAAGGGTAGGTAAGGATTTTTCCTACATTGTACAAAAACTCATCCCACCTAGATGCAAGCACACAGCAGAGTTGGGAAGGTGGGATACTTCTTGCTGTAGGCTCCTTTTATGGTCAGCATAAAGCAATTTCTCCAGAGAGCAATTTGTCTCACGTGAGATCAGATTCATACCTGAGGTGTCAGCTGCTCTTCCTTAGCAGTCAGAGAGATAAGACAGACATGTCTACAACATGCTTAAAATTAAGTGAGATAAATGTAGACTTAATTTAGTACCTAAAATAACAGAAGTCAGATTTTTCAATAATCTTTTAGCTTTCTGACTGAAAGAAATGAATATCCAAAATTAACAGATATGAGACCAAAATTCAAGCTTTTTTCACTGAGTAAATGCAAATTTATAACATTGATACAACTGAGCAAATTTCAGACACTTCTCAGAAGAGTATCTTCAAAGAAACAATTTTTTGTTTATTATTGGATGGAATCAAAGATTTAAGTCCTGTTAAGAGTGATAGAATTTACAGCCATATTCATATTAATTTAGTTTCATGTCTTTAAAAAGAAAGACATCAAAACACTTGAAATCCTAGTAGCTTGTCAGAAAAATGTACCATTGGCTGGGTCACATCTCCTGCTATCATTAAGCAGAATGTTCTAGGCAGAACACTTTGAAACGGTAATAAACCCCTTCTGCAAAGCCTAGAAAACTGAGAAGAGAAAAAAATGTTTCAGGACAAATGAGAATTCAAGATTATAATGGGCCTAATTCTCTCACATATAATTTACCAAAATTCTCATCACAACATTACTAATTCAAAGGCTTTGTAAATAACTTGACATCTGAAAAAGATGAACAACAAGAGGAAAATGGCCTTTTCACTTTAATGCTCAATGAAGTAATTACGGTTGAGGATAAGAAGATGAGTTCTCACTGGCAGATAAGGCAAATAATTATGGTGAGTAAGATAGATTGAAAGAGGGTCACTGAAACAAAGAGCAGGAAATTGCAGAAACATACAGATTCAAATTTGAAGTTCAATGAAGAAGAAGATACAATTTATTCATTTGGAAAATTATTCCAGTAATGTTTTGAGTATGTGTAGTTAAAATATTTTCATTTAAAAAAATAAAAATTGAGTGATTTTAGCATATCTTCAATGAAATGGAACACCAAATACAAGAACCTGCTACGCTATTGAGAGCACACTACTGTTGGATTTTGACTCAGTAGAAATAAACAAGGCCTAGAGGTAACATCAATAAGAAGCTTTCTAATATAGTTTTTCTCTTCCATACTAGTTCTCCAGCAGAAATTGCAATGTGGAACAAAAATGGCATCATTAAAAAACTTTACCTATTTCAAAGATCAGGGTAATGCAATAGCACTGTGGGGTTTTAAGACCTGGGAGCTCGTCCAAAATTCACTGAGTCAAAAGAAATGTCTTCATTTACAACATTTGGTGTAATTCAGTCCCTGCCTGGTTTAATAGCAAGTTTCTGAAGTACTTGGATTGCTTTCTTGCAGATCAGTAGATCTGATTAACCATTGTTCCCCACTAAATCTGAGCATTGATTAAATTTATCCCTCCCAACATGCAGACATTCTGTGGAGTCTATGGTTCCACATAAAACAAAGCCAAAGGGAACAATAAGGCCACCTAACCTGATTTCAGGTCTCTCTGAGAAATTTATATTTTATCTCAATAGCCTACATATTTAACTGTAATGAATGTTTCAGTCCTCAAAAACCTGAGAGGTATGACAGTGTAAGGATCAAGGTGGACAAGGTCCACATGAAAGAAGAAAACTGATTGTGTGTCAACTACAAAGATATATCTGCAGGTGAAGAAGAAAGTGAAAAGCAAAAAAGGCCCTTTCAGAATAATCTAGGACAAATTTCCTTCTCAACTACGCATCTCAAAACAAAAATCATTTGACTGTGTGAGAAAATAAACCACTCAGACACCTGTGAGAATTCTCTGTACCAAATCAGCAACCTATCCAATACCCAGCTGCTGCTTATTTCTGTTACTTCTGAGGGGGGAAAAAAACAAAATAAAAAAAAAATACTAAAAACTTGGCAGCAGGGGAAAAATTCCTCCTTGACTCTTACAGATAATCACGTAAAGTCCAAAAGCCATTAGCTTTGATTGTAATCATTGGCTTAATACAATTCTGCACAGACCTAGAATAAAAGCATGATCAGGGAATGCAAATCCTTCTCCCAGCTGTCATACACCCAGGCCAAAGAACTTCTTCAAACAGCCTGAGCAAAACATATTTTTCAGAAAGCCATTTAGTTTTGCCATAGAAACACCTAAGGTTTCTTCTCTTCTACCAATCTATCAGACATTTCACATCATAGTCTAGATAATGAATAAATGATGTTAACTAACTCTTTACGAAAAGGTTGTATTTTGGGGCAGTTCCAATGAAAACAATTCCTCTCATAAATATCTTCCTAAGAGCTACTGCATTGTTAGATTTCACTGAGACAGATTTTAATGGAGTTCCCGTGCACCCTTATTACTACCTCATAATGTAAGCTTTTGAGTCAAAATGTCATGAGCTTTATTCAAGTGCCTTTGAGAAAAGATATTTCAGGTATGATTGAAGACCATTTAAAAGCATTCATTAACAAGAGTACCTCTGTATCTTCCTGTAGAGTCACGCTGGCAGCTTTTTTGTATAAATGGCTGCAATAAATGTTTTTAAAGGGGATAGCTCTGTTTCTCTTTCCCCTAGTATCCTATAAAAATCTGTTAGGTTTTACTTTTAAAGCTGTCCTACTTGGGCAAATAGTCCCCTGACCACCTGGGGTGATGAAGCCTGATGAGAAGCAAGCAGGGCTGCAAGAGAGCAAGGTGGTAAAGTGAGTACAGGAGTGGGAGAAAAAATCAGCATAACATCATGTAGCAGAGAGCAAGAGTAAAACCTAGTTAGCAGAACTGTCAAGATAGAACTTTAACCAAATTTGTGGTTTAGTAGGAATGGACAAACTTTAACCAAACTTTTGTTCAGGCAGAAGTTCACGAAATAATATAATGGGCCTAACAACTTCCTATACCTCGAAACAGAAGGGAATTTGATAACTTTAGTGCATTCAAGGAAACAGCCAAACCTTGCAACAGCCTATTGATAGTTAAGAAGGACAACCATGTTCAGAATAAGCAGGTAATGAGTACTAACAATAGTGCTCATGACACTGTTAGTGCTCACTAACAGCCATTTTCTGACAGCAAACTGGAAAACCTCAGTGGATACCAACAGAAAGATATTCTCCATCCTCATAAAGAATATTGGAGGAGGACTTAGGAACCAGAGAGACTATGAGTGGCTCTGTGTCCCTGGAGTGGGGACTTGGGACTAATTTTGCAGCTCCAGAAGGAGACAGGGATCTGAAGAGACCATAAAGGACCTTCAACCCTGCTCCAGGATGTTGCATAGCAGAGTTGGAACCACCACATTAACCCCTCTGGCATTTCACCTGGATCATGCCACCTCTTCCACATCACAGGGGAGCTGTGTAATTGTTAACATTGCTTATCTGTATGATTAAAGTGCTTTTGTATCCAAATTTAACCACAAAATGCCACCAGTTGAAGTGATGTAGTATGAGCTCAGCTCTTATTACACATTGGAGAACCCTCACAGAAAACAGATGTTAGGAGGAAGCCTCAGTGCTTGTATTTTACCACCTTTAGAGCATTCCTCTTTCTACAGCAAATTTTTTCCCATCCTACAATAAATGTCTAAAATAGATAACATAAATCACCATATACAGTGATGAACCACTTCCACTGCCTATGAAGGGAGTCTGGGATATTTAGTTCAAAGGGACATACCCACACTTTCAGCTATCCAAAGTTACATGAGATTACTCTCAGCCTTAGTATCGTTGAGATTTCTTTCCACACAGGTGTAGTTGAAATTGTCCAGTAAGCCCAATTTAATACCTGCACACATACACAGCATGAACGCACAGGCATTGATTTCTTAGGAAGCCAGGTTAAAAATAGGAGGCAATAAATCAGTGCTGAACTGTGTTCATTTCTTATCCTGTGTCCCATTATTTCTTTATGGTCTCTGAGGCTGCTTGGGCTAGAAATTCACAGAACAGAAACATTATCCTGGATATTGTTGAATGTTATATTATTTAAAGATAATTATGAAAATATTTGGAACTTGCAATAATTTGTTTTCATATGAGGAATGTTTACATGATGACAGCTTAGGTTGAACAGACTATACTACATTGTAGTTTGATAAATGTTTTGTTTGTATGTGATAACAAAAGACAACTATAATTTCTGAATATATTTGAGTTCTTGTGAGTCTCCATAGATACTTGCTCATTCATATATTCAATTCATAGTTTCAGCCTCTTACTTGGGAAGTAGGACAGCTCAATCTCAAAAAACATAATTTACACCATTTTAGTAATTAGTGAGAAGTAAATGGAATTGCACCTATTGCAAGGTTAGTCCATACTGCAAATATGCTAAAAAAATTTAGTGTAAATGAGAATCTAATCTGAAATGTTTCTTTTTTTTCTTCTTTTTTTTCTTCTTTTTTTTTTTTTCACTTTTCTGGAGTTCTTCAAGGACATCTTTCTTCTGGCATTTAAAACTCTTACTTATGCTAGATTTCCCAGAATAGTGAGATTTATCTCTTCAGGAAGCTGAAAACCTATGACCTCCTCTTGAATAATTTCCCAGGTGGTAGCATTTAATTTTTAATTATTTCTAAGTTTATTCTGGCATTTTCATGTCACCTGCAACAAAGCATCTTTTACTTTCTCGCTTCTTTCTAGTTTGTCACCAGTCACTTTCATTACTGGGGTTAAAATCAGCAGTTGCCAGAGCTTTACCTCACCCAACACAGACAAAGAAAAATGTCTGAATAGAAGTCTTCAGAGACAGGCACCTCCAGAAGGTGATTCATCTGCCCTATCTGAGATACCTCTCTTAGGGAAAGATGAATAGACTTTTGACTAGGATTCTGTCAGTGAGAAGTTTCATATAAATATCTTTCAGAAGTGTTTTTAACAGAATATTTTTTATCTAAGGAATATAAATTGCTTCTATTCCTCCCAGCTGATGTATCTGGCTGGCTATGAAAAGTGAGTTTGCTTATCTCACTCTGGCAACCACTGTATTCAAATGTTACCACTGCCATTGGATCATATTCCTCATTAGCACTCCATGGGAAAAAAAGACAATGGAGGAATAAACATCCTACCATCATTTTATGCTCTTTCCATGTCAACAATGAAGGAGGTTGAATGGATAATTATTGGAAATTACTGCTGTGTGAAATATATATCTTAACTTTAGTCATCTCAAAATAACGGATCTGCTCAAAACTATCTACCCAAACTCTATGCTTACCGAAGACTGACTCTAGGATCATCTTTCCTGGCTTGAAGCACCTATTTTAAGATGAGTTGTCATATACAGTTAGTGGCCTAGACCTCTATGTTGCAATATAAACTGGTTTCATATAATTAAAGTTAATTCAAAGTAGTCCTTTGCAAAACTTACTTCTCATTCCATGGATTTATGGAGATCCAAACAACTATTGCATCCTGCTAATATCAAAGTTATGGGAGCACAAGAATAGAATTGGTGAAATGGATGTTTACATCTGGGGTGCTTTGCTGAGGTTAACTAGTGAGCCTCTGCCTTGGGGAACAGGACTTGGCAGGTTTGCTGTGAGCTTGGCAGGAGACTTGCCAGCAGCACAGGTGTCTCTTCTCCAGCTTTCACATTCTCTTACTTGTTCCACTTTAGAGGCAAAATCCTTCTCTCAGAAACACACACACACAAAAGATCTTCCCACCATTTCATGAACTTTTAACTCCAATGATTTATATTGACGAATCTGGCTCCTAAAGGGCTAGCAATTGTTTAAAACGAGGAACAAAGTCTGTGTAATTGTAAGACTATCTACTGACCCCAGCAGTCAGAGCATTTATGAGGAAATAAACCACTGAGAGGAAGGAAAAAGGAGAAATTAAACAGTGGCCCCTGAGGTCAGGTCCAGTCTTTGTGTGGGCGTGCTGTGCTAATGGTGTGTTCTGCCCTGGGACTGAGGCTGTGTTCCCACACTTACACCCCCCAGCACAGGCTCAGCAGATGTCTTGTGAGTCTCCCCATAGAGCTTGACCTGAAAAGGATCAGCAGGCACAAACAGCAGCTCTTGGGTGTGCTTCTGGGGCTCTCCCTGGGGCATTGTTTCTGCTTTTTGTTAAGGTCTATATTGAGAACAAACACCCCCTTACAGGGACAGCAGGTGTTTCTCATCCAGGGCAGAGAGCAGACCATGAGGAGACCACCTGACCAGAGTCAGTGGCAGTGACTGGCAATGCAAAAGGGCTTTTGCTCTTTTTTTTTCCCTAGATATAGTTAGGGTGCACAATCAGTTTGCACTGGATTGGAGCTGCCTGAGGGGCTCATCTTTTATGGTCAGGAGCCAAGGCTAGAAAAATGGGTGGAGAATCTCTCTGACAGTTGAAAGTGACAGGACTTAAGGAGAAAACAGCTGTTTCCCAGGTTACTCAGACTTTGTTCACAGGGATAGAGTAAAGAATACAGCAAACAGTTTACAGAAATTCCCAGAAAGCAAAACCACTTTATTTCACAGAGCCTAAAGGGCCATTCCTCACAATAATGTGTCTCAGATTTCTTCCCATATTATCTCATGTGGACCTTCTGAAAATGTCTTAACACAGCATGAGAGAGTGTAACATATTATGATGTGACACTTCTGAGTAAAGTGGAATATATAAAAATTATCTAAAATTTCATCTCTGCTACCAGAAAGACCTTGAAGCATCAACCTTCATTCCTGATCTGTGCATAACTGCCAACCACAACTTAAGTTTAATCAACTTCATAACTTCAGTTTCCTTCCACAGAGAAACCCAAAGCATAAACACAAAGCACCTCCTCCTGCTTTTTCTCCTCAAGGGTATCTGTACATGCGAGCAGACATTACATGCTCAGCTCCATGAAAAGCACTAGAATTAGATTTCTACAATATGTTTTTATGACTGAATCTGCCTTTGCATTCTGAAAGGTCCTGTTCTTTTCTTTTTATCAGCAATAGAAGCTTTTTGTGTTGGCTGTGTTAATCTAATTTATTTCCCATCATAGTCACTGCTCCATAGTGACAATCAATGTCTAACTGAAGGCAATGATTTTTAATTCATTACATGTGTTCTTTTAACTTGTGTATATGTATTGCTAACTTTCCTTTTCAACTGTTTCTCAAGAGCAAAAATTAAATCATCAGTACTAGATGCATAAAATGTTTTCATACGGTTCTACATTTCAGATTAATTTGCAAGTCAGAAGTTTCCAGTACATTGTGCTAAACAACACTGTGTATTTATCTTGACAAATGATGCAGGAAAAACTAATAGCAATGATGCATATAGAAAGCTTTTCATCCAAAGATCCTGGGACACACGACAAACTTTACATGCTGATTACAGTGTATACTTGGTATTGCTCAAGATTTTCATTGGCTTTAGAGGATATAAATGTAAATAGAAAGCTATGCACAGATAATATCAGTCATTGATATACAGCCAGGTCTGGGATAGGAATGCAAGGAAGAAAGGAATTCCTCCTAGTCGACACAGGGCATGAGGAATACTGTGCAGAGAACAGTGGGCCAGCAGCTCTAATTACCCGGTGTAAATCACAAGTTATTCTCTCACTCTCTTCACAGCAGCTTTCTAAGAACCAAATAAAACCAAAGCACATGGGAAGAAAAAAGTAGTTACACGTGATCTGACTTTGGTTTTTGCCTTGGTTACTTTAGGATAAGAGCAGAGTGAATTGTAGCCTAAAAGCTGGGGTTCTTTGGCTGCCTCAGTATATTGCTATTTTGGAGGCATATTTTAAAGGCTTGTTTGTATTTCCTGTCTTACAGAAGTCTTCATCTCCTATGCCCAAGTGGTTCTTAAGCAATTTAAGCTGAGACAAAGCCTGGAGTGTTTTATAAACATAAGTACCTGAGGTCCTTCCAGATCACCATGAGCTGAAAAGTCCATATGGCTTTTTTCTGTGTGCTGACTCTGTAGGACTGAAAAGGTTTGCTGTACTTGATAATGTGCTTTTTCTCTTAACAATTCTTGAACCCCTAGGAGTAATTCAACTAGGTCAAACATTTGCCCAGTATCCTGCTGTCAGTTCCCTGTCTCTCTAAATAGGAGATGTTGGCAACAAGAGTTCACAAAAGGGATCCTGCAGGAAGACAGAGCTGTATTTGTAGTCAGTAAAAAGCAGTAGTCAGCACATCCCAAGCAGTTACCTTGCCTGGCATTTTTTACCCTTGGGAAGCCAAGGCATTGGACCCAGAGAAGCTGGGTTGAGCCTGTCCAGTTTTTGGAAAGTGTTTACAAGTTTTATCTGCTTCCTTCTCTCATTTCCTCTGCTGCATCCCATGAAACAGATTATTTTTCTCCAGTGCTCAATATAACCAAATATAATCAACAGCTGGTTAAATTATATTATACAACTTTATTAAATGTAATATGCTGTATGAGTAGAACAAACTCACAATGGAATGGGTCACATCTGTGGGATATTTTCTCATGTGCTGCAATTATCATGATTAGGATGGGTTATGGTGAGGCAAAAGTACCAGAAGACAGCTATGTTTATGAATACCTGGTTTGTGAATATATGACTTCCTGGAGGTAGCCCTTGACCTTCCTCTTGACCTTCTAAAAAGTCTCATATGGATACAGTTATTCACCCTTTAGTGAACAGAATGACGCTGGACATAAAAGCACAAAACCTATGATAAGATGCCCAGCTTTGCATGCAGAATTTATTCTATTTAAGTCAGCTATTTAACAGAAAGATCTGAAAGTTTGGGGGGAGGTGTGTTAATCAATTAATTGAGCGCGCAAACTGAAGAAACAGAAACAGGAGATGGGGAATTAGAACCTAATTTTTAAAATTTCCATGTGATTGGTATTTCATTTTATTTGAGGTTCTATGATTGTTTGGTTTTGGGAGAGGAGAGAAAACTAACAAAATGGAAGAAAATGAATTTTACTAACACCAAGATATTCCATCTACTGTTGCTTAGCTTTTTTATTTCTTTTCCCCCTTACCATTTAATGGACTTATAAATGAGGAATTATTGAACACTCATAGACAGAATCTTTAAAAGAATCTGAAACTATTGGGTCTGTTGGAACAAGGTAATGTTCACAAGGGGAACCAAACATCTCAAACGGGATGGCTGGTCAATGCCTGGATGATGATGATAAGGGAATTTTGAGGGTCCTTGCCATGTAACCTTCAGCTGTTCAGAGTGAAACTCTCCAGACATCTGTTCCAATACTCAATTCTTACACCTACTCAATCTGTGATCATACTACATAAAAACATCTCTCATCTATCTTTACCAGGGACAAGAGACTTTCCCAGCTGACCATTTCTGCATCTGCTGAAGGAGTTTTCACTGGCTGTTTGAAGTGTCTTATTGATGTCCAATTTGATCAATTCTGCACCAGGAATCACTTCAAGAAGCTTCAGGAATGGTCAGATCCTCCACTCTCAGTGTTAATCAACACATTTGAGCATAGAGATTGGTCCAAGCATAGTTGGAGCGGCCAAGAAAAGACCGGCTGAAATTCCCACCTGGAGACTTCCTGTGCCAGATAATCAGATGCTTTTTGGTGAACCAGGCTAGGGTTTAAATTCACCTTGTGAATTCACCTTGTAAATTCCTGGGACACCCAGGGAACTCATGTCTAAAGTGCACTGGGTGTGCACAGCGACAGGCCTGAGCTGCACCACGGTTGCAGATTGAATTTGTACTTCATGTTTATAACTGCCACACAATTCTTTTTAAAATGTAGGGGGAAAAATCACCCTTTCCTCAAGGAGATATTCTATTTCAAAATATCAGGGTGAAGCATTTCCCCAGGTTTAATTTTCTCCATTCTTTTTGGCCAAAGGCTGAAAGGGAATTCTATCTGGTTAGATGATTTTTCAGTCTCTCACAAATACCATTTTTCAGAAGATTTACTACTCATTGAAAAACTCTAGTCTGGAATTACTTTGCTTTGTCTTATTATCCAAAACTGCTTGTGAAGTAGATCATGTGCTGTGTTGGTCTGTTTCTCAAGTGTCAGGAAGTATAGGGCTTTAAATAAAGTATTCAGCTGTCATTCTCTATTTCAAGAATTTATCATGTGGACCATTTTCCTAACCATATCATTTCACTGCAATTACCAAAGGAATATCTAAAGCATATAACCAAACTTCCTGTGTATTTATACGTCAGGACATTGAGGATACTCTACCATTACTATTAGGATTCTGACTCTAGTAAAGTTCTGTACAAATACTACGTGTGTTTTTTGGCTTGAGTAACTGTATATTTTTTTTATAGTTAGAGCACATTTTCACTTGCCGTATCAATTTCTTTTCATCATTTCATTTGTTAACATTTTTCTGTTCTTTTCTTTTAAATATTTTCACTACCCTAATTTTATCAATTATAATCTCAACATTTGGCCTGAAGCATTCAAATGAGTGAAATGGTTCACTTCTCCTCAGCACTGTGCTCAGCATGTCTGTGATGAAAAGGGTGGATGCTCCTTCTCTGTCCCAAGGTTTCAAGCAGGGGCTACATTTTACTGAAATTTCACTTGTTCCTGCTGCAGACAGAGCATCTATGGAAGCAGATAGGGAGGTCTCCCATTGTCACATGCAAAATTGTTCTGAAGTTTTATACCAATGCATACCCTGGAAATCAGGTTTCTCCACTGCCTGTCTTCTGCCTCTCTTCCATAGCAAAAGTCACAGCTTCCCCAAGTCAGTTCTTGTCATTCCTTAACTCATCTTGATTTTAAAAATGAAAAAAAGAAAAAACACAACAAAAACTGGGTTAACCATGACCTATTCCCATTACTTAAGTTAATATGACTTTGTGTAACTGAAATGGGTGAAGAAGCACTCATACAATCAGTTCTGCTAGAAAAGAAGAGCAAGTCAGCACTGATGCACAGTAATCTCCTCACAAGCAGAGCTGGGCTGAGAAAAGTACATCTGTTCCCTGCCTGAGCTATGCTTTGCAGAGCCCCATCCACAAAATTAGCCATGCTTTGCTATACATTCCTAGAGAGGAATTTCAGCTTACTTCTGTATTATTATGAAACCAGTAATCGCCATGACTGTGAAAACATGAGAGCGAAATATGGGACATTGCAAAGATAAACACCTGAAATTACAGCTCTGTGGATATGGCTTTTCCCTTACTTTCCAAAAAAATGTTAAGTCTGAAACCTAACTACCCCTATTTCAATGGGGGCATTGTTAGCTATTTTACTGCTGAACATTGTAACAAATCCATCTATCTTGTGTGCTGAAATTCCAGAGATGTTCAAAATCATCTGTGTCCTGAGATGGCTGTTAAGGGAAAACTATCAAGCTATGGGAGTCTGCATTATATCCTTGGTGTGAAAAAAGAAAAAAAAGGGAAATGGGCTGAGCACAAAATAAATAGAGTTCTTCGAGAAAACAGATTATATTATAGACTTGTACCTCCAAATATTATGCTTATGTAAGTTACTGCAACTTGAACTTAAATTCAGTTCCTCTTAAATCAGCTCGTATTTTTTACCAGCATAACAAAACTCAGGTGTCCTACCGCAGTCTTTGGGTCTAGTTGGTCAGAGAGCACACAAGGAGATGATCCCACACCAGCACTGATTACATCTATCATTCCTTTCTCAGTTTGCATCCCCAGGATTTGCACCAACATCTAATTTTGGGGAGAATTAATTTTGCTGTTTTAAAATCGATGCAATATGATGGCACCAATGGCAAAACAGCATACAGAAGCAGTCAGAAGTTGGACTCTGGACCATTACTTGTGCAACCACTCAATATGCAGCATTCTAAAATTGTATAGAATAAAAAAGATTCAGGTCTTTATATTTGCCACATGTAAATACATTATTTATTAGAAGAGTTCTTTAAAAGTGAGTTAATAATCACTTGCCTGCTGGAAAGATGTTTTTTGTGCTTCTAGAGAAAGAGAACACGAAAGAGACATCTTTCTGCATAAAGACATATAACATAATCTCCCCTAATAGTGACAGCTTTTTCAATTAAAGCTGTTCATATTAGTAGAAGCCCATTTTACTTGTTCATTCAGCCTGATGGCTGCATAAAAGTACCATCTACACCACAGTGGGAATGGTCTGAAAATTTCAATTTCTGAGTACCAAGTAAGTATATAGTGGAGTTACAGCTTACAGGTTTCAGAGACAACATGAAACATCCAGTTTTGAAGAACCCATTGGGAAAGTAAAATAGCCTAGGAGCAGTGATATTTTCTCATAAACCAATCCTTAATTGTATACATACTGCTCTTGGAAGTTGTGGGACAAAACAACTTGATTTTAACTGTGAGAAAATGAGCAATCTAGTGAGTAAAATCCGAGCTGTCTCAGGTGTGTTAATGCTGTTCTGAGTTACAACCTTTGAAATGAGACACTGACTCCTCATGAATACACCATGAAACTACCTAATAGCCATTATGTCTTTTCTCCTTCCTTCTCCAAATGAATGGCCCATAATAGAGAACTCACAGCTCATTCTGTTTATAGAAAATGACTTTCACATATAGCACAAGAAGATGTTCTCCCTAAATTGCAGAAACAGATGTATGAACAAGCTAAACAGTTACAGATCCGTGTTAAATCCATATGAGTGACTACAAACAGATTACCAGCAATTCATTTAAAGCATTAGAAAAGCTATTTAGTTTGATTTATATGAATATAGGACCGAATGGGTTTTTCATGTGAACCTTATATAACCCAGGCCATGTCTGGGGAACAGGAGAGACATGGGCATATAAAAAGACACATGCAACAGAAAAAGTCATGAACTTAAAGAAAATATTTGACTTGCTAATGAGCCACTGTTACCATGATCTCTTCTTATGCCGGATTCTTGTTCATTAACAGAAATATGTTTGGATTTCCAAGCATTCCCAAGAGCAGTTTTATTACACCCCACTTGTGCATGTACCATTCTCCCTTTATGCAAAAGTATTTGCAAAGAATTAATCTATTAAAAATACATTCTAATTTTATAAGGGAGAATCAGTCACTGTGCTCATTTTTGCTGCCTAGCATAATGCAATATTTTGGCAAACAGGATACAGTAACTTACTGTTTCTTTGCTATATGCAACTTTAAAGTATTTGCTGTAATTTAGGTAGTATCTAGCACAACCCTACAGAAATCAGGATATTTAGAAGTCTAAATAAATAATTTTCTTTAAACAAAAGCTGAGAAAATTAAAAAAATTTGCATTAAGGACAGAAGGTTTATATCATCATATAGCCACATCATAACAATAACATTATGTTATTTGATATTATCTCTAAAGTATTCTTTCTATGTTAGCCTTTCTTACAAAATTCTGGGGATCACATTTCTCATCCTTAGGCTCAAACAGGCAAGATTTAGTTGTGTGCAAAGTAGGAGTGTTTTGTAAGAGGTGATACTATGTTTTCTGAAAAATATTATTCTTAAAAACACTATGCCTGTAATCATATTCTGAAAAGAAAAATATCAAAACTGTCAGAGTCTAAGCACTGGGGTTTTAATCTGGTTAGTGAAATTAAAGTTTCTAGAATGCATAAAGGAGCCTAATTAGCACAACTTTAAGGTGAGAGAAGCAAGAAATATTCAAGTCCAGTCCTCCTCTTTCTCAATATAAGGGAATGTGAAGTGAGAAAACAAACTATGTCTGTATAGTCTATGGTCACAATGGTTTTATTTATTTCATTTATTTTACATGGCACTTTTCATAGAAACACAGAATCGCAGAATATGTTGTCGGAAGGTATCAACAAGGATCATCCAGTCCAGCTCCTGGCCTTGCACAGGACACCACAAGCATCCGCCTGAGAGCATTGTCCAAATACGTGTTCAATTCTGTCAGGCTGGTGCTGTGAGCACTGCCCTGGGGAGCTGTTCCAGTGCCCAACCATCCTCTGGATGAAAAACCTTTTCCTAATACCCAACCTAAACCTGCCCTGACACAACTTCAGGCCATTCCCTCAGGTCCCTTCCCTGTCACCACAGAGCAGAGATCAGTGTCTGTCCCTCTCTTCCCCTCTCAAGGAAGTTGTACCTGCAGTGAGGTCTCCCCTCGGTCTCCTCCAGGTGGAACAGACCAAGTGACCTCAGCCACTCCTCACACAGCTTCCCCTCAAAACCCTTCACCATTTTTTTGCCCTCCTTTGGATGGTCTCTTACAGCTTAAAGCCTTTCTTATCTTGTGGCACCCAGAACAGCCCCAGCGCTTGAGGTGAGGCTGCCCCAGAGCAGAGCAGGACAATCCCTCCCTTGCCCGGCTGGTGATGCTGTCCCTGATGTCCCCAGGACAAGGTTGGCTCTCCTGGCTGCCAGGGCACTGCTGGCTCATGTTCAGTTTGCAAACAGGTCCCTTTCTATGGCACTGCTGTCCAACATCTCATTCCCCAGTCTGTACATCCAGGGTTGCCCCATCCCAGGTGCAGCATCCAGCACTTTGCCTTGTTGAGCTTCACATCACTGGTGATTGCCCAGCCCTCTGATTTGTCGAGGTCTCTCTACAGGGCCTCTGCCCTCAAGGGAGTCATCAGCTCTTCTCAGTTTTGTGTTGTCTGCAAACTTTCTCAGTGTCCCTTCCAGTCCTGCATCCAGGTCATTAATGAAGATGTTGCAGAACACAGGGTGGAGGATGGAGCCCTTTGGAACCCCACTACTGACAGGTCACCAGTCTGATGTCACCCTTTGTGCCCGACCCATGAGCCAGTTGCTCACCCGTGGCAGGATGCGTTTATCCAGCTGAATGCTGGTCATTTTGTCCAGAAGAATCCTGTGAGAGACATACAGAAAGCTTTACTGAAATCCAAAAAGATTCCATCAACTCAATTCCCTTGATCAGCCAGGTGGGTAACCTTGTCATAAAACAAAATCAGGTTTGATAAGCACTCCTAATCAAGTTATGTAGAGACCTCCTCTAAAGTCAGAGAAAGAGGGCTTTGAAAGGACCCTTGCCATCAACTATTCCAGTGCCTTTCAACTTTTTAGCTCACATTTTATTTTGTGCCTCATTTCAAGTGTGTGACTTCTGGGACAGCGAGGTGCTTCATGCCTCATTTGCTGCAGTAATGCTTTCACCACAAAGGAACATATCTCTGGCTGAGAATTTTGTCTTATCCAGCCCTGGTCCAAAGTCAGGATTTACTATATCTAAATCATTCCAGACAGAGACTTGTTCTATCATTAGAGTGACATGCTTTTATCTAATGTCTTACCTCAATAACCCATGCTACATTTTAAGCTATTATTTCCTGTCATGTCTGTGGACACAGGGAACTGATTATTTCTTTCCTTTTGCTGGCAGTCCTAGAGAGCACTGTTACCACGTCCTATTCAGTATTCTCATCTTTAGGCTAAGCAAAACAAATTCCTCCAATCTCACCTTAAAGGTCATGTTTTCTACATCTGTGGATTACCAGCACTCGCTCTGCTGGACTCCCTCCAGTTGGCCCATCTGTTACTGTGCACTGCTCAAAACTGGGAACAGAACAAGGTCTTATGAATGCTGAGTAAAGCAGAAGGAGCAAAACTTAGAGCACGTCTGCTGTATACTCTGGTATGTGGCTTACTTTTCACAGTGTGAGTTTCTTCACTCACATTCAGTTAGGGACTCAGTGGCGTCTGTTTAACTTCTGCTTTGCCAAGAGCGCTCTCTTTCTTACATGTATGCAATTAATTATTACTCAGGATAGTGTTCTGCACCTTTTCTTACTGAAGAGTTGTGTCCTATTTTTCCCTGAGACTTTTTCTTCAGCATGTCAAGACACATATGAATCTTTTTGAATCTTGCTTTCAGTCTCTCAGATTTCTCCTCCTAAGAGCTTGCAATCCCCTTCCGCATTGGTAGAGTCTGCAGATATTACAGCTCTCCTCCCTCTTCCAACTTGTAAGGTGATTAATGAAACTATTTCATACACTCCAAGCCAGGACAATCCCTAGAGCAAGGTCTTTCTTTCACTTTGAGAGTGGGCCCTTAATCCCTTAATTTATTTTTTACCCTCAGTAGTTTTGCTCTCCCTTCATGGCAGATTTATACACCCCATTTACTACTAAGATTGTCCTGTTAGACAAGATCAATTTTCATTAGAGTCAAGTTACATAACATCTCCTCTCCTGGTCACTGTTTTTTTCCTAGTTATACATGCAAATTATTCTTGTCTGATATAATGTGATCTTCTCAAGGTTATCCTGCATGGTGCTTATCGTATTGTTAGATTTCTAGATCTGTTAGTTTCACCAGTGTCTTCCTGGTAATAGATGATAACCTGACTGGCCTGTAATTTACCCAATTTCCTCCAATGACCATCCTGAGAGGTCAGAGAACTACAGCTGCTTCTTGATTAAAGCTCCCTTATGTGGGAGCTTTAATCAAGAACTGATCTAACTTGAACAGCCTCTAAACTGTCCTTTTCCATTTCCACATGACTTCTTCCCCTTAGCTACTGTTAATTTGCCAGCTGTTTCCTCATGTCTAACCTTCTTGATGGAGACTGATGGAAGAACTGCCCAAAATCCTAACTCTTTATATTAAAATCTTCTATAATTTGCACCTAGCCACTCGTAATGCCATGTTTATGGTGTTTCTCCCTTCTGAAGAAGATTCAGGTCTCAAAAGCCAAACTTCTAATGAAATTTCAATCTATCTTTAGAAGGAACACCCTGCTTGGGTGTGGAGAAGTTGCTTAGACAATTTTAAAGACATTATAGGGATACATAAAATTGAAAGTCTGAACAAGACCTCTCAAACCACATAAGCTCTGCAATCAGGGAAAGGAAAAACTTTGTAATATCTTTTAATAGACACAGCATTGAAGACAGCTGCCTCAAAGAGTAGCCTACACAATTGGCTGGGAATCACCAGTGCAGATAAATAATGTAGATTTATTACTTGGCTCATAATTCAAGTAGAATAAACTGAATTACAAAATTAATGTCTCAAAAGACTTTTCTGTACCAAACTATTGTAAATTCAGAGCATGTACTCCAAGGAATCAAGTGCATTTATGGTTGATAGAACATGGCTTACAGCTTTGAAGGTATGAGAAAGTGAATAAACTGGAAATGCAATTCTCTGCTCTTTGGAAAAAAAAAAAAACATGCAGAGTAAACAGTCATAAATACAAGAAATTCATCTGTCCCCTGAGATAAAAGTACTGATCATGGTAATGAGAGCATTATAGAAGGTGCAAAGTAGAGGACGGCAGAAGAGAAATTAATCAGTTTATTACTGTCATTGGCTTAAGAACCAAAGAGCTACTGCAACTTCTACAGATAAAGAATATGAAGCTGTTGGAAAAGCATCCTTTGAGGGCAGTTATCTGCAACTGAGATCTGAGAGAGATGTGAAGAGAGAAAGGCATTTAAAATGAAAAATCGCATTCCCATTTCAAGCAAGTTTTCATTCTTTCTGGATCCAAGTAAATGCTATTGCCAAATGGCTTGAAGTATGGGGAAATATCCAAATGCTTAAATCAAGGCACCCTTGCATTAACTTTCCACCAATACAACTTGATGTAACTTCCACAGGGACACAGCTCTGATGTATTGTAAATACATCGGTGATTGTAGTAACTTTCAAAAACAGTTCAGAAGTGCCAAAGAGAGGTTGGAGATGAAATTCCTTCTTTCAGTAGGAATTCAGGAAAACAGGAGATTGGATTTTATGCATTTTTACATAAAAACTTCCACTCCAAAATTTCTAGCACAAAGCAGATGCCCTGAGGTCACTGGGGTTTGCCTAAGAGCAATGATGACAACTCAGTAAGAGATTTTTTCCCTTCTGGCTGCATTGGAGCCACCCAGCTGCCTGCTCCTGAGGCTGGATTCATCCTCCTCAGGCACAGCTGCGTGCCCACAGCCTGCCTGTGTGCACATATCCTTTTGGGGAAAAAAATGACTGGCACACAGGGGAGTCCCACCAGTAGCATCTGCTCACAAATTTGGAAAGTTTGGATAGCTCAGATTTCAAACCATGAGACAAGTTGCTCTAAGGAGAAGGTAAACTGTGCTCACAGAAATTAATTCAAATATAAGAAAATTATATTTCCCTAAGGGAATGTGTTCATAATAGCTACTGTAATTAAAATTCTTTAAAGCTGAGGTGACAACAACTGACCAAGCAAAGCAAGCTGACATGCATCAGAAGTACTGTTTTTAAGAAATCCCTCATCCCTGCCTTGATTAGATGTCAGCAAACACTTCTGACAGTAATTTTTCAACAGCACAGGAACACGGTCAATGGCTGTTCTCAGCCTACCAGAGAATGAATCTATTTCTAGAAAGAAAAAGAGAGGAAAAAAAAAAGAAAGAAAAAAACCCAAAACAAACCAAGAATCCCTGACTTCAAGAATATATGGGCTTCCCTGGGAAGTTTGCTTGAGTGAATACATTAGAGTCATTGCATGCACACAGAGCAATGCTGAACAGAAGGCAAACAGGGGAGACCTCATCCTCTCTCCAGAACAAGGAGCTTCCCCTGACTGCCAACAGCGTTATCAGGGGGAGACCCTGCCATAAGGAGTGGAAAAGGCTGAACTGTGCCGCCACGCTAAGTGAGAAGTAGAAAGTGTTACCAGAGTGTGGCTCTGCTAACTGTAGTGGATGTGCTGCTATTTACTGTCCCCATTTGAACCAAGTGGGTATCTGCAGATCTCTATGCAAAATGTCCCAAACTGCTACACAAGTTTTGAGTTCAGGTAACTCATTGACTTGTGTGGGTTTGCCCCAGCTCTATAGCAGTCTGCTGAGGACAGTAACATTAAAAGCCATTTGTTTCTGTAGTCCCTTGCTGCAGCACTTCAAGAAATTCTGATGAAAACCTACCCCTAGGCAAAGACTACACAAGTGCTGAAATACAGAGATAAAGCAAACACATCACAGGTTTTACAGATACACGAACTTTAGACACAGCATCCTGTTGAGGTGTAACACACATTCCTGTGCACTGAGGAAATAGAAGATCTGATTTTGGGGGGTGTTTTTTTGCTTGTGGAGGGAAAAAAAGACAAAATGCACTGTCATAAAAATATATTTTTTAAAAAAATTAAAAGATATTTCAGATAAGGAATAAACTTTATGTTGGTGCTTTACTCATTGATTTGAAGTAAATTCAAATTACCAAAGTTTGCTACTTTTCCAACTGAAAAGTCACTTTGAAATGGAAAATCACAAATTTTTTTTCAGTGGTTTTTACGCTTTCAAAAGTTACTTTAGTTTTTCATCAGAGCTTAAATTTTCAAATACCTCTGTGTGTTCCAAGAACCATTTACCACAGAATGGCACAACTTTGACAGGAGAAAATTGTCCATTTGCATTAGTTTGCCTTGTATATGCTGTTGGGGCACTAAGAGGCACTTTGTGCAAGGAGAAGAATCTCATGCTGGTGGGGTTATAGCACAACTCAAGCGAAGAGCAGCTTGTACAAACAGCAGATGCTGACCTTTTCACTCAGTGAGAAGGGAATTCATCTCCATCTCAACTGGTCACTCTGGCTCCATTTAGAGCCAATGGAGACAAATGAGTAGTTTTAGGACAGAATTCACAAAATGTCTTTCAAACATTTAAATTAGGATGAGATGAAAAGCATCTTAAACCAAGCTGCTTTTTACCCCAACCACCAAAAAAAAAAACCAAAAACCAAAGCTGCTTTACCATTCCTGACTATAAAGTGAGGGTAAGCTATAGGTCAGATGCACATGTCTGAATCCCCCCCATCAAAGCCCATTGAAATCACTGTGACTGTCGACTGAGTTCACTGGGCACCAAAAGGGAATCAGTGCCGATAAAGGAAGCATTTTGCTGCATTTATTACTCCCAAATTGTAAGTACACTTATTTTGTTTTGTTTTTTTATACCAGGTCACTAAGTCTTCAATAGTGATAATTACATAGCACTGCTTCTTAATGGCATTTGCATAGATGTAATACTTAAACAGCCAGTCGTAAGTGGCACACACCTTTTCAACTGAAAAATCAGATCTTTTTTCCCTGGTTGGCTGTGAGGAGTCTACAGGCCTGATCCAGGACCCTGCCACCTCAATGAGAATGTCCCTTGCGGCTGCAAGCCAGTGCTGCAGCAGATGTTAAAAGTGTGGGTGGGGGTAAAAAAAAATATCACAAATTTTCTGTTTTGCAAAGCATTCCAGAAACAAATTCATTACTAGCACTCAAATCTTATGTTTTCCCCAGAGCTCCAACAACCCTCCAACTCAGAAATAATTATTAGCTGGAAGCTCATTCTGGCTTTTACCATTCCAAATGAACCTGACAAGCAATTTCCAAAGGAATTTATGTGCTGCTGTATTTCCCTAGGCTATGTTTTGAAAGTGAGATCCCCTTTATTGCCCTTTGAGAGAGTTTAAGCAACTTTACCAGTCCCCTTAGGGAGTATTGGTGGACACTTTGTGAACAGAACAAGAAGCAATGCCATCCTTTCTGCAGGAATTCTCATTACTTTGCCTCACTCATTAGAGCAGTGAAAAAAGGGCATCTGTGAAAGTTCTTTTAGATAATCACTGACTTAGCTTAACAGATGTTATTTAAAATATTATTGGCATAGTGAGAGTAACATGAATGGTTATAAAATATATGTAGAACACGATAAATTACAAACCACCCTGTGCCACAAATGACACCTGTCTCTTTCTTTTTAGTTAATTTTACAAATACAGCTTTGAAAGAAAACCTTGTGACATAAGCGATCAAGCTTATCCAAGTTAAAGAAGTCAAATATATCAAGCTACCTGTGATTTGAACATATCAGAAGTAAACCTATAGGCTCACATATGTTCACATGAAAACTTCACTAAACACTTTCAATTAATAAAAGCATAATTTATTTTGGCCTCTTCAAAGGTATTAAAAGCCCAAACTTGTACAATGCATTTCTTCCTAAAAACAATTGAAGACTGTTAATCATGAATGGTGTTTGCATCTGCTCCATGAGCACACCTGTATGTAATAGAGTTATTGCTTGTAATAAATAATTGGAGAAAATAATAATTACACTGAAGAGTACAGACTATTCCAATTATCATACCTAATCATGTCTTACATATACCTTCATGCAAATGTGTGTATATATAAACAGATATAGGTATATATATTTCTCATATACCTTTGGAATACATTGGTTTCAGTTATCAAAAATATGCAGGGGAAGTCAACTGATAAGGGGTGTTGAAGGGATCTGATCAAAGCCAAAAAGCAGCAGCTGAGTTAGGTTAGGGTGGGAATTCAGATGTGATAAGTGAAGCCCTAACCCAGAACCGTATGGACAACAGTATCTCTCTTCTGTTGAAAAGGATGTACGTGTTACTCCTATTGCTAGCACAAAACTATTCCTGCAGGGCACCTAATCAGGGCTGGCCATCCCCAGGCCATTAAACTCTCTTACTTTCTGAAACATGACAGCAAAACCCACACCATGAGGAGAATGTTCTAAAAGCTCTGACCATATAATTGTTAGCAATAACAATAGTTGGTCAGGACAAAAATGGTAGCCAGGGACCATTTAACAGCATGGACAGCCTTTAGCTCAGCTCCAACCATCCTGTTCTGCCATACAGAAGGGTTACGTCCATCCACGACTTGCTGTTTGCTTTCATTTGATCCACAGAGAATATTTTTTTCTGTAGCTGCCTCCAGGAGGGTAAGTCCTTTCATTCAATCAACAGAGGTTTTGCATTTGATATCCGAGGCATACTCTCCAGTGGTGTCCTACATATCAGGGTTGCATAGAGATCGTGCTTCCATGCTGAGCTAGGCACCCTACAGAGACATCATTTGTTTCCCCAGGCAAGAAAATATTACACATACAAATGAAGAGTGCCTTCAATTGAAAAGACATTTCACACTTTTCCTAAGTTCATGAGGGACACAACTTACAGAAACATAATTTAATAGGATTTTTAAATGAGTCCTATGATAAATGTTTTATGGCCAAAAAAGAAAGCCCATTGTACTTTGTGAGAGGCCAAAGAACATGTGAGTTCCCAAATTAATTCGTAGGTCTATCTCAAAGAGCAATCCTTAATGCCCTCTGTTAAATCGAATCTCTATTTTGAGAAAACTGATTCACTTATTCCTGTGCTAGAAACTTGAGAATGACATCACAAATCACTTTGTGTGACACCTACATGTCAGCAATATTGGGTTATATAGTGACTGACAACTGAGACTCTTTCTATACCTATGAGGAGCTTAATAAAATTTACTTAACAGATATTTTTTATTATTCCCAAGAACAGTGTTGATAACTTCACTTGACAAATTATGAAGAGATCAATTTTTTTCCCATTAGCTTCACCCTTATCAATGGTTCAGCTGAGGTCAACTAGCCCTTCACTTGTAGTTAATGGTACACAACCTTTGTTTACTGATTTTTCTCTATCGAAGCCTAAAAGAATCAATGGCCTTTATTTCAAATTCAAAGGAAAATACTTTAAATCAAAAACTCATTTCACTTAAAAGATATCATGAATATATTTGGGAGAGAACGCCTTAGTCTGATGGCAACTCAGTACAAAGGCCATACTCTGAGTGGTGCTGAGCATTTGGAAAACCCACGGTACAAAATCTTAGTTCTTTGAGAATATTATTGGTAATTTCAATGAGGTCTATATGTCATCTCTGGATATTATCTGCAGATTTAAGAACTCAGTGGTGGTTTGTACTAATGTAATAATATCTAGATTCCAAACTTCAAATACTTTAAATTATGATTATGTCATCTTTTTGTACTGCTGTATGAGTTTCAGAGTGTGTGTTCCACCCACCACCATTCCCTTACCTGACAGAAATTCACCATTTCCACAGTACAGATTGTGACTTTTAATAGAAATATATAAGTGGATGCTGAGTCCACAGAGAATCACGTCCTCAGACACTCTCTTTCTACCATACACATGCATGTAAGACATGTCAGTGTAGAACTAAGGTATCAAAAAACTAATTTAATAATTTTATAATAAGGACCACCTTATTGTGGGAAGCTGGTCATAATTTTACACTGTCGCTGGGTTTCAAGGGGATTCAACTACTTCTCTAGACAGAATTGTTATCCATTAGCTGATTACAAACATCATAATTCAGGCCAGATTCATCCTTCTAAATTTCTGACACTCAGATGAGGCATGTCTCTCAGGATATCCCTCTTTGGTCCACAGAAACTTAAAAGTGTAGTTTGAACGTCTGCTGGGTGGGGTCAGCCTGTGTCATTTCCATTGGCCATAACCAAAACCTAGGATAGTCCAGTATGGTTTGTTAAGAGTCATCAAAGTTTGGATTGGAGGGATCTGGATCTCTGTATACCAGATGTCTCTGAAAGGAGCACAGATGCATCTTGCCTCATTTAACATTGGGTATCAGTGCTAACACACCAGCATCACAGCCAACAGAGGAACATGAATGTTTCCACCAGGCAGTTTTTACTGACCCAGGTGTATTCCCTGACTCTCTCTGTGGAGACACATTAATACAAACAGCCTTCAGTTCATCCTTCACAGAATCATAGAATAATTAAGATTGGAAAAGACCTTTAAGAGCAAGTTCAATCATCAACCCAGCACTGCCACCATGTTCACTATTAAACATATCCTCAAGTGCCATACACACAGGATTTTGAACACTTCCAGGTTTGGTGACTCTACACCTCTCTGAGCAGACCATTCCGATGCTTTTCAACCCTCTCAAGAAATTTTCCCTAATTTCCCATCTAAATCTCTCCTGGCGCAACTAGAGGCCGTTTTCCTCAGATGAAGGAACAAATACAGGATTTTAGTTTTGTATTCCTGGAATTGCTGTGAGATTTATAAGTTCAGCCTGGGCATCTTTGCAGATCTAGCCAAAGGGTGTGTTCTTTTAATGTCTGCATCAACTGAATTTAAAAAAAACTAAGACTCGGGGGCTCTTCCTCTGGATTTTCACTCAACTATGTCCATTTAAGCTCACACACCCTATTTGCAAGATTCTTCCAGTCTTCAAAAGGTGCTGAAACTTTAACTGATAATTTACACAATAAAGGTCTATAAGAGCTGCATGTAATAAGGACAATCCAGATATAAAAACCATAGCAAAAATTTTGGCAGGCAAATTAATAACTGGTATAACTCTTCAGAAATGCCTAAGGATTTTTAGGACTGCAAGTCCTTTTCCACAGTTTGTCCTTTAAATTTTGTGCATGCATTATGACTAAAAAGAATATATTATATATAAAACTTAGCTAGTCATAATACCTCTTTTGGCCACAATAAACAGTAATCTCTTTTTTATGAGTGCAGGTCAGATAGATATTTGTTTGTATTAAATGGAGCAGCTTTTAAAATATATTTTATTCGGGAAGGGCGTTTTAGTCTGATTGTAATCTTTTGTCCTAATCATCTCTCCGAGATACTCAGACATTACAGTGCTCGTTATCCTGAAAAAGAAAAATACAAGGGTGATCATCAGAACAGGTAACATCAACAACTTGCAATGAGTGGCTGGACCTGGAATCCATTTTTATATCAGTCACAGGAAGGATTGTCACTCTCAAAATAATTTAAGGTCCAAGGTTGCCATCCAGAAATTTATTTAGATTTTCATCCTTCCATTGAAATCAATAGCAATTACAAATTTATATGACCTTGTAATCTGGTCTCAGGTATTTACAGTATTGTATCAGGAGTCAGACACTAATGTAAAAATGTACAGAGATTATTAGTTCCTATCTAACTTACCTTGTCTTACTCTATCTTAGTGAATATTTTTTTTTGTTTTCCTCAGGTTTATCTTGCCTTGTAATACAAGAGGAATTGCTTCTAGCCCAAATGTTGCCAACACTAATATCGTAACTTTTTTTTAATAAAAGGCTGGATGGATGCATAATAGATCTGTTCTTAATGGACTACAAGTATATTGAATACTTAGGGATTTGTTTAACCTCAGATGATCATTACATGAATAAAGTAAATTTTGTGGAGATAATTAATCAGCTTCAGGAAAAAGAAAGCTTGCACCTTTATTCATTATCTTACTGGAAAGAGCCAATGAAGCATGAATTGATTACCTGGAATACATTATCTTTCCTAGATGCTGCCAAATATGATTCCTTCTTCAGTTAAGTAGAATCATGACTTTTCATGTTTGGACCAGAAAGACGTTGAATTTGCATTTCAAATTCATGCAAAAATCAATACAACCAAGAGACTTACTAAGCCTGGATCTCAAACTTACAAAATCTGTGTGTAGTTTGAAATAGAGGGACGTCCAGAATTAGAACAAGACTAAGGAAAGGAACTTCAGTCTGGAAAATAATTATTGATAAATCAAGTGAATTCCCCCTACATCCCCGGATCCATGAGAAAATATTTGAAGTAAACTAGAATCCAAAAAGATACATGGATTTGGTCAAAAAATTAATTTTCCTAAGCTACAGATTTAAAGTCTGTCAGATAAAGGTGTGGCCATGAGCATATCTCTCCCTGGGCTATGATGGATCAGCCTTACAGCAAAACACATCCAAGTTTTCAAGCCCTATGTTTGTCTATGGGCACACTACCTCCTAGAACAAAGTATGTTGAAATAATTCTTATGGGCCAGATCCAAATCCCACTTTTTTGTTGTTTGTTTCAATATAATAATCTCTATACTTTTACTCACCAATAATCAAGGTAGCACATTCTGCTGAAACAGCTGCAGTAAGAAGGCACAGAGGCACATCTGACATAAATAAGTAAAAGTGAGGTGCAGGTTGGTGCTCCACAGAAACAGTGAGCTGCAAAAAGCATGTGGGCCCCAGTCTCTGTAGGAGTGCAGGCAGAATTTATCACAAGATCCACAAAGAATGGCAGCATTTTGTTGTTCTGAAGCCAAAGAAAACTCCTGTGAAGCACAGCACTGAAGAGCAGGCCTGGATGGGGTAGATGGAGAGAAGAAAATTGAGTAATCAGAGGACTGAAACCACCAATCCCTCTCCTTTCCTCAACAAATCTGCATGTGTTTCTTTTGTAGCCGTACAGGAAAGTAGTCATTTTAAAAAATGTCTAAAATATTCAGCCATTTCATTAAATGCCTGTTTCAATCCCCAATATGACTAAAATTTTCAATTATTTAAGAAAATTACCAAATATCATAGATCGGCGCTGTGGGATGTGCCAAAAGCTAGTTTGTCATATATCATGTGACAAGTAAAACAATACTTTTATTATGTTCCTTTTTAAAGCTATATACTCATATTTGTGCCTAAAGCTACATAGCAATACACATCACAGAACCAACGTTTATTTTCAAAATTGAGACTGTTTCAGGAAGTGATTTCTTTCTGTCTATTTAAAATAAATAAATGCATTAGAAAAAAACACGCTAAAACAGATTACAGGGGAAGGAGGTTTGCTGAAGGCATTCCACTTTCCGTGATAACCTGCCAGTTTAACCCTTGCTGGTGCTGGGACTTGAAGCCCACACTTATTCCTGTCAGCAGCACATGAATAAGCAAACCCCAAGAGCAGCTGATGGTGTGCTGGACTCCATCAATGAGCACCTGAATCAGGTGGAGACCATGGTCCATCCCAGCTGCAAAACCTCTGAAGAGTGCTGCTATTATGGCAGAGTACTCACTGCCTGTCAAAATGAGGGAAGATCTGTTTGCAATAGGAGTGGAAGGAAAACAGTTGTGGATCCAGTAACAGGTCCTGCAACAGCAATGAAGATCTATGAGACTTCAGACCTTACAATTCCTTTTTTATTATTATTTATTATTAATTGATTATGGACAACAAATGGAGCTTCAGATGTGACCTGAGACCCTGCTGCACACTTGGAAAAGAGAGAGTGAGTTGGCTTTAATCAGGTCAATATCATCATCTGTCGTGGTTTAGGGCAAATTTGGGAGGGAACCTCTGGATGGGGTCCCTCTAGAAAAAAAAAGATTCAAGCAGTCCCTCCCCCAGTCGGCTCGGGAAAAAAAAACTTCCACGGAGAGAAGTGGAAAAAAACAACTGTTTATTCGACAGGCAACACACCTCCCAGCACAAAAATGAGCAATATCAAAGAGCAAAACCTCTCGCCGCTCTGAAGAGATGACAGATTCAGAAGAGTTCTTTCCGTGGGCTGCCCGGCTCACTCAGGCTGTTCTCAGTCCCTCCGGTGCTGGGGAATGCCGCGGCCCAGGCCAGGCCTGGTGGGCCACAGGTGTGAGCTCCCGGTGCTTTTTTGGGTTTTTAGTCCGGAGCAGGTTCAAACAGTTCCAGGAAAAAGGAAAAGAAGAAAAACAATCCAGGGAGCTTCTCTGCCTCAGCTAGCCAGAAAAACTAACCAGGAGCAAAGGAGAGCTCTCTTTCACTGTCCACTGCAGACAACACAGTCTGTGAGCAGGAATGCGGGGGAGCCAGTGCAGTCTCTGATAACAAACTCTGCACTTCTTCTTTCCCCCCTTCACTCCTGGAACCAGCCTTAAAGTTGCAGAATTTAATATTCAACACCAACAGAACAGACGATTTGGGGATACTGCCATCATACAGTCACCCCAAGACATCATCTCACAAATTTGTAGAATCATTAAGGTTGGGAAAGATGTGTAAGATGATCAAGTCCAACCACTAAACATGCCCCTAAGTGCCACACCTAAAGGTCCTGTAAATCCCCTCGGGGACAGTGATCCCACCACTTCCCTGGGCAGACTGTTCAGTGCTTGACAAGTCTTTCAGCTAAGAAATTTTCCTTACTATTCAATTTCACCTCCCTGGTGCTATTTGAAGCCATTTCTTCTCATGCTGTCTGATGTTCCCTGGGAGAAGAGATTGATCCCACCTGGCTACAACCTCATTTCAGGGAGTTATAGAGAGCAAGAAGATCTCCGCTAATCCTGATTTCCTCCATGGTGAGGCCTCCAGATCCCTCAGCTGTTCCTCATTAGACTGTGATGCAGATCCTTCATCATCTTCATTGTCCTTCTCTGGACACTCACCAGCACCTCAGAGTCACTCATGTTCCAGCCTTTCCCAGAATTTTTGAATCCTAATATGTCCTGATCTGAAACTGAAAATGAACCCACTACTGCCCTGACGCACCTCTGGATATAAGGAGGGTTTTGGTGCAGTGTGGGAGCCAAACAGAAGAGACTTCTACCTGAAGAACAGTTTCTCCTTCACACTCCAGTGAACAAATTGAAAAAAATAGCCTATGAAGAATACAGATATTAAAAGGAGACAACCTATGTGGAGATATTTTCGGTGTAAAAAAGTTCCCAGAAGGAGAGTCAACAAAAGGGCATGTGGTCCCATTGCTAGGGAATTTCCAAAGGACTGAAAAATGCATGAGTGCTCTTTTGCTCCGTATCACTGCTGTTGTTTATTAATTCCCTGAATAGTAAGAAGTGGCTAGAGACATTATTTCTCACATAACCACAGTGTGAAAGCACATGGATAATGCCAGGATTCACCTTCTGTCAGTTTATGAAACCAAGTGAAACAGGCATATGATCTAGAACACCTGTAATGCCAGTCAGTTGGCAAAAATGCCTGAAACCTTTAATTATTTCATGAAAGGACTGATTTCACAAGATGACAGTAATAAGCACAGACAACAGAGACATACATAGATTTTAAAATACTGCAGTGTATACTTATGTGTATATATATGCACGCCAAACTAAGCACACAGCAGCCAGTTGTTAAAGGAATTGGTTATTTCCCAGTGCCACCAGCTGTCTCCTGCCTCTGCAATGATGACTCAGTACAAACCAATGACCCTTGTGCTATAGAGAACAGTTTGTCTTTTTGAAGTTTGATTTGTCAGCGAGGATAATACTGCCTTAGCTTTTGCACTGTCCTCCAAAGTGTTCCTATAGGGCTCCCCAACACCTGGAGAGCAATGAATCAAAATCATTCAGGTCTCAGTTCCAGTCACAGCCATGGCTGCACATCACATAAAATTACTTTTTGGTGGTTGTTGTTGTCATTCTTTAAAATGTCATTTTCTACAGCATGGAAAAAAAAAAGTTTCTGAAATTTTCAATCTATTTTTCCACTTCTTTCCTGAACTAACTTGGCAGTCCCAGGTTTCTTATCTCATGCTTCACAAATTAAATACAATGAAAAGACAAGAGCTTTTCATTTCAGGAGGGTAATATCATATATGCTTTTATTTATTATTTTATTTTATTTTCACTTCAGTTGCAACTTTTTACATTTCATCTTGTTACATTTTAGGCTAAAAGAGGTAATCTAAGATGACTATGTGGTTCTCCCAAGCCATAGCCTGTCAGATTGCTGAATTATCAGTAACTAGTCAAGCAGCACAGTAGAAACAGACCCCATATGCCAATTCCTCCCTTCTTGGTAACCATTTTCCAGTCACTGGAGGAAAGTGCACAGTCCAATCTCTCTTTTGCATGATCAAAGTTAGTTCAACTCTAGTTTAGCAGATGCCCTTGGGCACCAGGTGGTCCAATCAATTATATCAGAGAAACCGATAACTTCTGTATCAATCTGGAGATTCTTTGCTCTCTAACTTGCTAAAAGAACACATTCTCTTTTCTTTTCTCCTATGTTAATGAAATTTCAGACTGCCAACTTTCTTTTAAAATAGTCTCAAAGAAAATACAGCAATGAAACTGCTTTCTAAAAGATTGTCTAGAAATCTAACATCAATTGTTGGCATCTGGAAACAAAATGTGGGATGAGAAAATATGTTGAAAATATCCAAATATCATACACATTGGCATCTGTGTATTCAAGCTATTGCAACTGGAGCTATTCTGATTTACACCAACCGGAAATCCTCCCCAGATCTGTCATGTCAACACAGATCAGAAGGAGCATAACCTGTGCTGTCAAAAGCACTTAGAAACACCCTAAAGACAATAACAACAAAATTAATGTCACATAACTACGTAGAGAAGCCACAAGTCCTTGATGAATTGCTTAGGTTTTTGGTGGGTTTTTTTATTTCTTTTCCTTTTGTGAAATGAAACAGCCGTTGACAAATATTTTAGTGATATCCATCTTTTTTACAATATAACTATGATTCACAGTCGCTTGGCCATTAACCTCAGAGTATTTATTAACAGTCATGCCTCTAGGCAGAAGTGATGTTTTATGTTTAACAAAGTGGACACAAAGCCCAATCATTTGCATTCCATTCCCATTTCCACAAGACTTTTTGTGGATTTAGCAAGCATCACATCTTCTATATTCCTCAGTTATACCACGGGTGAAGTCAGGATAAGTCTTTCCCCCACTCACCAGAAACTTGCAAAGATTACTTTATGATTAGTGAGTTGTTTTAAGGTGATTAGCTGAAAAGGAATGTATATGTAAATTATTTCCAATCTTGTTTAGGCTACTGATGCTAAAAAACAGAATGCAGCATAGACAGATGAATATAGATATTTTTCTGTGTATAGCATTACAAAATCCAAATTCCAGCAGCTGCAAGCATTAACAGAAGTAATGATGAATGATCTGCATTTTCTTCATTAAAGTAAGGGTTGTATATTACAGTCTAATCAATAATAGAGTCATGCTACTAAAAATGAGATAGGTAATTATTTAGAGAAGCAAATAAATGGAGTCTCGGGACTCTTTGTTACCACAATTTAACTTCCCTTTATTTTGGCTTTTAGTATATTTTAAGGAAAAAATATCTCCATTCAGATAGAATGAAGTCTCCAGCCAACTATTTCAAAACTCCCCATTCTCGAGGAGGATGGCAGCAGATTTGTATGCAGTGACAGCTTTAACAAATTGCCTGATAATGGGGTGTGGAGTCTGCAAACATGTTGCTTTCTTCCTCAATGGATAGCTTTCCTAGTGCATTCAGGGATTATGCAGCTACTTGTGGCAAGAATAAGTTGCTGCTTCTTACTCCCTTCAGCTTTGCACAGGCAACACAGTAAAAAGAAAGGGAATGAATCTATTAGTACTTGTGCATCATAAATACATTTGTTTACAGAATCCCTTGTGCTTTCAAGACAACAGAGTTGCATGATTAAATGTAAAATAACACCGTGGAGGAAGAGAAGCCAGACACGTAACTGCCTTGAACTTTTCTTCCACTCCATGAAAACTATATAAAAAGCTCCCAAGGCAGAATTCCCCACAGGTATGCACAGGTCAGAGGAGAATTTTACAGTCAGTTTGCAGCCACTTTTCACACAGGTATAAACGACTGCATAGTATTAAGGCTATGCTGAGCACATTGTGTTGCTATTATATAATGTGTCCGCAAGAGCTGTTATTGCTTTTGATGATGCTCAAGAAACAAAGAAATCAGCTTTGTTGTGAAAACTCAAGCAGAATGCTTATGCCTAGCAAAGACAGAGGATGAAAGATAAACTGAGCTCTGTGATATATCTAAAGAGTTGTTTTCCTGAAACAGTTGCTTTTGAAGGAATTATATTTCTTGAGCATCATCAACACCTAAAAATGGTGTCACTGTGCATGTGAAAAAAACAGCCCCACAGCGCTGGAGAGCAGGACATGCTTCACCCTCACAAGTGAGCATTTCAGGCAATCCAGAACTGGGCTGTCCAAGGGAGAGAGGTGCAGATGCCCCCTGGTGATATTTGCTGTGTCCCACCATGGCAGTGAGTTAGTGCTGCTTTACCTGCTGTCATAGAACAGGCAGCAGTGTCATGAGAGATTAGAGGCTGGAAAAGTCTCCTGGCACCTGGAATGAAACCCTATATGGCTCCTCAGATTGTAGATAGCTTTAAAACATTCCTTTGTGCCCTATGTATAGAGTAACCTACAGAGAAATGTATTGAAATAAAGGACCTAAATGGCAGACCTAAATTCATGCCAGAGAAGGGATTTCCCTTCCATTTAAGAGGCTGTTCTGCACTGTGATGTTAGAGGGAGATCTAGTGAGTAGCAGATGAGTGAAATTATGAGTCATATTGCTGCTTCCTCTTTCTACTCAGCCAGGCAGGATGGCACATCAGAGCCAGTTTCTCTCCTCAGGTCTGTGTACATATAGACCAGTATTTTCTTCAGTCCAAAGGGTAGAATTTAGTTCTCCTTTATGTCACCTCATATTTACAATTAAAATGTCAGCAACTCTGCATGGGATTTTCACCCAGCGTATATTCACTGTGACCACAAAGGCACCCACATCCACTCCACCTCCAATGTCACTGAAAGCTCAAGAACTGTGCTTTTCGTCCTAACTGAGGATGTCTTCCTCCATGAAAGCTGATGTTAAAAATTCCACAAGGTCCCTCAAATATGATCCTGGTTTTGAGAAATTCCCACAGGGAAATTCAGACCAAATTCTGTAAGTAATTCAGTTGCCTAATCACAGGTAGCCCAGGGAGTCTGGGGGGTCCTGGCAGTGTGGCCAAAGGAAATGCCACAAGAGCAAAGGCTTTTAGACCAAAAGACTTTCATGACCAACAAGACAACCCAGTGGAGAAACAGCTGGAATACAGATCAGATATGCTTTCATAAATCTAGGATGGTCAATCTTTGCACTGATTTATTCACTGGATTAGGTGCCCATGGTTTTATTTGGAGTGGGAGGTAGTCTACTAAAAATAGATTTAAGAACCTATAGGTGTTTTCTAAAAGACAAGGGAATATCGCTGAAAAACATACTCACCAATCCTTTCCTATACCACTGGATGTCCATACAGCTCCAAAAATATTGGTCAGAGTCTGAAACTTCTTACAAAGTAAGTAACCAAATAAAGTAACATTTTTATATGGTGAGAAAGCCCTGTGTTCCCTTTCTGTGGTTTTATATAGTATTAAAAATAAATAATAATTAATATTATCTCTACATCTATTGTTCCATCTTAACGTTATTTTACTATCTTATTTTATGTTATCCAATGTTATCTTGCTATAGATAAAAATAAAGTAGTAAAAAGCCCTCAGGTACAGAAGTTCTAGCAAAGAGGCATTCATCACTATCATATATTTCAAAGCAGATGGGCAGAAATTCACCAGTGGGACAGTTTAAGGAGAGTCTCTTGCTTGTCAATTTCCCTTTCAGTCACATGGCATTATGAAAGATCAAAACAAGGAGCTCTGAAGAATGCAAACCTTCAGAAAGCCACACCAAAGGAGAAGGTGAAATATAATGTGATTTGCCATTACAGCCACAAAGTCACAAAGCAGTAAGAGAGAACAAATCTGAGTGTTTAACAGCATCAGATAAGTAGGGGAAGCAAGGGGGGGAGAAATTACCTTTTAAATTACCCTTATCCAGATATGATCAAATTTCTTCAGAAAACACAGAGCTAAATCTAGTTCAGTTAAGCACTGAAATTACAGTAAATGGGGTTACTAAAGCTCCTTCCTTTTGAAGACTAGTAGAAATGTTCACTGGAGCCCTGAAACCCTGCACTGATGAGAGGTTTATTAGCACGTGGATGGATGCATGGATGAAAATCAGGTAAGTAAATTTTTACTTATAGAAGAAGGAGGATTATTTAGCCTAATAAAAGAGAGACAGAGTTTAAGACTGGGCTCAGTGCCCTGATTTTAAGACAAATTGACCCAGACTTCCAGATTTTCCATTATGTCAAAGAAATGAAAAAGGCTCTGGCCTTCTAAAAATAAATGTGTTGCAGATAATACATGGTGTTGATACCTTTCTATAGAAAAACTTCAGACAGGAGCACATTTCATGACTTAAGAAGTTCAGTGGAACAATTATGTCTGCAATTACATAAGTCTATGCTATTTTGACTTTAGCCTAGTTTCATTATATTTTAGGTTTTAACCCAAATAGTCATAGACTTTAATGACTTTAACAGATATCCTTCCAAATTACACCAATGTCAGCAAAAGCTAAATCAGGTGCTTTGTGCTCATATGATTAAAAATAGATTTCTCAGACCCATTCAAATATCTTACCTTTACAGCTGAGAAGGAGTAAAGTCAACAGCTTGTGCCTAATGGGAATGCAAGAGAATTAATTGGAAAGACACTCTTCACCCCATACTGGATGACTGCTCACCAAAAAAGTTTGTCAACTCCTTGCTTTTTAATACCTCAGTCATTACAAATGAGACAGTGAGGCAAGCAGAGTTAGAAACAGAGTTTACCATATCGTGAAGTCCAGCCACATGAAAGATATTGCCCATGAATTAAGATGAGAAAAGTGATATTATGATATAGCTATGATAAAATCCACCAGCTGCATTTGCACCAGAATTACTGTTTTCAAAGAAAACTAAGTGTTTTCAAAGCCATCGGCTTGTATGTAGAAAAATCACTTTGTTCAGTTAAGCAAGGACTGGATGTGTCTGACTTAGTGAGATGTTGCATTTGTTCATCCCTGCTCACACCCACTGCTGACCCACGAGCTTTGACGGTTACCCAAATGGAGTAGTGCAGTTCTGTTCTCTGCCCACGTGGAACACCCAGTTGTCACTGTGATCTCAACACAATTTTCATGCCTGAATTTTTTACAAGGAGAGCAAAGTAGAAGACAACACACATAAATATAAGACACAGTCCTACCTATGTCCTCATCTAACAGCACCATCTTAGTAAATTCTGCAGAATTTGGGTGCAAATATTTTTTGTTGGGATCTAATCCTGCTGTACTTCACAGCTAATAGGTGACTGCCAGCAAACATCCCAATTTGTACCCAACGCTGCCATTAGGAAAGGTGTCATTAGGCAAGAACAGCCTACTTATAGGAAACTGTATATCAGTATCTATTGAAATATCTGCCCTGTCTGAAGGGTAAATCAGCCCAGAAATCTGCCCTGAAACGTGACACCAGGGAAAAAAAAAGGGTTTTCAAAGGCATCTAAATTACTTCAATTCAGCTTTCTGCCATATCCAAACAGTGACATAACTGGAACAATTTAATAAGCTACTAAGCCTTAGCATCCATTTCCCGTCCCCCTCCTCCTGTCCAAGAGTTGCGAACCTGTCAGCTGAGAATGGACAGAGAAAGTGCTTCTGTTCCCCTTCAAAGCAAAAATAGAACTGCTTAAACCAACCTCCAGACATGTATGCAGTGTCCAAATGTTAATTCAGATCCACTTCCTGGCATTTGTTCCTAACATGTTTCCAACCCATTTGAGACAGGATTATTTTATCCAGCAGCTTTTAGCCCTGTTTCAGAGTAGCAACCACAGGTTTATTCCATGTGCACAGCACCTGACATGGCACTGCCCCACATGGTGTTTCCTATTCATTGTCATGATTTCAATCCCCAAGTTCTCACCTTCCATAAAGACATGGTGCCACCAGAGACTCACACAGCCATCACGCATTTAAAAACCCTCAGTGCTGTAACATCAGTGGGCATCCACAGAAAAAGTTTAATGCAGAAGCACTGTTTTAAGTAGCCTGATTTTTGCACACAGTTTGAGCATGATCTTAATATAATGAAGGGATGAAGATGTATGTCGTATGCCACACTGCAGTCAGTATGGAGCACAACAGTATTTGAAAATGACATATTGTCTGTGGACAGCCTGTGTTATCCAGGTATAGTAAACAAACCTGAAAAGTAGAAGGAAACTGAATATTCAGCTTTGCAACTGTTTGAGTCTATGAAAGATTATTGTGTCCATGTTATTCAATCTCAGTGCAATAGCGCTGCAGAAAAAAAGAAAAAAAAAGTTGCAATAAATTTGGAGAAAGCCCTATAAATCTCCAAAGTTGGAACTGTCCTTAACCCAAGACAAATGAACTCAGATTCAACTCTCCATGTGCCAATTCATAGATGAATGACAATGAGACGTGATTTAATATGATGGTGCAAAACATTACTCTGGGGCATCTCAGGGTGACCCAGTGGTCTTCTGCCCAGGGACACAGAAATTGAGTTTGATACTCCAAAGAGGGGGGAAGGATGTTGTCATTCCACCAGTAATGTCTCAATAACATGTTAGCCTTTCTGAAGTACTTCTCTGTACATATATGATGCTCTGCACGTGTTTCTGAAGCATTTATGCCCTTTTATTGTACCATATATTTCAATAAAGCATTTAGCATATTAATTCTATTTTAAGTCCCCAGTTTCAAGTTTGCAGACACTCTTTCTAGCATTTCAACCCTTTAGGACAATCTAGGCCCATCCTCTGTGACTTATCTTGCCTTGTTTTACGTACAAGGGACAGTGCACATTTGTACTAAAGACATGTCTCAGCAGATTATATCCCTTCTAGAGATGTAAGAACAACCTGTATCAACCTTTAACTTGCTTGCTGCAATATCCAAAGGCAGACTAAGAAAAAAAACCCTTTCTATTTCTCAACTGCTTCTTCCCTGAGGCAAGCAGGAGTTAGCAATGCCCTTCAAAGTATAGATGGTGCCAGGATGACACCATTCAGTGCAGGAAAGAAGTCTGTGTAATGGGTAACAGGACCATATCTACTGAATGCACAAAGGAGCCAGTTCTAGTTCTTAGAGCACTAGTTAGGGACTTAAATGCATTTGAATTGATTGTACTTAAATCCTCGATATTTCATAGAATTGCTGTGGAAACCTTGGTAAGTCCCCTAGGATAAGCTCCAGCCTAGATCAGACATCTACTCTAACGCAGCTCTTCAAAACATCAGCTGTTGGCAGCAGTTAAGGGGGTTGAAGTGGGAGTGTGACCCCAGCAGAGCAAATTCTAGGCAACCCAGGAATTGGAACAGGGCTCTTGTCACAGTTCAACCCCAGCTGGTAACTCAGCCCTCACAGCTGCTCACTCCTCAACAGTGAGATGGGTGGAAAGAACAGGAAGGGTAAAAGTGAGAAAACTCATGGGTTGAGATAAAGACAGATTAATTGGTAAGCAAAAGCCACACACAAGCAAAGCAAAGCAAGGAATTAATTCACCCCTTCCCATGGGCAGGCAGGTGTTCAGCCATGCCCAGGAGAGTAGGGTCCCTTCACGTGTAACAGCAACTTGGCAAGACAAATTCCGTCACTGGAACATCCCCTCTTCCTTCTTCTTCCCCTCAGCTCTATCTGCTGAGTGTGATGCCACGTGGTATGAGATAACCCTTGGGTCACTTGGGGCCAGCTGCCACAGCTGTGTGCCCTCCCAAATCCTTGTGCACCCCAAACTCTTCGCTGGAGGGATGAGGAGCAGAAAAAAATCTCGATGCTGCATAAGCACTGATCAGCATCCCTGTTTTCAGCAAAATTCCAAAACACAACCTCATACCAGGTACTGTGAAGAAGATTAGCTCCATCTCAGTAACAACCAGCACAGCTTTATGTGCAGGTCAAAATCCGTTTCACTGGAATTAGGTACTGAAAATTTGTCTTTTACATCTCAGTCATTCACCATAGTCTCCCTGTTTACTGAATGCACCCAGAATGAGTGGTATCAACATTTGTCTGTGCAAAACATTGTGGTACATTTTTAAGTACCAAACAAATGTTTAAACATCACCATCTGGTTGTAGATATATCAATACAAACAACCAAACATGATACAACTTAATAAGTGTATTAATCAGTGCCAGATGATTAATTCCCATGTCATTTCCCTGCTTCCCTACTGTTCAGTTATTCCTGTGTCTTTTAGACCCAGACTCCTCTACTCAGGGGTGCTTCCATATGTGCAGGTGCCCACACACACAAACACAAACACACAAGCAGGCACATCTAATTACTGCTAGGCACAGTGGGATTCCAATTCTCACTAAGACCTTTGATTCACCCATATTATAAATTATGAAAAACAAAAATAATGGAAAATCCAAGGACAGGAAAAAAAACCCACGGGACAATAGTTTTCCAGATGCTGAATGCCCACAGCTCTAATCAGATCCCAGGGCACAGCGTGTCTGTCAGACTGCACTTCCTCTCACTTCAATTACAACAAGGCTGCGTATGAAAAGTTGGATGAATATACAAAACCATTTCATCTTTCTGCAGCTCCATTGGCTGGCTCAGCCATACTTTGCTGAACACAGTAAATCCCACAAGCCACCATCCGCTAAGGAAAAATCCTGAAGTATTTCAAAGTGCAAAGAACCAAGTGACTCAAAGAAAAGCACATCTTTCAGTGGTTTCATTAGTCATATTTCCTCCCACTGCACCTTTTTTAATTCAGTGAAGGGTCCAGATTTCAAAGGAATAGTTTCTCATTAGCTTATCCCAGCCTGAGAAAGAGAGGAAAATAAAGCAGAAGTCCACTGGAGAGATGCATTCTCCTCATTATTCTCAACTGTCCTTTACTATTTTGTTTCTCATCCTCCCAATCCTCTGCCAGCTGACACTCCTGTTTTGGCAGAAAAGTTGCCTGTGTAAGGATAAAGAACCAAAACTGAATCCCTCCCTAAATTTCCCCATTATTACCTATTTGTAACAGGAACTACAAAAAAATAAACCTGACAGCCACAAACTGTGTGGATAAGTGTTTCTCGCCTCCTCCATGGACTCCTGAAATATGCTCCATGTGAACTGTAGGAGAAACAATAGCCAGTAAATCTTTGATAATTGCGGAATACTTCCATACACTGTATGTCTGAAATAGATATAAAGCTACAGTCTCTTCCATAAACACTAGCAAGAAAAGTATTTTGTCTAATGCTAAGTGAAATTACCAGCAACAACCAGCAACAAGATATATCTGCACCACCCTTTCATTCTCATATTGCTGAAAAATTTCATATACACACAAAAGAGACTTCTATGATTTAATGTGTGCACATTTGAATCTGGTTTTCAATGGGAATTAAAATTTCTGAACTCAAATGTCACAATCATAATTCGAATAGCTGAATAGCTAATTTTCCATCCTTTCTATATAGTTAATGAGACAGGTGTCTTCACTGTCACCTTCTCAGACAACTATGTCAAAATTATTTTTTTAATTGATTTAAATACCAGAGTTCTAAACACAGAGCAAGTACTGAGTTCTTGAAAAAATTAATCCAAATCCTTTTTAAAAAGATTTCTTCATGAATCTAAATATAAATAGACTTCATTCTGGCAGCAAAACTTGATAGATGCTACAATGTAGGTGCAAATTTCCTTTTTGAGAGAAGGCCTACACTGATAACCAAATTTTTCAGATTCTCTGACTTCTGCTCTAAAAATGGAGGTGTTTTATGCAGTACCATTTCCAAGAAAAGTGAACCAATTATATTTGACACATTCTGCTTTCCAGCTTGCTCTTCTTTTCGTGGAGATTCATGAAAAGGAGATGTGCGCCACATAATGCTCTTCCCTGCTCACTGACTGCATTGTCTAGTCTAACAGGTGATGGATGTTCTCAGGTGGTCAGATTGATTCCTCTGAACCACTGCAAAACTGCAGCACCATAACTCCCCCTCAAAAAGAATGAGCGATGGAGAAGTGACATAAATGGCACCTAAAAGTTATCCGCTCTCTCCAGCACCACCTGATAATGAATAGAGACAACAGTCAAAAGGGAAGAGAAGCCAGCACGATAACCCGGTCTGGCACAAAGGAAGTCAAGTGTAAACCAGTTTAATCATGAATCCTGCACATGCACCTCATGACAAGGAATGGAAACCCAGTAAATGTCAGCCCTGCAGATGACAGTGACAACACTCTAAGCTTCTCTTTTCCTCATCAAAGCATTTTAAATATGTTAGGATATTTCCCCAACAAGCAACTCTTGCGTATTGGAGCCTCATATCACCACTACTTCAAAGCAGAGGTTTTTGAAGCATGTTCTTGGCTCTCACTAGGAGAAATCACTCATGTAACAAGGATGCAAGGTGCAGGTGCAGCAGGTGTCTACACTGCATCATATCTATTCAAATGAATTCAACACCCACTGAATTACTTTGCATATTAAGTGAACAAGGTTGTCATTTTCATCTGCCTTTAGCTTTCCCCTGCAGATGATCTAGGGCATTTTCTCTGTCCCCTTTTACAGGAGCACAGTGTGGATGCAGGGTGTTTGGTGCCTTCTCTAGACTTCAAGGATGAATAGAGGAGGCACTGCAATCTCTATGCTTGAAGAGGGTTAAACAATGTTCCCTCTCTGCACCTTTCAGACTGTTACTTTCCTCTAAGCCACTCCAAAGAACACATCAGTAGGTAATGGAAAGCAATCTTCAGCTTTTTTGGGCTTGCCTCTCCTGTGTTACTTCCACAGAGGTCCACATCTCCTCCAAGGAGCCAGTGCAGCCAATGTAGCTTGGCTAACCAGACAACATGGCAGTATCAATTACTCAGTGGTCCTGAAATTCAGAATATTTGTGTGAAGGCTTATATGAGTGTATGTACTGTGTCTAGTGGATTCTCATACTTTCAGAGGCTGATTTTCAAAATGCTTTTGTAAGACTCTAGCTCTGGAATCACAGAATCATGGAATCACAGAATGGTTTGGGTTGGAAGTGACCTTAAAGATCATCTAGTTCTAATCCCCCTGACATGGGCAGGGACATAAGGGAATCTTTTGTTCCACTGAAGAAATACAAGGAAGAAGGAGATGACTTTCTTGTTTGTCATGATTTAACCTTGGCAGGCTCAGTACCCCTGCAGTAGGATAGGGGAGAGAATCAGAAGATAAAAGTGAGAAACCTCACGATTTGATATAAAATCATTTTAATAAATAAAAACAAATTAACAAATAGAGAAGAAAAGAAACAAAACCAAGTGATGCAAAAAACTCTAAAGTGCTCACCAGCAACCAACCAAGGCCCAGCCAGTCCCCAAAAAATGTCAGCCCCAACCAACCTACAGACACACACAGTTTTATTGCTGACCATACCATTACATGGTTAGGAATGTCCTTGGGTCAGTTATATCCTATATATATATCCTATATATATATATACCTATATCCATCCCCAGCTCCTTGTAACAAAAACATCTCCTCTTTGTCGACGCTGTGTTTATCACAAATCCAAAGCACAGTGTAGAGGAATGGCTAGCCAATAAAGGCCATGTTCCCATGCAGCAGATAGCTGAATCCACGCAGCACAGCAAAAACAGAGTGCAGCTGGTGTGATTAATTGGCAAGGTCATCATGTCCTTATCA
>VWZS01008698.1:1064022-1113713 GCA_013397075.1 Rhabdornis inornatus | reverse complement strand
TTTTACAACAACAGAGTGTTGCGGTTAGAGAAAGAAGAAATTTTGCAGCTGGACAACCAAAGGAATGTGGAACAGGGAGGGGTTAACACTTAAGATGCTGTCCAATAGTGAGCTTGCTTTTGCACTATGTATGAGCTTAATTAGTGATAGTATATAATGAACTTAAGATTGCCAATAAACGAGACTTGCTGATCACTCATATTGAGTGCTGTTTGTCTCCTGCCGACTCGTCAGCACAGCACCTTAAAAGCTACAGTGAAGAACTTCAACTATATCCCAGCTAAAACCAGTTCATTGTTGGATCAAATATCTTGCAGGGATCAGAGGAACTGGAACTTAAGCATATAGGGAAAAACTAGGAGGGCAAAGAGCTTAATTCCGTGAGGACAACACAGATTTTAAATCCAATTGACTCCTCTGTATGTGAAAATGCTTCTTACATGCAATATTTTATTTGTAAATGCTAGAAGACAAATGATGGTAATACAGGTAATGGAATTCATCTAAGTTGCCTAAAAATTTGGAGATCCTGTTCAGACTATTTATCTCGTTTCTCAATAGCCAAAGGAGAAGGACTGACAGTGCCAGAAGACAGTTCACCTCACCTCTGTCAAAAGGCTACTTGTTCTCCACTCTCTGAATGTCCCTGCTTCTCCTTAGTGACTGCAAGAGTAAGCTAGAAAAACTACTTGGGCTTAACTCCTAGTCTTTAAACAGCTGAACATAAGTAACTGAAATGCCAACCACACCTTGGGAACACCATGGGAAAGAGTCATTAAAATCATTAAAAGTAGAGGTTTGGAATGGTCTGGAACAGCAGCCTTTCTGTGATGTTTATGTAGCAGTTGCATGGGGCACTGCATGTGGCACTGAGACACCACTCTGCTGTGAAAATTGATTTCCAAATGGTGCAGACACACACAGTCCTTCTGCCACTTTTCCAGGCAGAAGCATTCTTTCCCAGGATCAGTATCCTATGCATTTCACATGAGCACTGATGGGAGGAAAAAGTATTACTTGGGGGATAAAAAACGTAACAACCTTTGTTTTAAATGAAATATTTTTAAGTGGCAGCAGGAACCTGAATCCTGGTGGTTCCTGAATCCTGGCAGTGGAAACTCCCTTGTGAATTTGGGAATATAAGTGTCTTTGCCAAGTGTGCAAATGACCTTTGGTTCTGCAAGAAAATGCTTGTGCATTTCACTTTAATGTTTGTCTGGCCTCCATACTCGGACAACACGAGAGATAATGTCCACATAAAAGATATACATCAGTATATGCATACTGAATGGTTCACTATGTAATGTAATTGTGCTGCACTTTCAGCTTCTAAACTGACAGAGAAATTCAGAACTTGACTTTCAGCTGAATGGAAAAACAGACCAAATGTCACTCATTTTAGAAAGAAATTAGAAAAATGCACTTAATTCAAAGAAACTGTATTTGATTAATGTGTTCTGCGAAGTTCATTGTTGACGTAGGTTAGGCAAGATGGTCTATAGATTCTAGAGGAAGAGATTTGAATACACTATTAAATACAAATCAGATAACTTAAAAAATCAATTTTCTTCAAGGGAAAAAAGTTCTCTCAAGCCAAAAAAGATTCAACTAATTATATAAAGAAAGTGCATGTAATGCACTGTATATGCACTAGTATAGATTTTTTGTCTGTTCGCAGAAACAAGCAGGTAGAAAACTATGGGAGATGAGCACAGCCCAACCCAAAAAGATAATTTTATGGCCTTTTGCAGATATATGACTTTGACCTAAACTAGGGTTTGATCAATTTCCACATTGTCATCATTCTCCAAAGAAGATGAGTGTAGCTATAACTTAAAAGCAGAACCCAAAGCATAAAATGATCCCTTATCAGATGGAACAGGGACAGCTCAAAAGTGAAACCTGATCATGGAACGAGACATCATATGGATGCACTTAAGGCTTAATATTAGATATATTTATTTAAGATGTAGCACTTCACATTTTCTTAAATGCAACAGCCCAAATTAAAGCTTTTAAACACTTTTAAACACTTTTCTGAGTTTCAGTTTTGCTGAACCCATTCCCTCCCTTCACATGACATCATTAGGGACAAAAGGGATATTCATCCCAGAACAGATTTCCAGCATCCTCAATCACAACAAAATGAAATGGAGAAAGTATTAGTAACTATATACTACTACCAAGATCTCATTGCCACTAATAATCAACACAGGCCTCATTAGGAAAGTGATCTACATCCCCGTGTCACTAAAGATTCAATAAATATGACACCTAGAGATGGCAAACTGAAAGGTGCAACAAAGGTCCTGAATTACATAGGATCAGTGCCTGTAAACTGCAGATGGCTCAGCAACCTACACTTTACCTCAGCCATAAGCACCTCATTGCACTACTCAGGATACTTGGAAAACAAATGGTCTTTTGAAATTACATGGAATGTCTCAATTTCACAAAAATTCAATTGATTTCAAACACGGAAAATGTTAAAGAATGAAAATTCAGTTCTATGTCTGGGGCAAGGATGATGTCCTGGTCTCCCCTTTAACATCTACCCTGCGAAGTACAAATAAGAGCCTAGGATCTGTAATTTACTACAGAGTGCAGACTTTAGAAGGCTAAGGGAAAGTAGGCCTTACATTTAATAAATAAAAATTTCATTTCTTAAAAGGGAAAAAGTATGTGGATAAAAAACTCTTTAACTATCTCCTTAGCAGAAAAGTGGTACTTTGAATGAATGGAGTGCACTATGTATTCTAGGGAGCAGACATATTGATCCACCAGAGACATCTTGCTATTGCTATATAATAATATTTTAAATCCTTTTATTTCTTTCTTAGGATTCAGCCCCACATATAAGAGAATATACCCCTAAGGACTGGACAACATCTGGTGTACATATAGGGATGAATCACATGATGGATATAAAGAAAGAAAGATCTGAAATCCCTTGACAAAGTAGCTATTTCAATCCTTTAAGGAGGCTACTGAAAGTTGATCTTAAATGTGATTTTAAGAGCCAAAAATTTTTCTAAACTATTTATTTTCTTTACAAAAGAAAATTTTTTCTTCAAAAATAGAGCTGCCATGTGGATCCCCACAGCAGTGGAGCTATTTTCTTTCAAGATAGGGCTGCTTCTTAACACTGTAATTAAGTTTGAATAACGCTGCCACAGTAAATCATGCACTTTACACAATTTCTGTACAGAATGTAAAAGGGAAATAAAGTATGATGTGAGCTTTGTTAAATTTAAAATACACTTGACAATCACTTTACTTAATTAGATACATTTGCCTCCTGAAAAGTTGATGTACTAAAGGTGATGTTCACCTTTCCAAGGAAAATAATCGTCTCCCAGAGCCAAAGGCATATATCCCACCCCTATTTATTATTTTTACAGTAACACTTCTGTGTGAAGAATCACTAGCCCAGCAGCCAGGGGACATTTTTCTACTCCCAATTCTGTCAACAATCTACTCTGTGTTCTTGGGCTGGTTGTGCCAGCTCAGTGCCTCTGTTTCCAGATCCATTGCTTGCAAGTCTTTTCAATTTGGAAGTTATTATAATACTATGTACAGCATAATAGCTAATAATAATTACTGTAATATACATAATTATATTATGTGCCATGTAGAGAATAGTAGTTATAGTAAGAAAACATCAATACTTTGAGGAAATTAACATTTTGTGGTTATAAACTAACCTAGATTTACAATTCCCCAGGTTTCATGAAGTTCCTTTAATAATTTTAAATAGTGTTTTCTTTTAAGGGACACGTAAGTGTTCCATTTCTTTGTACATTCACAAGAAATTGGAATATGCACAGGGCTCAGACAATATTGTTCTTTTGTGCAGCTCGGCAGAGCTCCATTTATTTCCATGGGGTTGAGTCAATTTACATCAGATGAGAATCAAGCTTTTGTTTTCCTCTACCTTTTAGATAATGATTTATTTTAAGCACCCATAGTGATAAAACAGAAAGACTCATCCACTATGGTTTCATATCTGTGAAAATCATTATTCTTCAGGGAGAACCACAGAGAGCAAGTTCTGTTCTGGACTCCTACCAATACAGTAATGAAGAGTGGTGGTGGGTTTGAGCATAATGCTGTTGTCTACACTCCACACAGCTAAGGAAGAAAATGAGCAGTAATTTGTGTATTTTCCCCCTCCTCCAAGCCCAATTTTACTGAAAGGGCACCAGATGTACAATTAAAACAACTGAAAGCTCTTTTAGGTCCAAAGCAGCAAAGTTATGTGCTCACCTTTTCTTGCAACACATCTCTCCATTGAGATTTCAGGGTGGCCTAGGGTTAGTGATCCCACCTGCACCACCCAAGGAGTATCCTGGATCAATGAGAACCTTCCTATAGTCTCTCAACAAACCTCCCGGGATGCTTCAAGTCTTCTTAAAATGGTCAAGGTCTGTTGTCAGAAATTTTAAAGACTGTCATGGACATCTTTAATATAGGTTGATTGCAGTCAGAACATAAAGAGCAGCTAAAAATGTATCAAAAATTTTGATATTATGTGGGTTCCACATCAATTAAATCTTCTATGCTCATAAGGTTAATTGCTCATATGTTATTTTCAATTAAAGGGTCATCTGAAAAAATGGTCAAACCCCAATTTAATTCCACTTTTCCCCTTTTTTATCCACATGTGTCACTGTGACAAATAGCTCCCTCAGGCTACAGTATCTACGCCTTCCAAGAAACACCATTTCATAATATTATTTATTATTCAATAATCTAATTTAATAATTAAGAATTGTCTTTAATGTTAGTTATTTATATTACGAACACTAAAACTAATAAAGCCTTATTCCTTAAGGAATCATGTCCTGTGGTTGTACCTCCTGATGTGTAACAAATTGCATGCTCCAACTGAGATCTTTGTTCTGTTTTGGAGCATAGAAGGTCATCTTCTATGTAGCTTCTCCTGTGTCTAGACTGTAGCCACTCCAGAGCCTTTCCCTAATTCAGACTGTAACTGAGTCTTTTCTGTTTTGAAATTCCCACCAGTCTGTAACCAGGCTTGACGTTGGTCAGCATTTTCATGCAAACAACAGAAAATCAGGATAAAGAATGACAAATAGATGACGTATCATGGAAATTTAGGGATCTCTTTTCCCAGGCAAGGTCTTTCCTCTCTCTGGAATGTCAGTGCGAGAAGCAAAGGAATGATGAACCAGTTCAGTTCAGGTTAATACACAATTTTTCATACCAGAAAGTAAATCGATATATGGTTGCCTAGATCAATTTTCTGTCATGTCTATGCAACATACTGAGGAAATGTAGCAAGGGAAGCACTTGAGGATGTGGCAGATAGGAACAGAACTGGCATTTTGATTATTATATCTGGAAAGTTTTGAATTACTAAATTTTGGGGGGAGAGGATTTTTCTTTCCACAAGTGAGACTGAGTTGTGCATTCACCACACGTGCACACAACTGCATTGGTTGTTTATGCTCTCTGATTAACTGTAAAAAATGTTATACCATTTAAGTGTGAAGGTCTCCACTAAAATTATAGAAATGTATTTATGGGAGACTCAATATGTACAGCAGTTGTTTATTAAGGTCATTGGTATAAAATATATGACTGATGCAATGACTGTGTATCATCACAGTGCTGAACATACAATACACCAACGGGGCACCTTGACAGATGTGAGAGCCTTTCCCAGACAGGGCTGGGGCTGATGATCAGGCAGTGGATGTGCTGCAGCCTCTTCTGCTGTACATCCCCCGAGCAGAGGTTATTAGAGCAGTGTCCTGCCCATGCTAAAGTCACCAGGTGCCAGCCCACAGCATTACAGGTGGAAGATTTTGAGGGTTCAGTCTCTTAAAACTGTGTTGAGCAGCTCCAGCAGAGCAAAACAGATTTAATGTCAGCTTATTGGCAAGCCCACTGATGTGACCATATCCCAGGCAGAAATCACAACATCTTTTGTATTAGCCCATGGGCAAAGCATCTGTTTGAGAGATGCCAGACCACGGCCACTGTTTGTTTCTGCTCCTCTCTTGCCCCTGTAGGAAGAGAGAATTTGGAGCCTGAAAACATTCCTGTATCCCAGTGGGTTCATTCTGGATTTCCTTAATCCTTTACTATCTCTCCATACTCACCAATGATTTTGGTTGACAATTACATATGTGTTTTGATAATTATAGGTGTGAATTTAAAAATCCCTTTTAATTTTTTTTCTAAAGTGGCCTGTAACAAAGCTGAAAAGAAAAGGCAGCTAGGTTTTATTTGTGTACTATGTAAAGCTGCTTCTTTGGACTGCTGTTAATTTTATATTACACAATCCTGCATTTCAAGTAAAAGCAGATATTTCTAGGTATTTTTTTTTCTCCAGAACTGAAAACCAGGGTGAATCCAAATGACTGGTCTAGGCAAGCTGTTAAAAGTAAGAACTCCTGGAAAAAAATTTCCAGCTTGCACTCTGATGCCATAATTTTGCAATCACCCTGTTTACAGACTGGGACATTCAAGTGAAATCAGACCAGTGGGCCATGACCAAAGCTAAAAATAAAATTGCAAGAAGAATGTGTAAAGCTACAGCTCTAATCCCTACAGAAAAAGCTAGGGCACCTTTTCAATTTCATAAGAATTTTAAGAACCCTTCTCTCCTAACACAGCTTGAGACTTAGGAAAAGTACTGCTTTTAAGAAACTGTCCCACTGGAACTCAGCCAGATACAGGAGCAGAGCACAGCCAAACTTCCCTGGCCTGGTACCAAAAGAGAATGAGTTTATTACAGCAGGCACGGGGAGAGGCTTGACAGACAGCTGGCCATCCAAGCACTCCATTATTAAAGATTCTGTTTGGCAGGATGTTTTGTTTGAAAGCCGCGTGTGTGAAAGCAGCCTCTGACCACCAGCATCTGCATTAACTATTATTTTTATGAAGTACTAACTGCTTCACAATGTCATTGACACAAAGCAAGCTTAGCCCTCTTCCTACTTGAAGGAGAAAGAAAGAAAAAGCTCCTGGGGTTATTTAATTTTTTTTCCAAACATATGTTGTGAAAGGCCTCACAGCAGTTTGAACAAACTCTCAGAGCTACAGCTAGAGGCATGCTGAGACCTTCTCTTTTGCAAAGAAAAAGCTGAAGCCTTTTTTCTTTCATCAGGAGAAACAATGAGCATGGAGCAGGCCGAAGTACAGGTAAACCTTGCCATGCCTGGGCTGCCATGAAGATAGAACCAAAGAAGACTTTAGGAGTATAACAGGTGTATTTTCTTGTAGTAGTAAATCCAGCACAACGCACAGGTAGGAGGCTAATGCAGTTTTATTACCAGAGCTCTGGCATCTACACCTCTCTCCAACAGCTGCTCTGTAGCTGTCAAAATCATCATAGAACAACTGAATTATCTGTGTTGGAAAGGACCTTAAAGATCACCTCATTCCTACCCCCTGCCATGGGCAGAGACACCTTCTACTAGACCATGTTATCTAAGCCCCATCCAACTTGGTCTTGAACACTTCCAGATATGGGGCAGGCACAACTTCTCTGGGCAATCTATTCCAGCACATCACCACCCTCAGAGCAAATAATTTGGTCCTAATAGCCAATCTGAACCCATTTTCTTTCTGTTTAAAGCAGTTACCTGCTGTGAAGCACCAATTCATACACCAAGGCAAGGTACTTCTATTTTTTATCCCAGTTTGTAAGTAGTAGGGAGCTTGGTGGTAACGCAACTGGCTACTTGATTATCAAAACTTTACACTTTTTTTACATTTTAATAAAGGCATAATCATTTATTGGTTACAAATTACATAACTTTTCTATTAATTAGTACCCCAAACCCCTATTTCCTGGTTCTATCTCTTGTTTCTCATGTTAATTAGCCCACAGGTGCAGGTTTTACCTCAATTTGAGTCAGGAGGCCATTCTAAGTAGTGGTCATGAGTTGGTGGTTGCAATCTCCCACAGCCAGAATTACCTTTCTCTCAGATATGGCTTAGTTCTGCTGCCTTCACTCTTGGTGGCTGCTGTCCAGACAGCCCATTTATCTTGGGATTGCCTTTTTTTTCCTTAAAAGAATGTTCTCAATGCAATTGCTTAATTGTAACTGCCCAGCTCCAGCCACTGATTAACACCTGAAAACAATTTTATTCCACTATCACTGAATGTCCTTGTAAATAGCCTCTCTCTGTCTTTCTTGTAGGCTTCTTTCAGATACTGGAAGGCACCTGTAAGGGAAAATCCTCTTCACAGAAGGGGGAATAATAAAAATAAGTCTAGATTCCTCCCACAGAACTTCTACTTCCCTACAGACATACCCAAAGCTCTTGGGCATTCAACCTACATTATTTAGAGATTCCTGAGCAATGCTGTCAAAGCTGTAAATATTTAGGCCCCTCTAAGTGAATATTTTTGCCTTTCCCGTGCTTAAACCTAAAAATTACTCAGTTCCATATGCAGACTTGTAAAGCCTTTGTGTTACTGTTTCCCTGAAAGTATGTTTGGAACTGGTCAAATCATTGCCCACCTGTCCTCTGCCAAGGGTACATCTACTTTCCCACACCCACACACAAATACAGCACATACAGCACACAGAATGTGCAGACAAAAATGTAAACTTGCTCCCACATGAGAGAGGATGCTCCTTATCCCCATCTATGATGAGGCCAAGCAAGCATGGCCATTCAGTGAGAAACCCCCAGACCACTTTAAGTGGAGTTTCTCTGCAGTGGACTACAAGCGAAGAACCACAGGAGTTCACAATCACAGGAGAGAAGTGATTGGAATGAATCACCACTTTATTCAGTAGTAAAATGTGGCCATCACAGCCAACTTCATCTCAGTCTCTCATATTTATGTTCTGTCTATGGTTGACAAAGAGACTGCATCTGTACCTAAATACTAGGACCAGCAGGTTCTGCACAGTCTCAGGGCTGGGCACTGGCCAAAGTCATATCGTCCCTAAAACTTGGGAATTTCCCCTCCATCCTCTGGCTCCCCTGGAGAGAAATCTCTGCAGGTTAGACACACTCCACAGCACCTCCAGAATCTAATCCATCTTGTTTATCCTAGACACCTATCTTAAGAATTGAAGTACCTGTATTTTAGTTGACTGTAGATGACTCACTGGACAGCTAAACTCAGCTGAAATGAATTCCATCTAAAATGTTCTGCAGGATTAGACTCTATTTTAGAATTACATGGTATTGTAGGAGTTTGAAGTGTTTTATCTAAATTAAAAAAAGAAGGAAAAAAATCAAAGCAAAACTATAAGAACTCATGCTTTTAAGCTTAAGTTCCTAAATATACCAAAGCTGTGAATTTTCTCAGTAATCCATTTTCTGCAGTGGTAGCAACATGTTGACTTCCTCTATTAAGTATTATAATTGGTAAGAAAATGAAACATAACAGAACAAAAGGTCTTTGGCTGCTATGCTAGCTATCACCTCCAAGAATAATTTTGATCTTGCAATTGTAATAGCCAATCTACAGCACAGAATTTATACAAGACATTTTTTGCTGGTTTATGAGAGAAAAATCTTGGCATTCTCCTAAACATCCATGTATGTGTCTTAAAAGTAATGTTTATAATTTACATAAACTAAATAAGCTAAATTGGAAATTTCAGCTTTCAGGCAAAAAGTGTCAAAGAGGCAATTTCAGATTGATCTAAATGCCAGAAGGACTAAAGTCTACAAAAATATTGTCCCTTTCCTCAAAATGATAATACCTCAAACTTGAGCACACACACACATGCTGCACAGACTCCTGTACCTGTCACCTCCTCCTGTTCAAACCCTGAGAATTTTGTGCCAATGTACAATTCTTTCTGCACTCCAAGCACCTTTTTTAGCCTAGTCAGTTTAAAAGCTGATCTACCGTACTTTCCTGCACCTCATTTTGATTCCAGTTCTGTAAATTGTGAGTTAGACCCATAACAAAAGGTCACACTGTCGAGTTTTTGGTGTCTGGACTGAGCTGGACCTGAGCAGCAGCTCCCAGCCACAGATCCCTTCTGGAAAGCTCTCGATTATATTGCTCCAATTCAACCTGATTCCCAGGTCTTCTTCCAAGATAATGCTCAGGTCAGTCACTCACCATTTTTTTCTGCTGTGGTGTTGCCAAACCTGGAGTATGCAAATCCCTCTTTTTTTTTCTTTTTTTCTCTTTTTTTTTTCCCCCAATGTGATAATCATTCTCTTTTGTCAGGCACCCTGCCTGTGCATCTGCAGCCAGATAAAAGGAAACCAAATTGGATCAAAAAGATGATTAAACCAAATGTCACTGTTTCACACCCACCTTGACATCTCTTCAAAAAGCTGTAAATTATCAGAGGACTCAGCAGGGGAGAATTGAGCCTGGACAAATAAAGATTCACCGTTCAAGTTTCTCAGGTGTTTTATCAAGTTCTGACTTGGCAAAGGAAAATTAGAGAAATTCACTAAACACAAAAGTGTTATGAGGGTTATTCATTAAATGTTTTATGTTGCTTTAGTAGCTCATGGCCATTATTTTAAAAATTACATTAAAAGCAAGCAAAGAAAAGAACAGAGTTTAGCCCTGAGGTTTATTCCTGTTAAGTATGCAAATGAAATTCACATAGGTCTCTAAAAGGATATTTATTGTGTTGAAAATAATAAGTAGAAGTGCTTCAAAATGGTTCTTCTTTCATATCCCTGTGCTTATGAAAGTCCATTTACTGTAAAGGACAGTTAGTAAAGGTGTGTTTTATTTCAGACTATAAATAGCTGAACTTTGCTAGTTCTCTCAGAGGGACACCATGAGACAGTTGCTTAGATCACACACTTGACGTTAAGGAGCATAAAATCCCAAGCCTTCCAGATAAAAAACTTTCTTTTTTTTTTAAGGGCATTGGGTACTCAGGCTACATACAGACCATGTACTCTTCTTCTTCCTTTTCTAAATGTAGTGTTTCTGATTGCATGTTCATCCAATAAGAATCATGAATCAAATATATTTGAAATTGAAAATGAACAAATTTCCATGAAGGCTTAATTTTAAATACTCTGTCAAACTCCACCTATCAGAGCCACATCCTGAAGTGCTGCAGAGCAAGAAATATCTATTAAGAATGGAAGGGGGAAAAAAACCACCTTAAATCAGAAAAGATAACAGGGGATTTAAAAAAAAGTCTCAGTTCTGCCACTTATTTCCCATGTGGTCTTGGTTCATTGCCTGTATTTTTACCACAGATTTCCAATAAATAAACCAAAACATAATCCCATCTGGTTTCTGAGAGGTTTAGCGTTTGTAAAATAGTAGCCCAATCAATCACTGATGTTACGAATACAAGACATTATTAAGAATAACATGAAAAATGAGCAGGAAACCAACTTTTCAAGAAGTTTAGGGTTTATTTTGCCTTCTCTATTTGATAAATTCCAAAGTTATGTAAATAACCCCTCCAGATGAGTTAATAAAAAACTACCCTCATCCTGGTTTCCATTTCTGATGCCAAGGACACTTCTAATGCTCTGCAAGAAACGAGACAGGCTGGTGAGGAAGCAGCTCCCTGTACCCTGAGGTCTGCTAGAAGGAGCAGATGCTGCCAGGCTGACACAGAAAAGAAGGGAGTAGAAAAGCACTGAAGGTCTTATGTTTAGGAAACAACATCCCCTGACTAAACATTTCAAAGGAAATAAACCAGCTGACTAAACATTTCAAAGGAAATAAACCACCTGGTTTTGAAGATATGAGGGAAAAACACACACACATTTTCAAGATGAGAGGCAGAATTCTTACATGGAAAATGAGCAAAATTTCCTTAGAAGTCTGATGGCATTTCCCCCAAGTGGCAGGAAACAACTGGCTTGGGACAGCCAGCTGAGAGCTCCATCACAGCTGCTCAGAATGAAACTTCTCTCAGAGCTTGGCTAGGAGGACACAATCTTTCGAAAATTTAAATCATAGAGGAGTACAGGAGATATAAAGCATTTGTAGAAAACTCCAGTGTACATCACCAGTGGGTGGATGTTTATTGCTGACACCAAGAGCACACAAATACAGGTGTGACCAGATGGGGCCTCCCTGGCCAGCAGGTTTTGTCCTGGCAGAATAGAGATGGTGGGAACGGATATCTCAGCTAGTAAACAAGAAACACAGAGTCGTGGAGCATTCTGAGTTGGAAGGGACTCACATGGATCATTGAATTCAACTCCTGGCTCCTTGAGGGCAGCTTAAAAGTTAAACCATGTATCCAAAAGCCAAGAGGTGTTGTTCAAACACTTCTTGAACACTGAAAAATTTCTTCATGGAAAGGGTTGTCAGGCACTGGAACAGGCTGCCAATGGGAATAGTGGAGTCACCATCCATGGAAGTGTTCAAAAATGTGTGGCTGTAGCACTTGAGGACATGGCTTATTAGTGAACATTCAGTGGTGAACCACCATTCAAGTTGGTTGACAGTTGGACTTGGTGATCTTAGAGATCTTTTACAACCCTAACATTTCTGTGGTTCTATGAATTATGAAAGAGAGATGTTCATGGTTTCACTTCGTAGCAAGAAGTGCAGACTCTGTCAGAAAGACACAAAGGTTGATGTTTTGTAGGCCTACATAAACATGAACGCAACTACAGATCACCAACACAAAGGCAACCAGAGATCATGAACACGAACATAATCAGAGATCATGAACACAAATGAACCAGAGATCATGAACACAAATGCAACCAGAGATCATAAACACAAATGAACCAGAGATCATGAACACGAACGTAATCAGAGATCATGAACAAGAACATAACCAGAGATCATGCATGACCAGAGGCACTGGGCACTGAGCAAGGCTCAGTTGCTGAGACAGCCAGAGCTGGATGAGGCACTGAGACCTGCCCCCATCCAGACCATCAGCTGGAGATGAGCATTGATATCCTGGGCACCCCATGTGGCACTAGGTACTTCTGTTTATGCAATTTCTTCCTTGTGAACAAAACACTCTTTGGGGGAGAAGAAAAAAAACTATAATAAAAGCTATCTGAATAGCCACTCAGAAAGTGGATTAAAGAAATCCTGAAGAGAAAAGACAGAAGTAATGTCAACTATTTTAGGAATGTTGATGACTCAGCCCAGTACTTGCAAAGCCACCTTAATTACCTGGAAATTTCTATCAGACTGCAAGTCTCCTAAATAAAAGGGGTTTAGAGACTTTTTTCAATATCCTCTCAGTAAGCCCCCACATAATAATAGCCTATTTGATCCAAAGTCAAATTTGAAATACACTCAAAATAGACACCTACCTAAGTATGATTTTATTTTTAAGTTCAAACCATCTTAATAACTATATTTTCTTTCCATAACACTTGAGTCTTAGTTGCAGACAAGAAGAAAATTGTATCAGATAATTTAAAAGAAGTGAGAAAGCAATAGTTCCTGTGTTAAAGAGGTTATAATCAGAATATAGAACAGGAGACAGCAGATGGGTGTTCTCTGATGGAAGGACACAGAAAAATGATAAGGCAGAAGTTGTTCATTATGGACGAAGATGGAGTTACTGAAAATAAAGTCAAACCTTCATTCCCATTTTTGATGGCACCACAGAAAACACTTTTTTTAGGGGGCATTTGAAAGAAGATGCGATAATTTAGGGTATATTTCTGTTACGTTACCATGAATTGGAAAAAGCGTAAGTATACTTCAGAATTTGCCATTTGGAGGATGAGGAATAACATGAAGGGCCAATACAAAATTGGATTTCAGAAATACCAGTGGTAGTAGAAAGACCAGTGGTGGGATAAAGACGAAAATGAGCAACACGGGCAGCTAGTTTCTAGCAGCTTTGACAAACGGGTTCTAGTGGAAAGACTTTAAACTGCAGCACACCTTTTTTATGTGAATTCAGAAGTCAGCATGCAGCTTTTACAGTAAATAAAATTAGGCCTCATATAGGATCTCTTCTTACAACTTCATTTTTAACAATGAAATTAATATACCTTTTAGACACATGAAAAATTCTCTTATAATTAAGTTTAATACCACTGAAGTAAAGGGAATCGTCTTCATTCATTTCAAACTAGACTTGTGCTTTATTAAAGAACACTTGCATGTTTTTTATTCAATAAATTAGTCAGATTTTTATTTATTTAATTTTACAAAGGATGATGAGCCATGGAAAAGTTAAGAAGTTATTTTTTTGCCCCCAAACTACTGAGGTTTACTATAGGATCAAAACAGAATTTGGTGGGTTTTTTCCCCAAAAGTGCTATTTCCATTGTAATGTCAAATCATTTTGCAGCATTGAACTCTTGAGGTAAAACCTGTGGCACTTATTGAAGGTGGTGCACATAGAATGTAACTCTTCTCCTTGGTCATCTTTGCTCCTTAAAACACTTGGGGAGTCAGAGGAAAAATACATCCCAAAAGTCATGCTATCCATTCTTGGAGTTCTTCCCAGAATAAAACTGCCAGAAGTATCTTGCTGTTTCTCAGTGCTTTTAAGCAGGTGTGGAGCTCAATGCAGAGAACATCCAATAATGCAGAGCACATCCAATCCCACCGCAGTCTGTACAGAGCTGCAAGGCTTGTGACACCTGCAAAAGCACGAGTCTGCAGAAATGGAAAGCACCTGGCTTAAAAAGTTTTAAGCCCTGTTTTTCAGAAGATTGCAATAAACTTCCCTGACAAGCCAACAAAACTGAAATCTCAGGTACCTTCAGGAGGGGGTTCCTCTCCCAAGGAAACAACAGCATGAATGGCAGCCATGGATGAATGTCTGCAGTAAAATTACACTTTTCTTACTCTTATCACAATTATTTGAGGTATATTAAAATAGCACTGAGAAGACAGACATAACTCCTCAGTATACAAGTGTTTAACAAAAACAAATAACCTGACCTCAGCCTAAATATAGAAAATATCCAAAGAGTGAGCAAAGAGGGATGCTGGGGATGGGAAACTGAGATAAAGAAAGACTGATTCACTTGCCTGAGGTAACCAGGCTCAGAACTGAAGAGAAATTTCCCAACTCTCACACCAGTGTCTTAACCACAAAGTTAATGCTCTGCTGATCTCTATTTTTTCCTCCATAACTTAAAAAAGTCTCATTCCTATTGGGCTTCATTTTCTCACTGCTTTGACTGAGCACAAGAGTGAACCACTGCGGGGTAGGCAGGTAGATGAATTGTATTTGAGTTAGACTACACTAGGAAAATATGTTTGTCCTTTAACAGTGAAAGATGCATTTTTCATTCAGGCAACTAAAAAACAAAGTCTTTTTTATTGCATATTGAATGCACCTAAAAGTGAACAAATTTCCTTATACACCTGTGCTCAGAGAAAGCAAAGGCTAAGTAATGTATCCAGCCGGTTCATCCTATGCAGCTTGTTAGGAGCTTCCTCAATTTCTCATGATTCCTCCTCTCATAATTTCTTCAAAACTGACAGAGGCATTTGTCCTGACTGAGAACCGAGGCCACACTGGAAATGCAGTTATTTTAAAGACAAGTCTATGCTGAGTTTTCCAAATGTAACAACAATAAAATATTATATATCCCTGAAATGCAAGGCTTTTCACCACACATTATTAAAAGAAATTTTGTCATAAACTGACAAGCAAATGTTTTATTAAACCTATTGGAATTCATTGTTAAATAACAACAATGTTCAACATTTATATCCTTAAATCTCTGTACCTACATGAATCACCAAATCTTGCAACACAAGTGGATCAATTTTTCTTTCATTATTATTACTAAACCTGCTTTACAACATGCAGCACTGAGGCTCAATTTCCCACCTTCCATTTGCCAAAAGGTGCAGATTTATTGCATCACAGAAAATTAAAAAGACATGGATTTAACTTTAAATATCCCTGACTTGCCAAGTATGTGCTCCTATGCCATGTGTCATCTCCCCTCTTCTCCTCTCATCCATCTCTCCACTGACCAAGTCTGCAAAACACTCAGTTCTGCATCCAGTGGGGTTATTTGCTGTAAAGACAGAAATTTTTGCTTCTTCTTGCATAGCCAGCATCCACTGCTTGGTAAAGCTCAAATGGTTTTGCTGAGAACGGGATGTTATCACATCACATAACATTTTGGGGAGTGTTTAGGGAGTGCATCGTTTCTGTGAAAGTGATGCAAGACATGACTTCATGACTTTTAGGAAATATGTTCCCTAAGCCTGACGGGAAAAGAAAAAAAAAAAGCTTGCCAAGATCTGGTATATCATTAATTATAATTATCAGTTGCCACATCATTTCATTCAGTTCTCCTTTTGATCATGCCAGGAACAGAAGGAACCACATTCTGTCAAGGCCTTGTGTCAAGAGAATGGAGAGGGCTGAACCCTTAAAAACAAAAATGATAGTGAATCACATACCATTTATGCACTCATATATTGGGCTGGGTTTCTTCCCAAAGCTAGCACACAACATATCATTTTCCTGAACAGCTCTGATGCTCACAGTTCTAAATACTTTTCTGCCTACAATACTACTTTTCTTTTTTATTTTCTTTTTCTTTCTTTTTTTCCAGGTCCTTTGTGCTAATATTTTCCAGGGTGGCTTTGTCTCTTCCCTGTTGTCCTTTCTGTGTTCCTCTTTGCCCCTTTACAGAAACAAATCTGGGATTTGCCTAGAACCAGATGATAGTTTGTGGTTATCTGAAACCTCAGCCTGTTTCCTCCAAGGTGATCCCTGTTTCGGCAGCGAAAAATCCATTCCAGGGAGTACTTGGCATCATTGGCCTCACTGATCCTTCTGCTTTACAGGAGCTATTCTTGCATCTCTTAAAGACATAGTGGGCTTCAGATGTCCCAACAGTTGCTCAAACACCATGATATATTTCAATTTAATACTTCAAGGAAGATGTCGCTTGTCCACTTGGATTTGCTTTTCCAGTAAGTCTAGTGGGATCACTTTTGCTACACCTTGCAACTCAGCTGTACATGGGAGCCAGAGCCAGACTTTCTGTGATATTAAATCATTTGTGAGATCCCTGGCATGCTCAGCTACTGCTCCCTAAGCAGCTGGGCTCTGCAGCCTTCCTATTGTGGGAACAAGAGAAACTTCCAGAGCCCAGGAATGCTATGGATGTGTCCCAACCAACATTAGGTCTGAAGGAAAGTTAGCCTTGAGGATCTGGAGCTTTTGGTATAACTAGTGGAGGTCTAGTTTGTTGTTTATTCTCAGAAAGCAGAATATAAATATCTCAGCAAATTTGGAAGCAAGGTTATGCAAAGAAATGAAGGTCCCTTTCTAGGCTGTCCCAGTGTCTCTGCTCACATCTCCTCTCAAATTTCCATCTTGGTGCAAGATTTGTTGTTGCATTCTCTTCCTTCTCTTATTTCCAGACAGGTTCCTTGGTTGCTCTCTAGCAGCAGTAAAGCTTTCACAGCTCACAGAGTGTGCTTGGGCAGGGGGCTGCTAGGAGCACTCTGTCAGAATCCTGACTTGCTCCAGTCTTCTTGTTTTTCTCCAGAGTAGCAGCTATTTTAACCACAGCTTTAGCAGTTCCATTCTTTCCACCAGACAGCTTAATATGCACTGTAAAACCTTCTCTTGATTTTGCCATATTTTGTAAACACCATAAAAATTCTCAATCACACAGCAGTTTAGTTCTCTCCCAGGCCTTAGTATGGGCTTAGCTTTTCATGAACCACACAGGACATAGCATTAATGATGCACCCAGAAGCCTCATCAGCTGAATGATTTACCCAAAACAGCACCTTTTAACACCTAGAGGGGACTTGGTGAGCAGAGCACTATCAAACCCTGACCATTTAAAATAAATGGTTTCACTCTGCAGTGAAACCTCATTAGTGTCCCCCCCACCCAGGCTTTGAGTCACACTTTGCATTTGTTTTACTTTGTTTTGTTTTCCTTTCTTTTTTTTTTTTTCCTATTATTTTTATTGAGGGGCTGGTCTTTCAAACTATTTCAATCCCTAAGATAGTATCAACATTTTTGTTGTAATTGTAACTGCCCTAGATCCTGCTCTACCTTGATACCTTGCACATCACAGACTTCAGAAACCCCATGTCTGGCATAATCACACAAGAAGTCACAAAACCATCGATATTAAAAAAAAAGGGGAGGTCCCAGATAATGATTTATCCCAAGGGCAGACAGGTTTCCAAAACAGGTAAGAGGACTTGCCTTGTCTCTCAAAGGAAGCCTAGGATGACTAGGTCATACTTTGCTGGCCAGTTTTTAGATACTTAAAAGTTAGATGAAATGGGCCATAGACCTACTGCACAGGAGCCAAAATGTCAAATTATGACACCATGGTGGTGGGCAGTGTCCAAAATTATTTTGGCCAGCCCAGAAGAGTCATCATTTTATCCTCTGAACTTCAGAGAATTGGTTTGCCTGAGGTTTTCACTGTGTAGGAAAGTAGCTTTGTTGGCATGATTAAGTGGGAACAGTAAGGGAGATTAGAAAATTGGAAAATTAATTAAGAGAGTGTCAGTGGGTAAAATATAATAGGAAGCCAAACTTTAAGCAACCTCAACTATGGGATACTTGCTGTATCCTAGAGGCACTGCCCTTAAAAGCAGGTGCCTGTATTGCTCCTGCTACATTGGGAACTGCCTTTTCCCATTGAAATGGTGCATTTCAGTACAATCTCTCCTGCTTCTGTTCCTCCTTCAGACCTTGCAACACTGACGTAAGTCTCCTTAACTCAGTTTCCCCTCAGACAGAGAGACCTGTGAGTAGAAATATCAAAAGCAGAAGAGAGTAGAAGGAGCAAGCAACAAGAGGTTAAGGCAACAGATAGAGGAACTGTCTGAAAAGGGATCAAAATGTCAGTGATGAGCAAAGAGAGTAGTGATGTTAATTATGAAATAATCAGAGAGAAGTCTTTTTTTTTTGCCTGGATATTTATTGCAGTACAGAAGTACAGGGTCACAAAGCAACAGTGGGGTAAGGACTGCAAGATGTGTTCCTCTACAAGGAAGCAAGAAGGAAAGATTACAAAGAGACCCATGGACTGTGTGGACAAGAAATAAGAAAGGCAGGACAGCTGACAAAGCCGAAGGTGAGACAGTGGAGAAACTGCAGCCATAGAGAGAAAGAAGTAGAAAATATTACTACACCTCATTCCTTCAAGTTGTGTACACCAAGAAAACAAGTGACAGCATCTGCTACACCAAATGCAAGGATGTAGCCTGCACAAGGCCCACCAAAGCCATTATCTCCCATTCCCAACTGTGAGCCTGGTCAAATGTATGAGGTATCAGACTGGGATTCAAGAAGACTCTCAATTTCTATCTTGCTTCAGGCCTCCTGGCAATCTGGGGGACATCCCCACCTGTAAAACAAGGATCTAAATACACCCTCTGTCTACTCAAGATGTTTTTTCTCCTTTATTCATACACCACCTCACATCATTGGACTGCCAGATGAAAGAATGGCCCCCAGTAAAGTTCAAGTAATAATGATAATGTGCCTTAAATGGAATTCTTTGAAGAAAAAAGAGGCCTTAATTGTACCAAGATTTCAAAAACTATGTATGCACAAAGGGCTTTTAAAAATAATTGTGTTTATTTTTAATCTTATTTGCCAGCCTTATCTTTCAAGAATTCAGAGATAGCACCAATATAATCTGACAAAAGCAAGAGTAATTTAATGGAAAGAGTAGATAAAATGTCCAGATGCATGTCCAGCATGTAAATCAAAGGAATTGCCTTATTGTACTTGCCAGATTTAGAGAAGAAAGGTGCAAAATATCTCGATGAGAAAATTGTTAAGACTTGGATAGTTGGTATGTCTCCTGCATGACTAGGAAAATGCTAGAACACAGGAGAAAAAGATTGATATTATTCCAAAGTAATATAGTGAGAGGGAGACTTGGGCTCATAAACTCTTTGAACTAAGAATGACGTGAGCACCATAAACAAGTCTTTGTCCAGAGAGTGCTCACAAAGCTCGTAATACATATTCTAAATCAAGATGCACATAAAAATTGCTAAGAGACAATTCCACTGGGAGAGGCAGATCAAGAGGTGCCGGTGGAGCCACCATAAATACAGCTGCTATGGGAGAGTCCAGAAACAAACCACCACCAGGCACAGTTCAAGACCAAGCACATTAAATGAAAGACTTAGGGAAAGAATCCAAAAGCAAGAGCCAACATATGGGAGCCGATATTTATTTCTTGTTTTGCTGTCTGACCTTGGACAAGTTATTTTGGACTTAGATCTGAAAAGTACTGACCAGTCTGTTCCCAAACTAACAAAGCCATTAGAAACGTGCCTTGCCAGCACTGTTGTTTCTTGCAGGCACAGGGAAGGTGCTTCTCATCCCAGGGCAGAGCCTGCCAAAGTACTCTGTTATGAATGGAAAGGGTGGCATCTGTCCTCAAAGCTGTATTTGCTCTGGTTGTGAATCACACCATCACTATGGGCAGGCACTGGCTGATCACACTCAGATCTCATCTGCAGGAACAGCACTGAAATACTGGAAGGGGACCAGGCTTCTACAAAATCCCTCTGTCAGCTTCACTTCTATCTCTCTGCACTCAGCTTGTGGATCTCGTATCCCAGCTATGGACCCTGTAGAAGGTTTGCAAGTACCCAAGGTGTGAGCAGACAGCTGATTGGAGTATCTTTGCTGAGTGTGACTGCTAAGTGTCCTCTGTTCCCAAGGAATGTTGCAGGACCTGGGTTTCCCTCAGGGTTCTTCCAGATTTTGAGAGACAAATAGCAGGGAGGCCTTTATGGGGGCTATGATGGTTGTGGTCTATAAAAGTCATAGAATCATAGAAAAGTCTGGGTGGAAAGCACCTTAAAGCTCATCTATTTCCAGCCTCCTTGCCATGGGCAAGGACACATTACACTAGACCAGGTTGCTCAAAGCTCCATCGAACCTGGCCTTGAACATTTCCAGTGATAGGGCATCCACTGCTTCTCTGAGCAACCTGTGTACCACAAAAGAATTTATTTCTAAATACCCTCTTTCTAAACCTACCCTCTTTCAGTCTGAACCCATTCCCCTTGTCCTGTCATGCTCTTGCAAACAGTTTCTCTCCATACTTCTTGTAGGCTCCCATCAAGTACTGAAGTCCCATGAAGAAAACACAAAACTAAGCACATTTAAGCTCAGACTGTACATCTTCTGGACCAGATTCCTCCCCAGCTCATATCAATTCTACTGCAGTATAAGGGTATTGATTTTAGAGGTGGTATTGCTGATTTACACAAGGTTGAATAAGAGGAGAGCACTGGTGACCCCTGTAAGATGGGGATAATAATCTTTACCAACAACCCAAGGGAAATGTGAAAGTTAATTAATTAGTATTGTAAATCTCTGTGAGATCCTAGCAGTCTATAAATGAATTCAAGTGGTACCAGAGAGAGAGCATAACATTTTTCTTCTTTCAAAAGTTTAAAAACACAGACAAAGAGGAACAAAGTGGAGAACAGATCCAAACATTCAAATTTTGAACAGTGTGTGCCTTTTAAGCCTCATTCCAGTAAAATGGTTTAAGACACATATAAGATGTAAAGTGTTTTCAATCCTGGAAGCAAGATTTCCTGACATTTTCTTTAAAAGAAATTGCTGTCAATACAGCCCAAAGTTCATAAAAGGGCCTGTTTTAAGTGTAGTCAATTAAAGATGCGAGCAAAAGAACTTTAGACATCATTGACCCAGATATTTTATGGCATTTATATTCATAAAAGAATATATAGAAGAACAGAATATGAACACCATGAATTGCAAGAAAAATTCCCAATACAGATGGTTAACTCACCGTTCTGCCCTTCAGTAGTGCAGAAGTCAGAAAGGTGAGGGAGTCAAATGTAGAGGGCTATTCCCTGATCAAGGGAGGAAAGTGTGCTATTTAATAATAATGAGAAAGGGAAGAAGATTTTTTAAAGCTGTTGGAGTGTTAGGATGATGCTCCAGTGGAGCAGTATTTCCCAAAGGCTGCATTCTTTAAAGACAATCAAGTCAATTTTTGACATCTTAGTAGGGCACCACAGTTTATTTGCACATCCAAATACTTAAATGGGTGCACACATGATTTGTAATGAATCATTGGGATTATCTACTCCTTCTACAGATGTAAGGACTACAAGTGGAACAAGGCTCTTTTTACACTGTGCTACACAAAACAAATGGCAAAAAGACTAAAAGCTTAGAATGTGATTTTCCCAAGAGAGACTGTGTTAATTTGTGCTCTGCAGTCTCATTGTCTCCACTGGCCCTAAGAAAAGTACTGAGAGATTTGTTGAAAGACTTGAGTAGCCAAATGGGGGCCCTTTTTAAGAGATTATGTTTGCAAATATTACCCAAAATATATTAGAGGCCTAAAAAGGCTAATAAAATATGACCTGCTGCATTCCTTAGGTAGTGATGGGGGGGAGGTAGTTTTGGTTTTAGGTGATTTGCTTGTTTGTTTTTTTATTTCTTATTATCTGCTGTCCCCAAAGTCAACAGGAAGCCAGGTAACAGTTTTAAGTGCACCTGTATAAATTCAATCAATCATCAATGGGAAATCAGCAGAGTTTCTCTTCGTTTAGATGACTTCACAGTTTCCATCTGACTTAAGTAAGTTTAAAGAAACAAAAGGAAATGTTCATCTATTAGCCACCATCATCACCAAACCAGGGACTAAGTCAGAGGAGGCTGGTTGGAGCTCACCAATCTCATTGAGTCCCATAAAATGAATGGATTTTCTTAGAGATGGTGAGAAAAGACAGATGTAGATCCAAATAAGAAAGTAGGACAAGTTTTGCTAACTTAATTTGCAGCATCATGTTGCTACACCAACACTTTTGCTGCTAGTTTTGAACGTTTTTCCCTCTAAAGAGTCCTGTAGTTTCCTTTACCCTGGCATTCCATTACTGCCTATTTGTAGCTGGGTTCTGCGACCACAACTGCACATACAAGGGCACTTCTTCCACAGTCATCTCTCTGTCCTGTAATTAATAGCTTCCTTCACTTTACAGGTGACCTGGTCACTGATCATGCTCCCCTATGTATATTCAAAACCTTTGTGGATGAAGCTTTTCAATAATTGCTGTGTTGTTAAGAACCATTTTTGGATAAATGGTAGTCAGGCAGTGCTAAAAAAACACCCCAAGCAGCAGCTGAAATCATCAGCATTTTTCAGCTCTCTCCTGTGCTCAGTGTGCACAGGTTTTTCAGGAGAAAAACCAAGCAAACCATGGGGTAGCTGAAGTTGTCTTTTGAAAATGCTTTGAAACAAATAAGGCCAGAATATTTTTATAACCAACAAAAAGTGCATTATTTATTAGCACTGATCCCTCAGCCAGAGATCCTAACCCCCAATTCCCTATGATCTCTGTGTTTCTTCTTCCTTGAGAATGAAATGCATTTGCAAAGCAGCATGAGGAAGATTTTCTGATGTTAGTCTGTGTGAGTAACTACGTGGACCAGTCTGGGCTCTAGAATGTGAGTCACGCAACCTTCCTTCTGCTCCCTGCTTGGAGATCTGAACCTACTTGTGTAAGTAGACATCTTTATGGTCTAGCTAGACAGAAAAACATCTCTTCTTAAGCACAGTGCCTAACAGGACTGGAAACCAAAAGCAGGGTTTAATATAATGTGCCTGTGACAAATAGTTTATTCAGTTTCCAGAGGAGCCTGATCTTCCTAATGACAGGCAAGGCAAACTGATGAACTAATATAAAAGTGGGATAACAGACACAAAACTGTTGCAGAGTTATCTTAAGAGTAATGTATTGTCCTAGGCTAAGATAGGCTCTTCTTATTTGACACTACTATGGGAGTAGAGAAAGTGTATGTATACAGGATGTGAAACGCTGCTCTGTCTCCTTACGTGTGTTGACTTTAATCCTTAGAAATCTGTGAAGGTCCAAATTCTGAAAATTTCTGTAGTGGCTCTTAGTGCCTCAGTTTCCTCATCTATTTTATGTTAGCATGTTATTGTTTCTTATACAGCAATAGTGCCTAGAGAAGTAGTGCCTAGAGGCCAACCAGCTCAGCATTCCATGGTGCCTTGGTAAGATAGGGAAAATTACAGTCTCTGCCCCAGACATATAACAGTGTAATTTTTTATCTTCATTATAGACCTCTTATCAAGCCTAATGCTTCTCAAGTGCTTAGAAAGCCTGCAGTGAAAGGTGGGTTGTAAATGCAAGAAGTAGTACCACGGGTAATGGATTACTGTGATTGAGGTAAAATCACAAACAAATATACAGCATGGTGCATTAAAAGTAAAGAAAAAGCCAAGGATTTAGTAATCAGCTATCATCAAACTAAGGAAAAATATCTCTCTCACCAAAGAGTGTGGCTAGAAAGTGATGGGTGGACTTCAGTTCAAAAGTTCAATTATACAATTTCAGATTCAAAGGAAACTTCAACTCAGCTATTGCCTGGTGATACGATTACTGAAACCTTGAAGGAAGGAAATTGAGTTTGAGCTGAGTGTAGGAGCAGTAATTTACCAGGTGGAGTAGTCAGCAAACATTAACCCTGTAAATGCCATTGCCAAAGCAGAATTAATGCACCAGTGTCTTATTCCTGAAGGGAGCAGTCAATTTCTAACTCTTAACACTGAAAAAGTATATTTTCAACTGAAGGAGTTAAATTCTGTCCAAAGTCTAAGGAAAAGTTCTCTATCTTGAATACCCGATAGAAGAATTACTGTCCTGATCTAGTCAGAAGTCCATCTAATCCTGGCTCCCCAATGGCAGTAAACAGCATGGCCAATTTTTGAAGAAGAAAAATAAATCTTTTAATAGTTTTCCAGTTATAACCTGCCTCAGTGAATCCCCTTCTTATATAGGTCATAAATCAATTTATGCTCCAAGTTACCAAGTTGTTGGCATTGTCAAAGTCTTTTTTTAACTGTTGTGGCTGGGAGCTAAAATTCAATTTTTTGCTATGATACTCATGGGTAGTCTTCCTGTCCACCTTGCTAACAGCAAACCTGGACATTTAAGTGTCTGTCTTCATGTAAGCACATGATTAAAACTGATTTCGTTTTGCATTTCCAGGGCAAATTTCCACCTGCAATGCTAAAAGTCTCTACACTGGCATTGATTTTACCCTCTATCTAAACTAGAGCAGAGCAATGATTGCAATAATCTAGTTCAACATCCCACTTAAGAGACTGTATATCAGTTTATTTCACAAGTTCAGCACCTGATCCAATACCTCATACCTGAGCCAAGGATTTGCTTCAGAGAGAGATCCATCCAGTCACGGACAAAAAAAGCTTCTTATCCCAAACATTAAAAAGACAGTAGATTTAGACTGGACACAAGGAAGAAATCTTCTATGCTGAGGGTGGTGAGGCACTGGCACAGGCTGCCCAGAGAAACTGAAACACTTCCCTGGATGTGTTCAAAGCCAGGTTGGTGGGGTTCTGAGTGACCTGGTCTAGTGGAATGTGCCCCTGTTCATAGCAAAAGGATTTAACTGAACACTTTTCTAAAAGAGATTAGTTCCAGCTCAAACAATTTTATGATTATATTTCTGATTATGATTTGATATTCCAGTTGTTCTGTGAAACTGTGGTGTACAGTATTTTATTCTTGAATACCAGCTGTCCAGCTGCAGCAGGGGAGGACAACTTGCAATCTAATGAGCGTAAATTTTCTTACTCAACTCCAGTGTCCTGTGTAAATGATGAAATTCTATGCTAAGTCCAACTTTGGAGTCTTTCCACAGTAGTTTGTAAAAAGGACGTTTCAGAATTGATTCTGAATCACAGAATGCCAGATTGAAAGGCATCTCAACAAACATCCGATTCAACCTTTCTTGGCAAAATCATGGTCTAGACAAGATGGCCCAGCACCATGTCCAACCAAATCCTGGAGGTATCCAATGTTGGGATAAAATCCTGATTTTGCTTTGCACATGACCAACAAGAGCCCCCTTCGTCAGGAGAAGCAGCTGGAAGACAGTCAGGACATACTATGGTCTCTCAGTGTGTCATTATGTGTCCTGGCTACATAACTGAGTCATGCTGCTACTTAGTGCAGTCTTTAGGGAAGTCTAAACAGACCTTGAAATGCCCACTCAGATATAAGATATCTGGGCCACTCAGATATAAACATCCCATGCTACTACAGGTGTTTCAGGGGTCCACCTGCCAGTCCAGGAGGACACTGGTTCCCTGTGGATTGCAACACATCTGCCAGCCTGTGCAGTAGCTGTGGATGCTGTGAGACATCCCAGAAAGCACCTCATGCAAGGCCACCAGCTCTATAGGTCAAGATTCAAACACAATGTATGAACAAACTGTAAAGGGCAACAGACCTGACCAGCCACTGACCAAACGCGCGCTTTCATCGGCACTAAGATTTAGCTCTCCCAAAATGAGGAGATAAGGCTCAGCTGTTCCTGTGGGAATTAACTTTATGACCCCTTGGACATGACAATCTGGGGCAGTGGCACCTTTGATGCCAGAGGAGCTGCCAATGCAAATAAATTCTGAATTGTTAGCGAACATGGAACTCAAGGAGAAAAGCTCTTAATCTCACTAGACAGCTGGGATAAACATTTATAAAGGGAACATTTTCAAAAGGCTAGGCAGATTATAAAGGCACCATGAGTCACTGAAATCTTGTTAAACATTGTTCAATGCATTACTTTAGATTTTAGTTCGAACTTACACTGTCAGATAAATTCCATTTATCTCCTGAATTCTTTTCTCACTATGTTTGCTGCTAAGAATTCACACCTTTACTGAAGATTTACATTTTGTCCTTGATCAAGACAATGTTCAGTTTCAATCATTCTAAGGCAGCTTTCTTTTTTTTTTTTTTTTTCGCTTTTCTGGGTCAGTGTTTCTTGGTGTGACAATGAAAACACAGCCTGTGGTGTTCAGTGCTTAGTGTAGGAGAGAAGGATGTTCTTACAGGTAAGGACTGAATGAGTCCCCAAAGAGAAAGACTCTCTCAAACACTTCCATAGACTTCCAGCCTGACCTTGGGAAAACTACAATTCTCTCCTCATGGATCTATAAAGTAAGGAAATAAATGCTCTTTCTTCCCCTTCTGCTGACCTTTCCTTTTCCTATACAAAAGATCAACCACAATGGGAACAAATTTTAGTCAAGGCTCCTAATCATTCTTTCAATACAGCCTATCATGAATTATCAGCATCATGGTAAATTTGGTGATTTAACCAATGCAATTATTGCTCCACTATAATTCAGAAACATAAAGACCTAAATGATATTTTTGGAAGAGCTGTAGAGGAATTCCCTTGAGCACTCCCACACTTCCATTTGCTATCCTATCTCACTTGTCATTAATTACAAACTAATGAGTGCCATTTTCTGTTCTGCATTGATACTTTACTTTCTCCTCCTGTGGGGCCATCAACCAGCACTGAAGGACGTGTGAAGACTGACAGCATTTATCTATGCCATCTCACAAAGCTCAGCTTTTCAGATAAAACAAGACTTTATTACAAAATAACTCCTCTTTCCAAAAACTAATTTCACTGATAATCCCTTCAGTTAGGCGCAGTATGTACTAGAAATTAACTTTACCTGTACTCTTACTTGGATGCTGATAAGGATGACCACATGCCCTGTGACATTTACCACAGCCCTCTGTTCATTTTCCTGATGTGCTAACACCATCTTTTGACCCAAACTATCCTTAAGTAACTTTGGTTTCCTGCCTATTTCGCCTCCTTGGCAATACAGAGAAGATTATTTTGCTCCAAGTTCCTTGTTATAGATTATGTTTGAGGCAATGGAGTGATTTATACTAATAAATCTTGACCATTATCTCTATGCACTTAATTACTGTCTACAATAATTACCTGTGATATTAAATCTATACTTTTAAATTGTTACACTAGTTGCTTGCATGGTTTTGGCTTGGGCTCACAAGCTCATTAACTCGTGGGCATAGTGAAGGCATTAGCAGGAAACAGGAACCAACCCTGGAAAACTATTTGGACAGAGTGATCTTATTTTGGGTGGTTACAAAGTCTGATAGTGCAACCATGGTCTGTTCTCTTCTCCTTGACTGCCAAGTCACAGAATAGTGCTGGGTGCATTTAACAGCATACACAACCACCTGAAAGCATCAAGGGAGGAACTGAGAGTGTGTCTGAAAAGGCAAAATCATCTAATTGCCCCTAAAACACAATGTAGATGGGCAACAGACCTGCAGACTGTATGCTCTGTTAGCTGATGATAGAATAAAAATGATTTTATACCACCTGGGAGATGGATGGGGATACGAGCTATCTCAAGTGCAATCTAAAATAGACTTAGGACTGCCTGGACTATCCAGGACTCCTTGTGAGCTGGTCAGGTGGTCCATAGCTTCATGGATTCCGTCCCTTAGAGTCAACTTTGACAGAGACAGAAGCACCAGCACCTCCAGTTCTACACCAGAATTCTTCATTGCCCATTTTCTGTAAAAGATACCAACTGGTTTCTGGGGCTCAGACCACAGACTCTTCCCTAATGCCAAAACAGAGAAATGGAGAAGGAATTTTTTAGAAAAGTTAGTTTTTCTGTGCCAAAAAAAAAGCCAAAAACCAAAAAACCAACAAACCAAAAAACAAAACAAAGAAAACAAAACAAAAAGAAAAAGAAAAAGAAAAAGAAAAAGAAAAAGAAAAAGAAAAAGAAAAAGAAAAAGAAAAAGAAAAAGAAAAAGAAAAAGAAAAAGAAAAAGAAAAAGAAAAAGAAAAAGAAAAAGAAAAAACAAAAAACAAAAACAAACAAACAAAAAAATCACAGAACCTAGAAGTGGTTGAAAACTCAGTGCCATAATTTCCCTTCCCACCAACAGACATACTGAAGTTATTGGTAAAAGCATTAATTAATCACACAACTTCAAAGATCTAAGTCAGTAATAAAATAAATATGGACAGTACAGCCAGACTGTTCCTGAATATTGGATGTGTTATTACAGTAATTAAGATGAAAAGTGATTACCTGTTTTGCTTGTTGATATTTTCTTGGGCAGATAACTATAGCTACACTAAATGACATTCTAAACATATGTTTGGAGCATCATTCACTGATGCATTAACCTCTTTCATACAGCAAGGAAAAGCCACACATAATACGTTCTAATATGCAGTATTCAACTTGAGCTTCAAGGAACAGTGATGGGAAAAAAACTGCAAAGTACAGAGTGAAATTAAGTCCAACAATATTGTGGCTTTATCACTCCACCATAAGATCACTGTTTACCCAAATTCTGAACTATGGGTCTTCTTTGTAAAAATACAGCATACTGACAGAAGCGAGTTAGACACAGACAGGCTGAGTATGGTTAGTGTCTGTCAGTGCAAAAAATCAGAGAAAAGAAGATAAAGTGACAGCAGTTTACCTTTCCCCCAGGAAAGAGGATAAGAGAGAAATTACTGGATTGGAGTCAATTTGAACAAAACCAGACTTTATTTTCAAAATTGAGAATGGATGTTCCCACTAATTATTCCCAATTACTCTAGTCCAGCATACTTTGCCATATGCAAGATTTACTTCAGGAACCGGCAATATTTGGCATTTCACATGATTAGCCCCTGCCTAAAGATATCAGTTTTACCTCCAGTCCCCTTTCCTCCTGACAGATTACACTGTCCTCTCCCTTGCTCCTGCAGTACCTGTGTTGTCATCACCAACAGCGACCAAACCTCAGCTGCTTCTCCAAGTGACTTTGTCTCCCACTTCCCATCAAAAGACAGCAATGAGCATATGGTAATTCTTTATGTGCCAAGATAGACTTCCCATCCCAAATTCCTCTGTAGCATTGTTCTACGTTCTTACATATCCACTTCTTTCCACTACAAAGGAGTCTGCACTGCATTCTTGTGGGAAGAGATGTGTTAGATTAGGCTGAGTTTATGAACTGTTTTTTTTTATTCTTTGGGAAACAAGATATTATAAAAAGACAGGGTTTTGTATTATCATTAAAGTGATGAACCAAATTATCATTAAAATGTAGAAATTGCCAATGGACAACCAGAGTTTTTTCTATTAGTAAAGTCCCCATTTTATGGAAGTTGATGTTGGGCCATTTTTCAGATGTGCAGCCTCAAATGTACAGCATTCATTGAAGAGCTCTAAAGATGACACTGCCTAGATATACCAACACAGCAAAACCACAAAGGACCCAACTGCCTTCTAAGCTGGGAGGAGCACTTAGGTGATATAAAACTTTTATAAGACAAGGAAGCAGGATCCTAGCACATGAATGCTAAAGAGCAGAGGAGCCAGGATAGAGTGCTGAGGAACACTGTTTATCCCATCAGGCTGAAACAGAGCATTATCTAACAAGAAGACTAAGCACAAAGAGAAAAGTTTAAACCATTCAAGTTGAGCAGCAGAAAACCCTGTTTATGCCTCAAGTTTCTCTATGATCTTGAAAGGCCACAATAATTTGAACCATTAGAAATAAGAAACAGACAGTGGCCTGTATCGTGATACAGGAAGCAAAATATTTCAGAGTCCCTTGGAGCAGCCTCTGGGGTGTGAGGGAGGACATTGCACAGCCAGGGAGGAGGGTGATAGCACATGACTAGGGCATCAATGGAACCATGAATTCTTCACATGCAGAAGGAAGGAATAAAAGCACAGGTCGTATCAGGTACTCTCAAACAGATGTAAGACAAGGGAAAGTAGGAGGGCTGTGTTCTTCAGTCAGAGAGTGAAAACAGAACAAGATCTTGTATAAGTAATACGTAGGAGGGTCAAACTCATCATTAAAGGACTTTCTTGGAACTCAGTTTGTACATGACTTTGGGCTCAGATCCATAGAGCAACATGGGCACCTGGTCTCTGTTGACTTTAAGAGAAGGCAATATACTCAAAAGACCACATATAATCTTTCTCAACGTCATTTCTCCATCTATAAATCAGGGATAGCAGCACTCTGCTGGGATTTTAACAAGAGAAACCCATGAAGAGTTTGCTTACAACAGTAGCAATGAACATATGAGCATTGAAGGTAAGGTAAACAATCAGACACTAATAACTTGTGTCTCACTAGTTTGTAAATATTACAGACATTGAATCCCATTCATTTCTGGTACAATGTCATTAATGAGGTCACATTCTGCATTGTCTGTCTTTATCTTTCTAATGATCCCTGTGGAAAATTGAGGCAGAGAAAATGAGAAGCTTCATTGTGCTTAATATCCAAAGTGACAAGCCTTTGTAAGTGGTGAAATGAGATTCTTCTACACAGGTATAGTGATGAAGCTTGAAAGAAGCCTGTTGCTGGATTAAACAGGGTAATTGCAGTACAATTAGGTACAAGCACTTAACTCCCCTCTTCCAAATTCTCAATTATAGTAATAAAAATGCTTTTGTTTTGTCTTTTGTGCTTCATGGCTTACAAATGCTCCTGTCTTCTGCAGCTCAAGAGAAAAAGAAAAGGAGAGAGAGAAAGAAAGAGCTTTGACATATATCCAATGCAAGTGGTACAGTGTTCCTCATGATACATTACAGCAATGCTGAAACCCTGACAGCCCCAGTGTAACAGCACAGCTAAGTCTATCACAGTACTTTCCTGCCTTCTGGAAAGAGCTTTGCATAAAATGCAAAGCAATACTCCTAAAAAACCTTCCAGTGGTTTTCAGAATTATTTTTTGGACTCATCTGGTAAATCATCTTCACTTGCAGAGCTCGTGGGAGGCAACTTAGACCACAAAATGAAAACAGGATCCTTGCGATTTAGTCACCCTTGTGTTTCATGAGCATCATTCCTAACAGCAGGCAAAGGAGTCCTGATTCCTGCAAACATATCCATTATTGGCAAATATTCTCTAAGTCACCTCTGTGAAAAAAGATCCCCAAGATGAAGAAAGCTGATGTAGCTTCTACATTACTTGCATTTCTTTTCTCACAGGATTGGAAGGGCACTTACATCACTTAACACTGTTTCTTGACTGGATGGCTTTATTTAAAAATTTAATTAGGCCAACAAAAAAATAATCACTGGTGAACAACAGCTATCTTTATATATGGCTATCTTTCTTTGCATGTATATCTGGGTATTTACATAAAGGAGGAATGGAGAATTGCCAGGCCCTAACCAAATTTTGCTTTGATTTTTACCTGTCCATTGCACTGTTCATCACAAGTGCCCACCTCCAGTTCATATCCTCTGCTTTCTTCCATCTCCCTTTGCACTTTACAGGGCAGATCTATCTAGGAGTCTGCTGTTTGGTGGTCCTACTTGATTTTATTGGGTTTTTCAACATTGCACAGTATTTTTCACATTGCACACTCCTTCTCGGCTTCTTCTTCATAGTTTTCTAGTATCCAAAAAGGCACAAGAGCATTTAAAACATGCCCCACAGGACATGGCGTACAGGGGTAAAAAGCAGAACAGAATCTTTAGGACCTGTAACAGAACAGCATTTTGGAGGTCTCCACAATTCCCAGTATGGGAAAAAAAAGAGGGTAGTGTTTGGTTTCAGACCCTGAAAAGGAGGGTGGGATTTTGACATTATCATCTTGCCATTTTCCTATAAGGTTAGTATTCAGGAAGCTCCAGGTATTTTAATCCCATCCCTTCAATCTCTTGGATGCTTGGGGAGGATGTTAATTCATGATAAAGAAGATGTGCATTACTGCCTCAATCATGCCTGACCCATATTTTAAGCTTTACTAAGCCCGCTGCTCTCAACCAGACAAGCTCCACATGTATGGCCATTCAAGAGATATTTGGATACCTATTCAGCTGTCAAAACCAAAACAGATTCTCAGCCTTTCAAAAAGTATTACTTCTCAAGTGTTTTAGCAAATGAAAAACCTTCCCTGTAAATGTTGTGGGTGATGCTGTGATCAAGCAGAGCAGATGCTCAGAATCAGAAAAAATATGCATGCATTTTGGGAGTCTGGCTACTGAAAAATCATGTCCTGAAAAGCACTTAGGTATTAGCTTCATTTTATTCATGAGTAGCCTCAATTACATTAATAGGCATGAGGCTTAAATAATAGCTGGATAAGTGCCCTGACTTACAGGAAAGAAAAGTAAGAAAAAAGAGAAACAAAAAGAAAAGAAAAACAACGCAAAGATTAGCTGATTTTATTCATATTATTATTATTATTGTTGTTGTTGTTATTGTTATTATTATTATTATTAATTCACTGGAAAAATTATTTTGTATATCATTATGCTAAAATCTATACATAAATATGTATGCTTGAAGTTTCATTAACACACATTAATCCCACATTTTATTACTGTGCACATTTCAGATAAGCAGGGAAAAGGATTCCTTGACCCAAAGAAAAAGTTGATTATGCCTACCATTTATGTAAAGTTACATCACATCTCCTAGATGTGTTGCAAGAGAACAAAAGATTGTAATTAATTTTAAAGGTGTCTCAAAAATGTTCAGTGTTCTCTAAAGGAGTTGCTTCTACACTTCTGCTGTTCATCACCTTTCAGTCCTTTCCTGCATTTGATCTTGCCTGTCTACTTTTATGGACAACCTGGAATAACTTCCTGGTCAGTCAGCACTGTAGGCTCTTTCAGTAGCCCATAACAAATCTCTATTCTCATTTTAAATGCCTGAGGACTTAATATCTCCATCTTCAGCTTCAGCAGGGCAGGGAAATTCCCTTAAGTCAGTACAGACAATGACACCTAGAGACTGCTTTAGCAGACCCCAAAGTAGGCAGAGAGGTTCAACTCAATTGTCTAAACAAGGTGTCAACTAAAACATCCCAGGGATTCAATAGAACAGATGCACCAGAGAACAGCAAGGGCTGATGCTGTTCCCACAAGAGGAGGGCAGCTGGGAGCAGGGATGACAGCAGGGCAAGTAGGGCAATTTGCCAGTCACAGGCATGGCTGTCAAAGGCATGGCTGCTCACCATCATACAGGTCAGCAAAGGTCAAGAAGAGACTACTAGAATGCAGCTCCTAAGAGAATGGTGGGAGCTGCTGTGTTCCTTATTTGTCAGACAGCTCCTTGCAACCACCTAAGCTGGTCAGGACCCTCATACCATAAGATAGATGACAAGAAGAGGAGTTCAGGGTAGCCCATGACACCCGAGATGACACCAGACACTCACACCTAGGTAGCTGAACAGGCACATATGGGCATCTAATGCTATGTAAGAGAACCTCACTGGGCTGGCACAAGACCCAAAGCAGTCTCACAGCCTTCCCATGCAGGTGAAATATTGCAGGCATTTCAGATGTCACTGGGTGACTGCACAGACAACAGTGTCACACTTCCAGCTGCTGGCCATCTCACTGTCTCTGTAGGCTGCACTGACCCCATTACTATCTCTCCTCTGAATATCAAGTCTGTATCTATGGGTAGCAAGTATCTATAGGTGGCCTAGTAGCTACAGGTGTCTGCCTAGAGATGAATAAATTCAGATTCCTAATCTCCAAATCTGCCCCAGCTGTTTAATAGAGTTTGTTGGGAAAGAGTTGGAAAAAATGGTCTATAAGGACACTGGTGCCTGTTCCCTGTCGAACAGACAGAGACATAAGGCTTTTACTATTACCCTTCTTGTGATCCTAGCTGTTGTGAAACAGAGCCATCTGCACTTACAAAAATAAAATCAAAACTAGATTATATATTTCATATTTTATATGTGTGTGGATATATGTTTGTATAAAAAGCAGTGAATCCTAAAAGAACAAAGAGAAGGAAATCTTTCTGTATTGGTGGAAGAACTTAAAGGTCTCAGGTATTTAATTTTGCAGGAGTCCTTTCCATGTGTCTGCTGCAACAAATTTCCTTGTGCATATGTTCAGCCCTAGCAGGCTCAGAAGTAGACATTGCTTTGTCTTTTCTGGATAGAAATAGAAATCCTATGGGCTAAAGATTTATACGGAAAAAAGACCTTTTAAGAGGTCATTGTCTTCTGCAAATCATGTTCTGGCTACATGGGAAAGAGATATTTCACAAGAAGATATCTGAGACCCCAAGAGAACTCACGGATGAGTGAGACAGGATGAGAGGCATCAGATACCTCACCTGAAGTCACTGCATGGAAAAGCCCCTTCTGTCTCTGTGCTTCATCTGCAGTGATGAGGACAAAAGCTTTTCCTAGGTTTGAAAGGAAAAGAGCATTGAAGATTATGAAGTATTTCTGTACTTTGGTAAGTCTGGTTGCATGAGCCACTGACAGAAACTTTAACACACATCTCATTAGAAACTGTTTGAAAATCACACATATCCTCTTTCTTTTCACAATGTCATGGTTTCAGGGCATTGCATTTGCAGGAAATTGAGAACCACTCAGTCTAGAAAAAAGTTTCCTCCGGCACAACATCCCATCTCTCCTCTAAAGATCATAATTTTTTTTCATGCCTCTCTCCTTCCTGACTTCTTGCCATGAATCAGAAACAGATGTGCTCACTTTTCCTTAAAAGCAAGTAAATAACTATGGCATGTTGTGATCCCACTGCAATGTCTCCTCCTGCCCATCACCTTTGTCCCTTTAGAACTCTCTTGCTACAGTTTTCAGAAGATTTGGGAAGCTTCTGTAAATTTTCTGGCCAGAATACACCACATAGAATCTTGTTCTCCCGGACACACTGTCAGGGCTCTGTATTAGATCATAAATATGTATTTACATGAGGCTGATGCTGATAACAGCTATGAACCTAATAGAAAATTTTGCATTCAACAAGAGAAAAGATTTCGTTTTTCATCAGCCTGTAAGTCTTGCTTTCAAATTCATTTCTTTCCACTGGATACAATCTAATATGGTTTGAGAGTATCATAGCAATCTTGATGCAGCACCTGTTGAAAAATACATGGCCACCTCCTGGGGTGTGGATAAAACCTCAAAATGGAGAATAAATAACTTATTATAAAGAACTGGATTTCCAGTTGTTATTCACAGTAATATAAAAGAACTCCTGCTTTATAATTTAGAAACTCCATCAGTTTCATATCTTTATAGTATTTTGAAGACATACATCAGGTAGAAGGAAAGAATAACCATTTACTTTTCCATTAAGAAAGGTGGAAGAAGGGGAGTGATGTACTGCTTTCTATATAAAGATACTAAACACTGCTTAAAAACTGAAAATGAAAAACCTCATAAAAATAAATAAGGACCTCATGTCTTTCACCTGTAAAAGAAATATATTAAAGAAGGCCCCCTGCTTTAAAACTTTAAGGGGGAAAAACCTTAACTAACAAACAAACTAACCCCCCCCCCAAAACCCAAAGAAAGATATACTAAGACATTGGGTCAAAGAGTCAGAAGACATGATCATGACAACAGATTTGTACTTCTGGCACCAAACCAGGCATTGAGTGAGTTCCTAGTGGGGGTTATAGGCTCCTGTTGCATGCAAGGTGGGACAGTGTCTGTATCAATCATCCATGGTGTCTTAGTGGCAAATCCATGGACATGAGAGACACCTGACACTGAATTGAGTTTTTGGCCTGTTGGCCAGAACAAAATCAAATGCCATGGTATCACAGCAAGTGGAAACTAGAAAATGCAATATAGTGAACAATAGCACATAAAAAATATCAGGAGGAGATATGAAGACACTGAGAGTAGTCTGACATTTAGATGTTGTATTTCAGTTTCAAAAAAGATGGCTATTATGTGAAAGCTATGAAATGTGACATTTTTTACCAGCTAGCACTAGGTTTCTTGATATATCTGTTACATACTTCTCTGTGTGTACCTATGCCTGCATGTGAGCACAAGAAAATGTAGGTTTTCATTACAGCTTTGCACTGCTTGAAGCAATCACAGTGCTGAAGGTATAAAATTATCTCGTATTCTTTCTCTTTAGATTTTTTTTTCTGTCCCAAGAATTGGGTTGGATTTTCAAAGCTACCTGGAGAATATGGATGAATCTCAGTATTCACCCCATCAGCCATTATCTTGATCTAAAGTACACAAACACAACAGGAGCTGTCTGAGGATGGTGTCTGCATAGGACAAAAAGAATTTGTATTTATGAGACCTAAACTCAGTCTACTGTCTACATTTGTACTTCTAAATTAAACAGTCCAGGGACCCCAACTGGCTGTCCTGTAAAATGGTTTGAACAGTACATGGCATGCTTTTTCCAAAAGCATCTTGCAGACATAGTTTAGGACTTAGCATTGGCTATGGCCCATTCCCAGAAGGCACATCAGATGCAGCTCCCCTATCCTAAAGAACTAGCACTATCATGTCATATCCACAGCCAAGGAGTTGGAGCCGCTTCATGAAGTCATCATGGCATGACCACAGGCCCCTCTAATGCTTTTTGACACATCACACACTATGCTCCAGGCAAAAGAACCGGTACAATGCAGTGAAAAACAGTGATTAATTATGTATACTTTTAGCAATAGTTGGGAGCACTGCAATTCAGAACTTATTTATTTGCATTTAAAAAAAAAACAAACAAAAAAACCCCAAACAATAAACGAGTACTGGAAAGATAGTCTTGTGCCTGACCACAGATCGGGCATAGCAATGGATACAAGTCTTACCTGTGCTGAGTCCTGCTCTGTGACCTTGGGACTTTGACTTCATATTCCTGCATCTCAGCTCATCCATAAAACTGCAATGACAAGCCACCCTCCGTTCTTGGCTATTATACTCAGCTCATCAGGGCAGTGTGTGAACATTTCTTAATATCACTTAGCATGAAGCTCAATGGGCTCTCGCTCTCAGTTTGGGCCTCTAGGCTTCTGGAATGCACCAAACAATAAAGTTGTATCTTTTGAATAGCTTTAGTAAATCATCTATTAAAAAAAGAGTTTTCACAGAGCTCACAGTGTGCCTCATCACGGGATGTACTGCCAAAATTGTTACAATTATCTGTCTATCGTAGGTACTTCTGTGGTTCCCAGAACCACAGTATATCCGTATATCACAAACTTTAATGGATTTTTCCTCCCCATCCAGCTGTGAGGCTGAGAAGGCAGTGTTAGCATCACCCTTTTACAGCAGTCAGCGAGACCTGTGTCTGAGCAGGGGAGCCTGGCAGCTTGGGAAGAGCCCTGCATGATCCCATTCCCCCTTGCCCCCTGTGCCCTGCCTGTAAAGGAAATCCCAGCCTGCAGGCTGGAAGGGGCTGTGGCATATACTACTGAGATTCCAGATATGGGGAGTGAAGGGCCAGGATCACTGCAGAGCACATTTCTCTGTCTGCCTGGAACAAGTCAGCAAGCCCAAGTCATTTGGAAAACTAAATTGCCACTGATTTCAGAAAGGCTGATTTTAAACACACCTACAAACCCAGGCTGAGGCACAGATCTGTGTTTTTAAATTACAGCTGAATCTGATCACAATGTGAGATAGCTTACCCACTGTAGCTGCAAATTGTGCCAGATTGAGTGCAATTGTCTGTGTGAGCTCTGGGATTGACAAAGCCCAAGGGGCTGACCAAGGCTACACAGGACATTACTGACAGGGAAAGCCATTTCTCCTCCAAAAAGTCCAAGGCAGACCCTGCAACCTCTAAGCTATTTTTCCTTCTAGACATAATTTCCCTCCTGGGTAGCCGAATCAGGGAATCAGAATTTTGTAAATACGCTTTTCCCATCTTGATGATAATTGACCAAGGAAGTTGTCTTGCAGCTTCTGGAAATAAAGTGGTTACCCCAATTAAGTTTCATTTCAGGAATATGTTTTATTCAAGAGACTGTCAAACTGATTGTAAAACAATCTTGAGTATAAATTTCAGGAATAAGTATCCTGGAATGCTGCCTTCCTTTAAGAGAGACCAGGAACTGAAAGCAGAAAACTTTGGGTCCTTAGTGACAGAGAAAGGAGATGGGGTCACCAATTTCTTCCCACTAGACCTTGAAACCCTAGGCAAGATCTTTGACCCATCACAAGAGATGGAGAGGGTCAGAAGGATCAGAAGATTTTAAACCTGTTGTAGAATTAAATTAAACCATGAAAGTAATCTGCATTTTGAAAGAGAATGAAGGATCAGTTAAAAGCCAGGTGCATTCTTTTCAGGTGATTTTCCTGAAGAAAATATCTGTAAATTTGCTTTCTGGCAAAGAGCTGGAGCTTTCCTGGTTCTTCTGTGACATATGTCAGCAGTATCATTATTTTGCTAAGCAGACACACTGAGAGAACAAGGCAGAGGTAGAAGCTGAGAAAATGGTTGGTTGAACAAAGCCATCCTTTCTTTTCCTGCTGTTAGGCAGCACTTAAAAGAAACTGAGGTGGAAGCTAGTTTTCTTTTCAGCATGAGGTTGGAGAACACACAGGATCTTTAAACGCAGTTCAGCACCTTAGCCAGTGAGCAAGAAGTAATTAAATTACATTTGTCCAGACTGGTTGTTAAATTGTCCTGGGTGGCTGAACAATGGGCTTTCCTGAGCTTGGAGAAAATACATAGTTCTACAATTAGGTGAAGCAACAAGAAGACAAAGAGATATAAAGAAGGATATTTTAAATGACAAGAGCTACAGAGACAGAAAATCCCATGTTTGTGTTGCTAAGACAGCATGAAAGGACTTTAAGAAGGCTTTGAAGAAAGAAAGAGGACGTAAGTAAGGCAGAAAAAATTCAGAGTTGTGCACATAGAAAACATAAAGAAGACCAAAAGTATGTTATTATTTTTGTATTTTTTGTTTTCTCAGTATGTGATGGAGTTACATAAGTCTAAAACCAATAGCTGCAATATCAGTTAGAGTATGGAGAACCTAAAAACAACTCTGACTGCATCTGCATCTGCTCCAGGCACTCTCCAGCTTCAGCTTTTCAGGCTCCAGTATGTGCAGGGCTCAGTGTCATACTCTGGAGGGACATTGCTTTGAGATGCAGTGATTTGAGATTTATGTTCCTCAGGAAGGAATATGGTCTGTCAGTTGGAGTTTGGAGTTGCTGTATTTTTTTCTGGAAAACACATGCACACACATAAAGATACACTTCACTTAGTGTGATACTTTCAACAAATTTTAAAAAACCAGTTACATCCATATTCCTAAAAACAGATGTATATTATCATTTCAGGCAGTGAAGTATGAACATTTTAAAAATAAGTTACTGTTTTGTAATGCCTGTCACCACTGTCTTTTACTTAAGATGTGCAAAACTTCTATTGCACTGACTTAAAAATTAACATTTCCTTTTACTTTGGGGCATGAAGACTCAAAATTTGCATTATTGAGAAACAATTTTCACAGTATGTTGTTCTGAAAACCTTACTTTGTTTTTTTGTGGAGTTACTAATTTTTCTTTTTGTCTTTTTCAGTATCCCATTGCCACTGGTTTATGTCAGTGTGTGATCATTTGTGTGTTTGCATGTCTGTGCAAGTCAAGGCCTGTGTAAAAGAGAGCAATAATCCCCTGGGACACACATTTCACATAGAAGGTTTTCTATTTTTTATATAGTCTTTTGTCCCACTACTTTACTTCAAGTCTTCAAAATTGGAAAAACGGTTGCTTCAATACATTTAGGATGCAATATGACAAAAAATTGTTTATAATAGATGTTCTTATTCATAAAAGACAATCCACTCATGGCAGAGAGGCTCTTCTCAGGCACATGAGAGTGGCTTTTGGATTGAAAACAGCATAATTTCTGTCAAATATTAAATCATCAGGGACAAAAACCAAAATTTCAAGAAAATACAGACAATAAGTAAATTTAAAACGCAGCTGTACCTTCCTTCTAGTGGCTAGCTCAGCTGGAGAAAGCCATAATTATCTAATTTAATGTGGCTATGGGACCACCACAGAGTTTGGGAGTCCTGCAATTTTCCATTAGTAGAAAATTGACAGAGTTCCAGAATACATTTTAAGCTGGACATGGACTTTGCACTCCTACATATGGTAAGAAAAAGCCAAGAAGAATGTGATATATTTCAATCCTTATGCATCTGATTTAATTCCAGTCTTCTTCTGTATCTTTTATTAATATTTATTTTAATTTAATTGGAAGGGCCTGGCCTCCTTTGCTCTAGGCAGCACATACATTAATTAAAATACAAAAAGAAAGATTAAAAAGTAATTCAACAAAAATTCTTTTGATTAGACCAAATATCAGGGTCCAGCAGGTCATCTTAAAACATTCCTCAAAAATACCGTTCACAGCAACTACAGCTTTTGCTCTTGGGCCTCTCCAGGACAAACACCAGTGCAGGAGGTCAAGCAGATTAGAAAATCTGAGCTGAAGAGGAGATCAGAGCATTTCTGGCAAAAAACAGCAAACAGGGTGCTCCATCCAGATGGAGCTCCACTGCTAACCCCAGCTGCCTGGTCCAGGGAAGGTGAGGAGGGAATGTTCTCCCAAGAAAACAGGTCAGTGCTGAGCTGGTGGCACCAGTTTGCCAAATTCTTCTCAGGAGAGGGTGGAAGCAGGTGCAGCAGGGCAGCACTGCACAGCTCCACAGCTCCAGCTGTGCTGGCTCCTAAGTGGATTTGTGCATTTTGCACCAGCTCATTCCCAGCTGCTCCCACAGGAGATGCCACAATAACCCTTCCTTAAGGTAGCTGATGCACTGAATGTACCAGAGAAATGATCACACTCATCTCATTGGGAAGTGATTTTGTTGTCTTGGGCTTGACTCAAGGCCTCAGCTATACTTTAGGTGCATTTTGATTTTTGGGAACCATTGTTGTAAACCCCTTTTCATACTGATTTTCTCTTTGTACTGCTTGGCTTCCTGGACAAAGGAGATTATAGTTCAAACCTTCCAAGGATTTTGGGAATAAAGTAGCTGAGCTGATAGCAAAATACACAACCTCTCTTTCAAGATAGCTATTCTATTACACTTTTGTGGGATTGCAGACAATGCACCTATACTTTAGAAAAGGCTGGACTTATACACAGGTATATCTTGATAATTTTTCAAAATAATTATTGTATATAGAATGTGTCTTTATAAATCAAGATAAAACAATAAAACAATATCTAATTTGCACAAATTCTGCAAAAATAGACAAACTATGCCTCACTACTCTATTAATATTCTTTGAATGTGCTGATAAATTTGCAGGAAAAGGAGAAAATATTCCTTTGATTTTACAAAGTTTTTGACAGGGTTGCCAACAACATGGTACTCCTGAACTTAGAAAGTCATACAGAGGCAAAGTACCAGTGTGAATTAAGAAATGGCTGAGAGACAGAAGACAAAGTTAGAATTAATGGGCAAGTTAAAAATTTAACAGCAGATGCCTTTAGATTTTACGTTTGCGCTGGCATTATTTAACATATCTGCTAACACCTGGAACAGGAGATGAACAGTGAACTATCTCAATTTGCAAATGACAATATATTATTTACATAACTGAGATCTGGCTACCATTTTATGGATTCTCAAAGAAATTTAACATATACAGGTTTTAGCTTAATGAACACCAAGAAGTTCACCCCTGAAAAATGGAAAGTGATACATATTAAACTGAAAGGAATTGAGTTATACAGCATACACTCCTTCAAACTGTGTTAGGAAAGAGATCAGTTGCAATTGTGACCATGTAACAAAGACTGCACTTGCAATTAAACAAGCAAATGCAATTTAATAACAAGAAAATTCCTAATACCAGTATATGAAATAATGATGTGCCATTATATTCTTGTATCCAAAAAGACCCTGTTATCTCAAAAAAGTTATTAAAAATTACATGTTCAGAGACAGGTTGAAAATCATTAGGAGCACAGAGGTCACTTATGTAAAATCAGAATGAAAAGACTGGGATTGTTGACTCTGCAAATTAGAAGACCAAGAAAGCCTACACAAAAGCATGTAAAATAATTAATTGCTCAAAAAGGCAGAAAGCTCTGTTCTCCTTTGCCAAGGAGACATTCAATGAAAATGAAAGATAATCAATTCAAAGCTGATAGAAAGTAATAATTTTTCATCCAGTACATGATAAGACTGTGCAACTCCCTGCAGCAAAGCAGTCATGAGATCAATAGTCCAGTAAAACCCAAAGAGGAACCAGCTTTTTTACTGACAACAAAAATATCCCTCCTTTTAAGAGCTTGACAAAGTACACTAGAAGAATTGAATATTCCATGGTTTAAATCACACTCTGATGATTATGGACATCCTTGAACACCTCTCCTGCTGCATTCCCACATGGGGGAACATTGACTCAGCTGGCTTTGGCACCCGCCAAAGACAAAGAAGGTCTGAATGGATCCTAAGTCTGATCTAATAGAGCAGCTCCATATATTCCCATCTTTCCAAAAACAGGATTAAAGGACATGCCTGCACATACATCCCTTAGTAGGATTCTAGCAAATGTGCAGTGTGGTTACTTGTCAAGGAGCAGTTTTGTATTTTTGGGTGCAGTTTCCATGATACGGCTCCTAAATAGTCCTTCCTGTGATGCTTCTTCCTTTACACATCCGACTGCAGCACCTAGTGAAGAGAGAAGCTTTTGTATTGTCAAATAGTTCATAGAGTGAATTTTCTCTCTTCTTCTCATTGTGATAGATAGCACAACTCTCCTTCCTCTCATTTACAAAGATTTTTCTCAAATGAACTATGAATAATTAAAATCTAACTCCATTTGTTCATTTTTTTCTTAATTGAAGAAATTAAAGATGTATGTAGTGTGACTTCAAGGACTGCATATGAAAAGATATACGTTATTTTATTCAAGTATAGCACTTTAAATGGCACAGCACATATTTTTCTACTAATTCATGCCTCATTCAAGTTAAATATTTGCGCTATATGTGGCAAATTAAGCTAATAAAAGCAATTTTATTAGACACTGGTGTTTTTGTCACATCTGCAAACTCCAATTTTTCCACCCTTTTGCTCACTGAGCACTAAAAATTTCTTTCCTACATTTTCTTCTCCTTTTTTTAACCCCAACACTGAGTTATTGCATTTGTATTATTAATGAGACTGTCCATAGCCAAATAACTGAAATATAGATTCATTATGGACATAAGCCCTCTTGCTGCAGGGCACAAGCACACTGCTGACTGTTTGGGGTTAAGCAGAAATCTCCCCAAAGGTCTGGTTGTTACAGTTATTCATTAGGAGATTAGCTGCATCCTCCCTAGACGTACCTCATTATGATGGCTTTTGGAGTGTGGATACTGGAAGAGACTAATAATTTAGCAGGTTTTGTGCTGCTGTTCTTCTGATCCTAACATGCCACTGTTAGAAAACTTATGGGAGATCATTACTGGAGGCAAAAGAATAAGCAAAACCTAATAGGAATTATTTTCCATATGGATCATTTGCTAATTAATTTTGTCTATGGCTAATGAAAAGATGATAGACCAGTAGATCACTGGATCATTGTAAAAATTTGCTTGCAATGCATTCTTAAAGACTTTTTTCTTTTTTTGTATTACAAACATGCAACTGTTAGAATTTTGCATCTCATTCTATTCCAGTGATTGTCCTTCCTACCCCATTTTTAAACCATCAGTATTTTATCACTTCAGTTAATTACACAATATAAAACATAGAAGAATGAGAAGTTTGTTGAAAAATGAGTTTCACAGCACCATGGTTCCAAAATCCCTCCCATCAGAATATTTGCTGCTCCTCCTCGTGTCCTGAAACATACCACTACCACAATTCCCACCATTTCCTATGGTAAAATATGCTCTCAATTTCCCAGAGCCACCTCCAGACCCTCTTTCTCAACTTTGCTTGCTTAATAGCCAGATTAAAGTTGACTTGGGCTGTGATAAGTTCAGCATTCCTGTACAGAGAATGGCCAATTGGCCATTGCCAGATGGAACAAATAAACCATGGGTTGAATGCTCCTTGACATGACTTCAGCTGGAGCAACGATATATAAACATCTATGAAAATGTTGATTTTCACAAAATTCGTAGGCATGTAGTATCTTTGAAACCTTTACTCCTCTGTAAAATAAAGCTGAAATTGGCCCCCAGGTTCAGAAGTTACAAGGAGGGAGTTGACAGACAGCATGATGGCATGTCTCATTTCCTAAGGAAACTTGGCTAAAAATACCAAACCTTAAAAGCAGGAAAATGAAGTGCAAAAGACATCATAAACTCTACAATAAACAAAAATATGTTATCCTTGCCAAGCACAATGGAATGAGATTTCACCATCTCGTAGCAGGCTGTGAAGTGCTGACTGATGGTCGAAGTCAATGGTGCAGCAAGAAACTGACACACTGCAGAGTTAGCAACATAACTCTATTTAATACCCTCAATTAGGTGTTGGAAGTTAACATCACAAATGAGTGTCTGTATGACCTGACATGGGTTCTTGTTCTGACCCAGTGGTTGACATTACAAATAGGAAATGTGGGTCCAGAGCTCCTCTCTAAGTCTGGCTTTAAACACTTGAAGTCTTTGGTGATATTCACCTGTCATGAAGTCAGACACCTTGCTGGCAGTGCCCAAGTTACAAGGCTAGTCATCCAAGCCTCTCACTATTGATATTGGAGAAAGACTGGCTTTTCTGAAGAGCACCTCAAATCAGCTGCTGTGTAGATTCATCCCTTGAAGGAATTTTTAACTCTCTACTGATCAGCAGAAGAGGCTTGTTATTCATCTCATAACTTAAGCTCCAAACATCGGTGTCTAAAGCTAGATAGAAACACCATCAACCTTTAAAATTCTTGCCAAAAGACAGGGGTTTATTAATACTGTCCATTTTTTCTTCTCTCTGATGGCGTATAAACAAAACCTCCTCATTTATTTCTTCTTTAATACCAGCACCACATATTCCTTTGCCCTTTGAAGGAGGTCTATTAGTTGGCCACATTTTCCTTTGCTGGCTCTGTTAAAATGGAGATCAAGCAACACTGCTCAGCCTGTATCTGTGGCAGTTTTGAAGAAACAACAAAATGCTGGGAAACTAAGTGTCCAGGCCAACTAATTTCAACTAATTATTTCTAGATACTTCTGCACTGAAATGATTAGCGCCTGAAGCAGTGAAAGCAGTAGTTTAAATAAAATGTTTAGACCCAGAAAAATGCATCCTACCAGTCTAAAACAACTGGAAGGCTCAGAGATCTAAACCCATTTTGATTCTGAGCTAGCAGACTGGATCAACTAAAGGGGCAAGAATAAGAAAAGTAATCTGTTGTGGTTGGCCCTCTAGAGTGCTAATTGATATGAAGGGAGTATGATAGCTGGGCTTCTATGTTCCCTCAGCAAAGTCTAAACTCCAATACCAAATGGCTGCATACTTTCAACATTTTCTCATGCATACCCCAAAAACTTGGTCAACAAGTTACTGGCTTTTAGGCAAGTTATCTGACCAACAGAACTGCACCTAAGTGGTTAATTCTACTCACAGACTCAAAAAGGACTAAACTGCAACTTCACCAGCAGCTCGGGGGAGGATCAGTGGGATAATTCACTGCCAAAGAGGGGAAAAGGAAATGGACTGTTTTCCAGAGGCCACAATCTTTTCCCCATTTCCCTCCAGCACAACCATCTCAGCTCCATTATTTTGAACAGCTTTTTTCCCCTCAGGCTCTTGCAATGCCCAAGCCTGCAGAGGTGCAGAACCATGACAATAATCCATCACCTCCCCGTGTCTGTGGGGAGGTCATTCCGTCAATGAAGTTGCTCCCTGCATTTCATGGGTCACTCCACAGCAGAAGATGGGAGGAATGCTGCACCTGTTGCATTAGATGCCATGAATGAATGTGTTTAGGACAGTGGAAATAAAGATTAATTCCCCCTTTTTGCCTCCAGGTTATTAAACAGTTTAGTTTAGGACAAACCAGGCTGATAGCCCTCATTGAGGAAAACCTAGCACTGTGCCTGTGCCTTTAGACCAGAATAATTCTAAGAAACCATACACTCAGATCTAATCAAAGCTTTCTAAAAGTCCAGCAGGTACCACCAGGATGCAAGCAAATTTTGGCATTTTCACTTCCCATTAAAATTCTCACTTGAAATTGAAAAACAAGCAAGGTTCTCATTTATGAAAAGGTGCATTTACATTGCAGAGTGGCATGAATAGGTATCAAAAATATTGTGTTGCAAATATATAGCTTTGCATGTGTGCAGAATATCTTCTGTGAAAGGAAGCGCTTCAATATTTGCTTGGTATTTCATCTCCCAATATAATTTCAATGTAAAACAAATGTTACTTATACAGCACACCCTTGTAACTCATACAGATGCAGTTTGTTCCACCAGGCAGGTTTTATTAGTCACAAAACCTAGCCAGCTTGTTTCTTTTTCTTGTATGTTGTACTGCTCATAAGACAATTGAGTCTGGGGACTGGAAAACATCCTCATATGCAAATTTGCATATAAAGCATACCTTTTAATTTATTGTTTGGATATTAGGTGCTGTGACAAGATAAGTCATATGATGTGTAATTGGCCTGGTGAGGATTTGTTGGTGTGTATAATGTATACACTTTCATTAAAGTACAAGAAGAAAATTACTTTGTCAATCATTTCTAAGATAAAAAGGGCCTGGAGAAAGCATTAATTCTTCTGCTGTCATTTCTGGCACTGTAGTCCTTTCTATGCAAAACTACGTTTAAAAAATACTGCTGCTGTACTTTAATCTTAAATAATTCAGGAGTTTTCTGATTTCTGATTTGATGCGAAAGATGGTCAGATGTGTTCACAGGCATGCGCATGCACACACGCAACAGGAACCCAAGATCTGAGTTAATAATTTATAATTAAAAATCCAAATAGATAAAACAGATGGGAATGACATTGCTGTCCCCATTTTGTCAGAGGAGATGTAAACTCCATCAAGAGGTAAAATTAACCCAAAGCAATACTGGCACTACTAGCACACATAGGTTATCAATACACAAAACCATTCTGTGTCTATGCTGATGACCTCTCACTTTGCTAGAAATAAGAAGACCTATTCAATCATCATCAGAAATAGAAGTATTTCTTTTGCTTTGCTTATACTCCAGCTTTGTCCACAATAATGTTATCTTGCTCACAAACATCCAAGGAAAGTAAAGGAAAGGTGAGGTCTTTCCTCTTGAAGCACAGCCCTGCTGTCCAAACCCTTTCATTTCCACCCATCACTGCAAGCAACAAGGTCTCTCTTCCTGCATCCTTGCTTCATCTCCTCTGTCAGCTTTTGTTGGATTCTACATTGTTTTTGGGGACCATAGCAAATTTTGTCACAAACTATCCACAAAACAAACACATGCGCCAAAGTGGAAAAGGTTCTGTCTTTGGGCACACATGGAACAGAAATGACTACCTATAGAAATGACTGGAATATCTGCTGGGATTTTCGTAAAGGAAAAGAAAAAAACCATGTAACTTGTCCTTAAGCAAAGCTGAAATCTATCTCTGGCTTCACAAACTTCTATGTGGAAACACCTTACAGTTAATAATGTTTAGACAATACTGATTCACACCATGCAATCCATCCTGGGCCACCACTGCTTTAGCACTCAAAGCTAGTTCTCCTTAAACTCATTTGGACTGCTCAAAAATTTTGAAATATGACATCTGTCCTCAGCAGAATTTCAATGATATAAATGAGTCAAAAGACTTCTAGGGTAGCACCTCTTCGGGTCAGTTCCCAACCATGCTATTTACATGTGCATATACAATCATTGATCTATGTGCAGCCTGGGGAAGGGCTTTGCAGAAGATGCCAAGCCAGTTAGTAACCAAGTACCAACCCATTCTCTTATTTATTGGCCACCCATTTTGTGGTCCATTCACTCAGTGCCTAAAGTAAGCCCTGCCAGGAGGTTGTGAGCCTGTGCCAGCAATCCCAACAAAAAGTACGGAGCCCAGGGAGTTCCCTGGGCCCAGGTCTGCTCCAGGACTAAAGAGCTGGTGGCCAACACACCCATCAGACTCCTCAGGACGTCTCCTGAGGGCTGCAGCTCACAAAAGCACAAGCACTTGCCTACCTCTGCTGTCCTAGGGCAACTCTGACTAATTGGCAGAGAGGAGAGAATCAGAGCCGTCCCAGGCTTGGCATGCCCTCCTTCACTCTCTCCTGCAACATCACCTCCCTTTTGCAGCCAAATATTCTTTTCCTGTGGGTTGCTCTTTTTGTATGTAACTTCTGAAGCATTTGTGGACTCGACTCTAAAAAAAACTGTAAAACAACACAGCATCACTTTGCCTCTTATACTCTCTTCCAGCCTGGCAGAAACCTCGAGATCTGCTCTATAGAGCCTGCCAGCAGAGGAAAGAGAGCAGCTGATAGTAGCCCTGTTTTTCATCCTGTAGGTGCAGATGAAGGGCAATAAATGAGGTTTATTTGGTTGTTTTTTTTCCCAGTATGGTTTACAACTAAAGACAGGTAGAATGGGATGGTTCATTTCAAACCAGCTCACTTTCCTCACCACCCCAGACCAGGGGGCCTACACAAAAATACATCTTGCAAACAGCCCCTGACACAGGCTAACACTGGACCCGAGCAGCATTTGGGAGTGTGATGATTTATGCAGCCAAAACTGTATCAGGGCCTCTGATAAAAAATATAACAAAATAAACTGCAGTACTCCATGTGCCCTGGCACTGACCTGCAGGTGTAACAGGCTGTCCTTGTACAAAGGGGCTTGGAGCAACCTGGCCTAGTGGAAAGTGTCCTTGCCTGTGGTGGGGGGTTGGAATAAAATGGTTTTTAAGCTCCCTTCCATCCCAAACCATTCTGTGAGTCCATGATTCCATGATTCTGTGAAATACCTCCCCCAGTGCTCCCCTTCTGATTCCCAGTATTGTTCACATATCTTCCCTTTTTTTTTTAACGAGGATTTTTCTACTGTTCTCCGCTTTCAAAGCACAGACCCACCTCTGAGCTTCCAGTGCCAACCACGATGGCTATCTCTGTTTTCCTCCTTGTGCTGCCCTTCATGTCCCAGCCATTCATGCTGCAGCAGATCCCAGTTTGCCCCACATTCTCACCCAGCTTGCTCACTGGGACTGAAATCTTCAGAACCTAGAATAACTCTCCAGTGAC
>VWZS01008698.1:1028447-1063980 GCA_013397075.1 Rhabdornis inornatus | reverse complement strand
AAAAAAAAAAAAAAAAAGTATTTTTCAGACACTAACAGTTTGGCCAAGTGGAGGTAGCTGTATGCAAGGACAGCACTTCCCTGACACACAGGCAATCCATCTGTCAGACTTCAAGTCCTTGCCTGAATTAACATCTAAAAGCAGAACAGGCAAAAACTTGCTAATAAAACAACTGTAAGATTTTTGTTTTAATATTGGCAGAAAAACATATTTTCCCTGACCCAGTTTTAAAAAGTGCTGATTCATTTTTTTAAAGCTTCCTAAAATATTCAGCTAAACACAGGCGCTTTTCACATCTTGGGAAAGTTTTAATCCAAGTTATTACAGTCTGGCAAACTTATAAACCACTGAAAACAGAACTCAAAAATGATAAGGACTAAGAAACTTTAATCACAGGCTTTGCAATGGTGGTTAATCCTCAGAGGGGGTTATTACACCAATAATAATTTTTAAAGATTATAGAATTATTTAATTTTTTATTTCTTGACTTGGAGAGATTTCTAGTCTAAACATTTTTTATGTCTAATTATGATAGAGAAATACAGCACTAGTAAAGCACTCACATTATGTAGACTGCTAGATTTTGCTAAATAAAAAAGCTTCTTGGTAGAGGGAACAGTGGCAGAGTAGCAGAGACCTTACTATTGTTCCTAAGCCTGGATTTTCTTCCAAAGGATAATGCAGTTACTAGTAGGCTGGTAACAAATTCACATTTCTGCACTGGAATACATTATTTCATTATTTTTAAACAAGGGATGGGAAAAAAATCAGTAAAAAATATATGTACACTAATTTTATTGCTTTTAAAGTGCCATAATGCTGTGAACATAATCTCTTAACTGGTAGAAAGATGGGCTTCCCCACACCATTACAAAAGAACACACATTTCAGACTAGAAAGCAGGGAAAGTGATAAATCTCCTTTCTGAGTACCAGTCATCATTTTTTATGGTACCAGGCAAATGCATTCTGGTTTTTAAACCTTCACATTAGAAACAAGGAATAGCTGGTTTAAATTTTGTTTAAAAGCTGGCCAAGGTTATATTTGCTTATGTAAGCTTCATTAAATTCCAGTTTCCATCTGCGTTTTTTTTCATACTACTTCCAAATCCTAAATAAAAGCATTAGTCTTCTCTGCCAGTTATAACAAACAATTCTTGTCAGTTATTCTGTATCAACAAAAAACCTCCACCCTTAAAACATTAGGTGATAGCTCTTTATAAAAAACAACAACACTACCAAAAAATGCCAACAAAAAAGTCCCCAAAAACTCAAACTCCTGGCCTTTCCAAACAGGCCAATATATTTGTAACAACATCTTTACCAAGTTCACAAGTTCATGTATCTTCTTTATTGCTCTTCATAAACAGTCTATTGGATCCTTCGGACTTCCAACGTGAAAAATGAAAGAATTTCCTCCCATTCTTGCCTCTCTTATCTCATAATTGCTTTGTTCAGAGCAGTAGGGGAGACCAATATAAATGTCTCTGCTATTTATTTGCCCTTTTCAAGCTCATTCATACTTTTCTTGAGGGCATTTTTTTCTCCTTTTCCTTTTGAATTTGTATGTGTTTACTGCTCTGTACACACAAGCAAGTTAAATTGTATGAGACTTTATTTCAGAGCCTTATGTAATGTAGATAACAGAGCAAAATACTTAACACTGAGATTTCACTGTGTTTTGTAATGATGGTATGAGGTAAAAAATTTAGGGATCTGTTCAGCCCCGAGGAACACTTGTACAAGAGAACTTATGATCCCAAACCTGTTAATCTTTTGAACATGCAACATCAGTCATCCTTCCTTCCAGACATCCTGGGCTATGTTGTTAGAGCCCTTGTTCTGAACTCATAAAGAAAAGGATGCAGGAGACAGCTGGATAGCAACATCTGAAATGTCTGTCCAGCATGATAGGGTTCACAGCTCTTGCTTGTCTTGAAGTACGGCAAGTGCAACTGGAGAATGGCAAGAGCTGTCTTCAGGAAAGACAGTGTTTTCTCATGATTTTAGGAATAAAAACTGTCGTGTGGAGCTTTGAAGAAATCCCAGGACAGGATACCAGGATACAGGATACTTTGTATTGGGTTTGCATGACAAAGCTTTTTGCTAGTGGGAGTTTTACAGGGGTGGCTTCTATGGGAAGCTGCTGGAAGATTCCTCCATGTCCAACAGAGCCAGTGCTGGTTAGCTCCAGGATGGACCCACTGCTGGCCAAGGCTGAGCCCATCAGAGATGACAGCAGTGCCTTTGGGATAACAGAGTTAAGAAAGGGGACAAAAGACAGCTGCTCAGTTACAGCCAGAGAGGGAAGTGAGAATGTGTGAGCAACAGCCCTGCAGGCACCCACATCAGTGCAGAAGGAGGGGCAGGAGATGCTCCAGGTGTCAGAGCTGAGATCCACCTGCAGCCCTGCTGCAGCCCCTGCTGCAGCTGTGCCCCTGAAGTCCAGGGAGGCCCATGGGGGAGCAGAGATCCACCTGTGCCCCATGGAAAACCCCACAAAAGAACAGGGGGATGCCCAAAGGAGGCTGTGACCCCATGGGAAGCCCATGCTGGAGCAGGCTTCTGGCAGTTTGCTGCCAGACCAAGTTTGCTGGCAGGACCTGTGACCCTGTGGGGGACAAATGCTGGAGCAGCCTGTTCCTGAAGAATTGCACCCCATGGAGCAGCTCATCAAGAACTGCAGCCTTTGGACAGGACTCAGAGGAGTTTGTAGAGGACGTTTCCTGTGGGAGGGACCCAGCACTGGAGCAGAGAAAGAGTGTGAGGAGTTCTCCCCCTGAGGAGAATGAGCCACAGAGACAACGTGTGATGAACTGACCACAGCCCCCATTCTCAGTCCCCTTGAGCTGCTGCGGCGGAGGAGGTGGAGAAAATCAGGAGTGAAGCCTCAGAAGGGAGAAATGGAAACATGCTTTAAGATTTGGGTTCATTTCTCATTATCTACTCTGATTGGCAATACATTAAAGCAATTTCCCCAAGTCAGGTCTATTTTGCCCACAATACTCCCTCCCCATAATTCACAAACCTTTTGTTATATTTTCCTCTGCCCTGCCCAGCTGAGGAAGGCAGTGATGGAGTGACTTTGGTGGGCACCCAGTGTCCATCCAGGGCCAGCCCACCACACAGGTAAAGCCATCTTAAAGAAATTACCATTTCCTGTGGCTGAGCCTTCTTGCCATGTAACTCTGTCGACCAAAGTAGACACAATCTGCTCCTGCCTTCCTTCACCTCCCTACCTGTAGCTAAGGGAGATCATTGTGGGTGCCTCTAGCAGGCAAAGGTTTAGAGAGGACCATGGCACCATGAGCCTTATTGATACGTGTGTATATATATATATGTGTACATGTGTATATATATATGTATATATACAGGTATATGTGTGTGTATATATATGTATATATATACACATGTGTATGTATATACACATGTATATATGAATATATGTGTTAGTAATTTGAAATTAAAATTCTCTACCTGACTCTAACATTCTCCCATAACCTTTTCCTGGCTAAAACCTAGCACAGCACAAAATCTCTGCCTATGTTTTCAGATGACAGCCTGTAAGGTGTAAGACTGGTATGGGAATAAAGGTGATATGCTATTAATTATACAACAGAACCTGCATTGAGAATCTAGACGAGGAAGTGTGGAAATGATCTCTTAAGGGAAATTGTCATTTGGTGGTTTTTTTCTATCCTCTTTTTTCCTCTGTAGGTTCTTATACCACGCTCACATCTGTAGCATCTAGTGGAGCATTAAGCAATGTGACTAACATCTGTCAAACGTGTGGTGTCTGCTTGTGTGAATACTTACTTGGAGTGCTCCAGAGGCTTGGCAGCTGGTTGTCTTTTGTGATCTGGAAATCAATCAAGGAGGACTTCTGCCAAATCAGAGATTTTTGCACTCTTCTCTGTACTAATCACAGCAGACATTCTCTTACTGAGGCAAAAACCAGCCACGGAGGGACTGAAAAACAGAAGTACCAGAGACTCACCTTGCCTGGGATACGTGGACAAGTTGTGTCTCCTGGGGACTGGTGGGGAACAGCACCCTGTGCTCCCTCATGAGATTAAGTGAAACTGCTTTTAATTAAGTGAAATTGGCCACGCTGTGAGGGTCCAGGGACATTTTATTCAGGAGCTGGGGAAAATTGCCTGAAATCTTTCATTATAGAAGTTGTCCAAAACTGACAATCCTGACACTGCACGATGTGGGTGACAGCTCACATTCCCACGGTCAGCTCTTCAGTGATCATCAGGCTGCTGGGTAAGGCAGATCAATAACTGCTTTAATAAGACAGAATAAGAAGAAGAGTACAGATAACAAATAAATCTTACATCCCTTTTGTCCCAGCACTCTGCGTTTGTGCAGCATCGCACACACCCTGGCTGGAATTTGCCATAGCCCACTGTGTGGAGTGGATCCCATCCAGGGAAATAAATATCACCATTTTGGTCATTTCAGCTAATATGTAATTTTCTTAATAGAAAACCACACTATTCACTAAGGACTTTTGCATGACAGCTTCTCACTGTACTTTTCAATAAAGGCAAGGCTGAGCAAGCAGTGTAATTGCTGGTACCAGGGGGAGCTGCCTGTGGCATCACTCACAGTGAGCTGGATGAGGTTGTCCTGTGACCAGGGGGTTTGTGCAGAACAACACAGCCTGGAGGCCACCCTGGATGTGCAGCACATGCAGCATGGCACAGGCTGCTCAGGCAACTGCTGTGTGGGTCACCAACAATCAAAACATGCAACCCTCCCCCAGTCAAGATCAATATATTCCATTCACCCTTTGATCCATACAGAATTTTCCTGTCCCAAATATAACTTACATAATATATCAGTAACATATGGATTTGTCAGGCCCTAAATACAATGGCCACTGGAGCAGACAAGGCCTGTGCAGGATCACTAATTCCTGAAAAACACCACCTTCAGCACACTCCCAGTGCTGGCAGTAAGGGAGGTGGGTTTGGCAGAGCTCCCCATGGAGGCAGGAGAGTTGGGTGGCTGTGTATAGCTGCTGCCCCAGCACATAGCACTATCTCTTCTGCATTGTTTCCTCCTTCCTGATCTCCCTTTCAGGCTCATAGTGAGTCACAGAACTGCTGCCATTGCCCCAGACGTGCCTTTTACCATTGACAGCATCAAGATATATAACTCCATTTTAGTCATTTAATGGCCCTGCTCTCTGGTGAAAACCTATCCACAGACTTTTTATGGCAACATGACTTTGGTCACCATTGCAGGAATGAGGATTTAGTCACCCCAGATCCCAGATTCAGAGCTACCTAAATAATTAAAAATACTATTGAGAGAGAGAGGAATCTGTATGGGATCATATCAGAGGTGTCCTGACAGCAGGGCTGCTTCCTGTCAGTGCCTGCTGCAACTAAGCCTTGCAGTAGGTCTCACACCATTTAAGCTCATTACCCTGGGGCTCACAGCCTCCCCGAGACAAGAAAATGTAGCTTGTGGCCAACGTCAAACATGACAAAGGGATCCACAAGTATGAGAATGGATGTTTGCCTTTGTGATGCCCAAGAAATCTATTTTAAAATGAACTAAACATTATATCAGATAAACTTGGTTCTGTCATTTATGAAACACTTAAAGAATAGTTACTGAAGTACACTTATATAATATAATACTGTAATAAAATGTCTCATAAAAAATTAGCTCAATTAGCTGAAACATTTTTCTTTCTACCACTAGCCTAAGACATATGTAAAATTTTATTATGTTTAATGGCTGTCTGGGCTCCTGCTATAATGACTTCAAGCAGCTCACTGAGCTATGATGTTTTTGCCACATGAAGTTTAAATGGAGGGCAAGACATTCAGAGGGAAATTTCAGAGAGAAATGCGACAAGGTGCTGGGCTTGACAGAGGCAGGGAGGTCAGGAGAGAACAGGTAGATTTGTAAGTCATTGATGCAAAGCAGATAGCTGAAGCCATGTGAGGCAGCTAGCTCACTGAGAAGGGTTTTAAATGAGAAAAGTGAGCCAAGGACAGTATCAATAATCTGCAAGTAATTGCCTGCTTTTACACGTCATGTCAGAGACACTGTGGGAGGTGCCTCCTGGGATTCACCTTAAATGATGGAGAGGAACTGAGCGTGGAAGGAGACAGAGGGTGTTTCTACAGAACTCCTTTAGCTCCATCCAGGACTGTGTGCTAGGAGTAAATCTGATAAGTAAAGAAGTAAACCTGCAGGTCATATCATGAGTAGTCTCAGAGGAGGAAAACTGGACTCTTGGATGGTTGGATTAAACCAAAGGATGTGCACCAGGTGCATTCCAGCTGCCAACAAGAGTACATTTCCCTGGGTGAGAGTAGATCCAGTCCAAAGTAAATCCTCCAAACCAATTTAAGTGTGGATGACAGGTCCTGAGCACTGCTGCTGTCAGTGTTGCAGCCCACTCCTGCAGTGCCCCACTGCTTGCTAATGTAAACACAGCCATGGTGGTATTTTTTTTTTCCAACTTTGCTGCAGACTTCCTGAATGGACTCACATAAATCACTTCCCTTCTCCCTGTCTGTGTCCTTCATATATGAAATACGCTTAATACCACATCCTGCGCTCGCTGGGACGTGGAAAGGGTAAAATTGTCAACATACATCAGGCACACAGACACGATGGTGACAAGCATCCCTCTGCAAGGCAGGGAAAACACTCTGAAACAATATTTGACTAGCATTCAGTACATGAGATGGGGACCTTAGCCCGTACACTGAAGATACACTTAGGGACCAGACTCCACAATTTAGTGACTTGTGAGCTTCTTGGCACACTCGTAAAAATGCATCCTGCTGGAAGAGAGCATGACATAATAAAACCAAGGAGCTGAAGGGACAGTGCTGCCAGCTCTAAATGGTGGGTACCTCACCTTGCTGTCTTCACATCCTTTTGGGATACCCTGGGATGTTCCTCTGCTATGAAAATGCATAATGTTCTGTCATTGTTTCTTTCAGATGGTCACAAAACCCAACTCACTGTACAACAGCAAGGAAAGTCTCTGCACATATTTATCAAAGGTCTCCCATCTAATCGCTTTGCTTGAAGTCTGGTCATCATTTTTTGTGGTGTTCTTGAGGTTGATTCACTCCTGTATTGAACCCAGCTGTGTTCTGTTGTAGAATCCATTGAATTCAAATCAAAAACACTGGTCTGATACCACACAACCTTGAAAGATTTTGCTAAATAATTCTACACTCAGCAGAACCGCTACATTTAAGTTTTGCAGCAATCATCAGTGCAAAGGCTACTGATTTAAATGTAAATCACCCTTTTCACAAAAGGAGTGCTATTCCCTCTTACTTCAACAGTATTTCTTCCTCAAAAACAGCCAATTGTACAAACACTCCAACAGGATCTGTTTCTCTTGCTGTCAATAACTTCATCACAGCTACAAACGTTCACAGATAGCAAACTTCTCAAGTCCTATATTGAGGCCATGCCCTACCTATAGAGCTTTCTATTTGAAATCAGTGAAATTCCTGAATTAACTCAAAAACGACAGTTAGATTTTTGGACCATTTTCTTTGACATACTTTACCAGCTTCTCTGGGAAACAGTATTCAAAGATTTTCCCAGCTATTGAATTTGTGATTGTTTGCTTGTTTCTGCTATTTGTACACAAATATCTCTCCACTACACTTGAACAACTGAAAAGGGAAGATCCACACCCCTAACACCAGGCTGTAATAGCAAAGAGCATTTTCCTGCTTTGCTGGCACATCCCATTATAGAGGCTGTCCGTAATCTTAGGAGAACAGACAATGTAAAAAACCTTCCTGCTTATATCAGACCTTGTTATTAAATTTATATCCTTTTCTCATAATAACCTACATTTTCCTTTATCAGAACTCTGAAAAATAACTCCTCGTGCAGGACTTGAGCATGGCATTTGATACAGTCGTCAGAGGAATTCTGATGTCCTGTCTTGGAGACATGGCAGGGATTAGTGGGATTGCAAGTAGATGGCTTCAATCATTCCTCACAGACAATACTCAGTGAGTCATGAAGACTTTTTACTCCCAGAGCTATCACCCATGAAGTTCTGAAAGAGTCCACCTAATTCAGTGTTTAGAAGAGGACCCTTAGTGTGAAATAGTTTGGACTAAAACACAGGTAACACATCACAGGCATCCACACAAGCTGGAATTGCCTGTACGCCTCTGTGCCCAAGGTGGCACAGCCGGCTGAGCTGATGGACAAGGGGAGCTGGGCTGCAGAGGGGATCACCAGTGACATCACTGCAGCCATACCAACCAGGGACAGTCATCCTTTCCACTGCTCTGCTGCCCCAAAAGTCCTGGAATTTACTGTAAAACCACGGCTGTGTATGGCAAGTGGGAAGGATCAGTCTCCAGTTAGAGCAAGAGGACCCCAAAGAGCCTCTCTCTGCTCTCAACCCCACCTCGCCTTCTGGCACCTCTTTCCTGACATACAACTAGAGGCATCAAAGCCAAGTGATCAGTCACCACTCCACTGACATGAGGCCTGGAATTCTCTTTCCAGTCCAAGGAAACACTCTGATCAGGTATGTCCTCCTCAGCACAACGGTGGGAATATTTCTGCAGAATATTAATGTCTTCATTCATGGGGTTTGCAGATTATCCCCTGTTTCTTGTCTACAGAACTTCAAAAGCACAAATAATTTTAAATAACATAACTGATAAAAAGACTCCAATTCATCTTTAGCAGGGAGAAAAAAATAAATTTCACTGCAGTGTGGGAAAGGCAGCTGAACTACCCATACTCTGTAAGAGTGATCCCTTGGCATCCAGTTGTCCAGTTTGCTGACAAATTAAAACTGGGATGTCATTTCTTTTGTGAAGCAGTTCTAAAAGGAATGTTTTTAAAGACTTCTTCTTTGCCTAGACCTAATTATTCATCCTTCTCACCTTTTTACGCAGCATAGCTATTTCAGAAACTCTTATTAGGAGTGCCATATATAATGTTATACCTACCTATATGAGAAAAAAAAAATATTTTTTGGAGTAACTTGCATCAGGGATAATACATTCATGCTTTTTAGAGGGATCAAATGGATGCATTTGTTTTTGTTTGTAGACCTTGTTGGCACAGTCTAGACGCAAAGTTAGATACCAGAGACAAAAAGCACTTAGCACTTTCACATTACTTTAGTAAGACCAAATAAAAACATATTTTTAAAATATTTCCAATAAGTAATATATTCAACCAGACCAGCCTTTAGAGTACTTTTTTGCTGGAGCTCTCTGGTGGCACAGAAATTATTTTTACCAGAGATCTGCTTAGGAGAAAAAGGAAGAAGAGGCCTCCAGCATTCATCTTGGATTTGTGTGATACTTTTAACCCTTCTGCATAGCAGAGGGAGTTCACATGCTTTCCAGTTTATCCCATGTGCTTAAAATTTGTACCCAGAGTTGCTGGCTTATATTCTGACTGTATATTACCTTTTAGAGCACAGCATAAGCAAGCCCTGTGTAACTGGGACAAACCATATTCCTGATGTTTCATAGCAAACCTGCCCAGCATTTCCAAGATAGGATAACACTTTGTGGCCCTCTAACATAACTCTGTCACAAAAGGGATTGAAAAAAACTTACTTCTCTACACATTTTCCTATTCACATCTACAAAAGCTTTCATAAATCTTCTGATTCCCAACTTCAAGATGAATCACAATAATTGAGACATCCCTTCTCCACTTTACTCAAGGTTTTAAATTGGTCATCTATCCTTTAATATCAGGATGCTGAGCCAGTTGTCTGGATGGTGGAAAGTGATGACACTGTTGCTTCAGGAGCATCTGCAAGCAGAGGCTCTGGCTTCCCAGTCTGCACAGAGCTTCAGTAAGCCTGAAAGAGTCATTATCTTTACTACACTAGTTAACACCTTGGTTAATTTAAAGATTCCAGAGTAAAATAGCTCCCATGACTCTGTAATAAAACTGCAGTCTGTTGACTATGAATGTTTGTACAGCTTAAGTCAGAAAAAGTAGCTAATTTACAATGACATCTCCTTTGCCTTACTCACTGTCCACTGAAGGAAGTTAAACACCTCAAGCAAAATAGTTATCTCATCATTAAACTCTTCATTCTTCCCAGGTAACATCAGGTTCTTAGTACAGCCATACTAGATGGGAACAGGTAGTTGAGAGTGGTCTCTGGGCTCTGAGTTTACAATCTAAGTAGACCAGGTGAGAATAGGAAATGTAACCCTCCACTGAGGGTAAACTGAGTCTGACATAAAGTGACTTACTGTGAAGGATTCCTCACAGCCAGAAACTTAACTGAGATCTTTTAAGGTGCAGCTCAGCACTTTAATTACTGGATCATCTGCCTTTTATTCTCCTTAGAAGCAAAGGTTTTTCCACAATACAAATTCTTCCTGTAAGTCTAAAAGGTTAAGCTATTTAAGAAATGTGATTTCTTAAACCTGGCAAGATGTGTCCACATAAAAAAATATAAAATAACAGTAATAAAGCATAAGTAGTCTTTACATCTCCAAAGCAAAGCAGAAAATATTAGCTAATTCAACCTTACAAGACCCCTATGAGTTAAGTACAGGCTACACTTCTCAAATATGCTCTTTATCCCTCCCTTTCTCTTTCTCTAAACATGCAACCAAAATTATAAACAAGGTGAATAATCCTTCTGTGCGGTAACCATGGAAATCAGCTATATCAACTACTGTAAATGGCAATATATCCAGCAAGTACACAAAAAGCAGACCTACTCCACCCTCACAGAAGGCTTCCTACATGCAGCCACCCAATGTCATAAAAACTACTTTAATATTTTTGCTGAGAAACCAATTTTGCAATATTCAGGAACTGGCCTTTGTAAGCTTGTTTTAGAGGTGAGCAACTAATCATTTTAGTTGGATGCTAAGGAAAATCCAATTCCAGTGCCTGCCCATGCTTTAGACATTCTCTGGCCAACATAGTCGTGGCCTTTATTATGTCAGACCCTGTACCCTAAACAGGATAGCCTGTTCAGTGGCAACCCTTTCTATCCAGATGAAATTAGCACCTGGACTGTTAACAAAGATTATGACTCAGAGAAGAGATAATATGTAAATTAATGGAGCCAGAAGCACAATATTTTAAGGTTTTGTTTCACCAAAGTTTTACATTTCCCCAAACAACATTGTTTTCTTCACCACCGTAAGCAGACATGGTTTCACAAGAAGTCACTGGGCAGTACCTTTAGGATACAAACATGATTTTCAGCCTACTGCAGCTATACCACTGACTGATGCTCTACTTTTTTGATTACTTCAGCTGAAGAAATATGAAAGCCAGTCCTTTCCTCTGAGTACACTGATACAAGATTACAGGCACCTCTAATTTGTATAACCTCTACCCTTTTGTATGTCCTACCTCAATGTTTTTTATCAACTTCATTTTCTTTGAAAACTCAATTCCTTCAGGTGCTTTCTGGCCACATGATGACTAAGGCTGCTTAGTTTAATAATATCAGACACTTTATATGTCCTTTTTGTCCCATGAGGCTCACACTCCTCTTACCTGGAGATAATATGTTCACATATAATCATAGAATAGTTTGGGTTGGAAGGGATCTTAAAGCCCATCTCATTCCAACCCCTTGCCATGGGCAGGGACACCTTCCACTAGACCAGGCTGCTCCAAGCTCCTTCAAACCTGGACTTGAACACTTCCAGGCATGGGGCATCCACAGCTTCTGTGGGCAGCCCGTTCCAGTATCTCACACCCTCACAGTAAAGAATTTCTTCCTAACACCTAGTCTAAACCTGCCCTCTGTCAGTTTAAATACACTCCCCCTGGTCCTACCACTCCATACCCTTGTAAAAAATCCCTCTGCAGATTTCTTTTCAGTTCCTTTTAGGTACTGGAAGGTTCTATAAGTCTCCTTGAAGCCTCTCTTCTCCAGGCTGAACAATCCCAATTCTCTCAGCCTTCTCTCATAGGGGAGGTGCTCCAGTCCTTTGATTTTCATGGCTCCTCTGGATCCACTCCAACAAGTCTGTCTTTTCTAGTGGTCACTCTGTAGTGACTACATCCTAGGGGTCAGCTAACCTTGGAGCTCCAGCAAGTTGAGAAGGGACTTGGGCAAGCTAAACAGAAATAATTTAAATCTGAACAAGAATTTGTGACAGACAGAAATGGTTCCACTGCTGCTTGACATGCCAAAATTAATCTTTTGGTCTCCAAAAGCTTATATCAATAAAAGCAGCATACCTGTCCAGTTCTGCAAACCCTCCTGGTATTTAGAAAAGCATTAAGCTGATCTCAGTGAGAGCTCAGTCTGAACCTGTGCTGCATAGGTCTGTGCTCTCTTTCAAGCAACAATTTGCATAATGGTGTTCATTTCCAAAAAAAGCTCTACAGACTTTATGCCCACAATGCCATCTCTGGATGGAGAAGACAGAAAAACAGAAAAGAGAGCGATGGCCACCTGAAGAAAGAAAGGAAGATTTGTACAATACTGTAAAGACCTACACAGCAACATTCGTCAAGCTCTGTGTAACTCTGAACATCCAATTCTAATGAGCTGGGTTCCAGACTGGGACCATTCCATACAGAAGTGCCCAAGCCCCAGTATTCAGGTTTAATTCTGAAGATAAATGCAGAATACCTTATTAACTAACCCATGAATCCTGGGAGATTCAAAGACTGAATTAAAGCTACTACATATGTACCTGCAATTCTAACAGTTGTTCGCAAACAGATTCTCAAAACACTCTCCAGCAGCTCCCTCATGCTCCCCCATTTCCCTAAACGAAAGGAAATTGGCACATTTTAATTCTATTCTAGTCAAGGTAGTTTTGTAGTGCCCCTCGCTCACCAATAGCACTACCAGTGACATGATAAATACTTCTCAGGTATCATTCATCTTCTCCTTCTTGTTATTAAGGTGAAAAGTGTGTGCAGCTTAACATTTTGTTTTAAAAGGACTTGGGATTTTCACACGAGAGAGGAGAAGATTGATAAAATTGTCCATGCTTATTTTGGAGAAAGCAGATGAAAGAAGCAGGTACTGAGGAAAATGGGAGGTGATGAGGTTTGCAAAGGTCCTCAGTCTCTGAACGCCTTACTTAGTATGGAAAAAACACACCGTGAACCCAAGCAGTGCCTGATGGACAGCAGGGCAGGGGGGAAGGTGTCACTGGAATGGTCTGAGGGGTGGGTTCATGTCCCTAATGCTGAACCTGGCAAGGGACACGCTGAGATTGGCACCCGTGGGCGATGGGCAGCGAGCAGCAGGCAGCGGGCAGGCAGGGATGGACAGAGGACAGGGGTGGACAGGGACAGGGACAGGGACAGGGACAGGGACAGGGACAGGGACAGGGACAGGGACGGACAGGAGACAGGGATGGATAGCAGACAGGAATGGACAGAGGACAGGAATGGACAGCAGAAAGGAACAGAGTGGACAGAAGACAGGGTACAGGGATGGACAGAGGACAGGGATGGACAGCAGATAGGGACAGACAGATGACGGGGACAGACAGTGGACAGGGATGGACAGAGAACAGAGATGGACAGCAGACAGGGATGGACAGCGGACAGAGGACAGCGATGGATGGAGGACAGGGACGGACAAAGGAAAGGGACAGATAGTGACAGAGGACAGGGACAGAGAGCGGACAGGGACAGACAGACAGACAGGGACAGACAGCAGACAGGAACAGGTACAGACAGTGGACAGATACAGACAGACAGGGACAGACAGAGGACAGGGACAGACAGACAGATGACAGGTACAGACAGACAGGTACAGGCAGGGACAGACAGACAGGTACAGACAGGTACAGACAGACAGGTGACAGGGACAGACAGACAGGGACAGACAGACAGGTGACAGGTACAGACAGACAGGTACAGANGACAGAGGACAGGGGTGGACAGGGACAGGGACAGGGACAGGGACAGGGACAGGGACAGGGACAGGGACAGGGACGGACAGGAGACAGGGATGGATAGCAGACAGGAATGGACAGAGGACAGGAATGGACAGCAGAAAGGAACAGAGTGGACAGAAGACAGGGTACAGGGATGGACAGAGGACAGGGATGGACAGCAGATAGGGACAGACAGATGACGGGGACAGACAGCGGACAGGGATGGACAGAGAACAGAGATGGACAGCAGACAGGGATGGACAGCGGACAGAGGACAGCGATGGATGGAGGACAGGGACGGACAAAGGAAAGGGACAGATAGTGACAGAGGACAGGGACAGAGAGCGGACAGGGACAGACAGACAGACAGGGACAGACAGCAGACAGGAACAGGTACAGACAGTGGACAGATACAGACAGACAGGGACAGACAGAGGACAGGGACAGACAGACAGACAGGTACAGACAGACAGACAGACAGACAGACAGACAGACAGACAGACAGACAGGTACCGCAGCCCCGCCGCGGGCCGGCAGCAGCAGCGCGGCGCGCGCCCTCTGGCGGCCGCAGGGCGCAGCGCGCTGTCCCCGCCGGGCAGGGGAAAACCGAACGGAACCGAACGGAACCGAACCGCAGCAAGCTGCTCTAGCCTTCCTTTAGTTACGATTTCACTATAACCCCTCCTTTAGGTACTATTTCACTGTAACCCGTTAAAGCGCGGGTTTTGCACACAGTCTGAAACGGCTCCAAATTGTAAAAAACACGAATCCTTCCATTTTCATACTTCTGCAGGACTGCAAGATAAATTGAGAAAGCCAAATTAAGGCAAATACTGAGTGCTCCTCTTGCTCACTTGAAGTTTGTGATTTGAATTCAAGTCTGCGACTGAAATGGGCTTTATAAAAAGTAGATACTTATGGCGTCATTTAAATGTCACTGAATGTATCACAGGTTAAGCAAGGAGAGTCCAGACACAGGCAGTGGTGGCTGTGGCACGAAATGAGAAAACTGAAAAAGAGGAAATAAACCCTGTATTTACCACAGGCAGTACCATGAGGGATCTAAAGAGGAGAGTTTGGTTTGTCTGACACTTTTATCTGAAATTTAAATATATTTAACTGTTTATAAAACAGAATTGACAATGCTTCTGCCTCTAAGGGGAGATTTCAGAAACCTGAAGATCATGTTTATGAAACAGAAAGTGAGGGCAAAATCTTTGCTAAATCAGGAGCCTTGCTCCATAAAGTCTCTATTTTAAAGAGAGACCGTGCTATATTGCTATAAAACAAGAGGTATTTACAATGTGAGAATGTTGACCATTCTGATACTTGACCATTCTGATACTTTGCATTGCTACCTCTAATTCAAATAAGAAATATTTTAAAATACATCTTAAGGTCTGTCAAGTTTTTCTGAACATCAAGCCCTGTTTTGTGCTGCACATTCAAAGACCTTTATAGGTTGTGTAGAGATCCAGAAATCAAAAAACAACAAAAGCATAGCCCCTTAACTTTACTTACATCCTGATTCTATATATGGATACACACAGAGACGAAAAATTTCATTTCAGAACTGTAAATATTCATATGTGTCTCCCACAGGAGGTGCATCTCAGAAGGAAAGTTCTTAAAAATTGAAAGACACATTAAAACCCAAGCTGAACTATCTCATAGCTGTTGCTTATACATAGTGAGGTTAAAAGTTAATGCACAACCAAGAACCTTTCCTGGTGGAAGCACAGCTCTCCTGACTGGAACTCCATACAGAAATGCAGGATGTGTGTGGCAGAAATCCTGAATTCTCTTAAATTCTGTCATTTCCCTTTTCAGAACCTGCTTCATTCTCCCCTCTTTCAACTGAAGGCATCTGGTGTTAGACCACAATCACTGTCCCCCAAAGAAATAATTCCAGTTTTGACATTTACAACTCTATATAAATATACCCCAATAAAAGCATTTGGGTGAAGTGTGGCAGGTAAATAAAGATGATGATGTAATGGTGCGCACACTATTTAAAGCAAAAAGGGAGGAAAATATGCTGCATGCTGGCTCTCAATAAGATTAAACATCCTTCTCTTAAGGAAGGAAGTGAACCAGAACTGATCTGAGCTGGAGTCAGTGGAGTTTGGGAGAGCTTCATGTCTGTGAGGAGGGTCATTCCAGTTCTTTTGGAAATCGATTACATTCCCCAGCCACCTACTGTTACATTGCACCAGGATATTATTGTACAGTCTTGCTACAGAGCCCTCCATTATAGAGCAGCTCTATTGGCATTTCAATGCTCAATGAAGGCTAGAATTGCCACAGAGGTTTCAATTAAAGAAAATTCAAAATGAAAATGGAGAAGGAAAAAAGAAGAAAAAAGGCTGGGTTGAAAGTTTCCAGCAAAGGTATTTATGGCTGTCTGTCACCTTCTCTTTTTTCTTCCTGTCTCCTGAAGGGAAATCTAAAGTATCCATTTAAACTGACATGTTTTGCAGAATTTTTGGGAGGAACCCTAATGGCATCATTCCAGTGGTGTAGTAATAAATAAAAAAATAGTTATCCTTAACCATTTGGTATAAACTCAGCACTGCCCAAGTTAGAAGGGGGTAAACTACATTTACCTGTATTCTCCTTGGCTGCATCACTGCAGGATGCTACTAGGACATATCAAAAGTAGTTATTCCATCCATAGCAGGCTGTAATCACTATTTTTCCTAACTCCTAGTCTGGTCCAAACACCCCATGGTACCCACCACAACTGCACAAGACTCCATATATCCTTTTCTAAACTGAACAGCCCAGCAGAATGGTTGTTTACTGATTACTTTATACACATCAACATACAAAATCAGAGCACTTTCTGGACTGGCAGAGAACACAACTGCTTGAAAAACATGGCTTAAGTTTGCATCTACTAAGGTTAGATATTTTTAATGTTTTATCTTTTGTATTTATGGTCTGAACAAATTGGTTTAATTGCTTTATTGGCTGTACCAGACCCTATATTTGAGTTCAAGATTACCATTGTAGTCAGTTTCCAAGGTGATGGCCATTTAATCATTGTTTATGTAGAAGTGATTAACTAAGTGCCCAAAAAAAAAAAAAATCCTAGCTAAAATTTGAAAACAAGGAGGGTCTGTATAAAGCTAAACAAAAACCTAAATAATTCAGGCAAGCATGTGAGATCCTGTCTATAAGGGGGGTTTAATTCCCTAAAACAATTTGATGTCAAGAACACCTCGCTGTTTACAAGGAATTTGCAAATCTTTAATAGCATTTTCACCATTCAGTTACATTCTTTAAAACTTTCCACAAGACAGGTCTGGAGTGAGAGGCTGTTGTGGAAGGCAACAGCCATAGCCAAGAGGGTTCTTTTCATGCACAGGTCTCTCTTTAATCCTTATTTTTACATCTTGATTGCATTTCACAATAGTAACCAGGCACTCCAGGCAGTGTTTTTTGGGCAATTACTACAATTCTTGGGTGGTCACTTTGCATTAGATTTCATGCCTTATAAAACAACATGAGGTGTGCCATAATGACTCAGAAATATACAGCCTTTCATGTCCTATTGCTTAATTAAGGAGGGTGTTTTGCAGGACAGATATTATTGCTAGTCTGTGGTTTTTAATTTTACTACACAGTAAAAGCACCCTAATTCATACCAGGAATGAGCAAACCTGCAAATTAGTGCATTTTCTGAATTAGAAAATAAGTGAATAAAACTGCAGAAAGAAAATCTAAATGTGAACATGGCAATATTAAAGCAAATGTGCTCATTTATCCTGGGAAATATAGCTGAGTCTCATTCTGTTGATATTTAATAGCCTAACACCTCGGATTTTTTTAAATCTAATGAGTCTTCAGACCCCAGACCTACAATGAGCTCCCTGTGTGTGGACTCCTGCACAAACAGGGATTTCAGCAGGGCTCCCAGGAGAGCTGTCTGAGCATCACTTGTGGCCTTACCAAGAACAGGGTAACAAGATACTGGAAGGACTTGTTGAGACAGCAGGGTTTTGTAGCAATTATCATTTCTGTGAGGTGGTGAAATAACAGCCAGTGATCTTCCAGTCACTTTTGCATTAGCGTAAATATTGTAACTTTTAAAGCTATGCTTAATTTTTTGAGAGCCACTGATAAGCAGATAAATCGCAAAATTTGACCTACTTGGACAAATATCTATAATCTGACCAGTGTGCTGCAATCTCCATTTCCCTCTCCCTTCTTTATAAACCCACTGGCTTTTTTTGCTGGCAATCTAAAATGACCAAATGCACAGACAACACATAGCGTTAGTGCACTTACTTGCTCACCTCCCTTTCTCCCTGTGCCAGAAGTTAGCAAAAATGTTGATCCTAACCTTTACCCCAAATTATTTTGACTCCAACAATTTTCCAGATGCAGGCAATGAAGAGTACAATTTCTAACAAATGCCAGTGATACTGATGCTCTCAGGGTTCAAAGCCTGGTGTTTGAAGGCAGTGGGGCAGCACATAATGAGTACAGGATTCTCCAGCTAAATCCAAACATTCTTTTTTAACCCACTGGTCCTTGCTGAAGGCCACTTTGCTCTATCATTTTCCACTGACCTTGTCTAGGCAGCTCTGCCTGCCTCATTCCTCATATAAATATACCCTAACCCACAGTAATTTTATGAGCTGGAGGAGATAAGAAACATCCACCTATTCCAAATTTGGTCAAGTTGGCCAAAAAAGATTATTGACCAAGTTGGCCAGATGAGATTATCAGCCAAGTTGACTAAAACAGCTTTCAACCTGGCTCTGCAAGGAATGAGCTTTGTTGACTCATTCCAGCAGCATACTCCAAGAGCTCAGCCAGAACTGTAGTTTTCATCCTGCCTTTGGAGAATTTCAGCTCACCAAACACCTGCCTGCACCTGGCTAGCAATCATTAATGCTGAATTATATAGTCTCTAGTCTGGTGGAAGCACATTCAGTCAGCAAAGAGCTAATTGCCTACCTATTGGATAAGTTCATGGGGTCATCCCTACAGCTTCAGACAGAAATCCTAAATCATCCATAACTGCCTGGTTCCTGGTTTGCTGCTTTTTTCCAACAAATTATGCTGGTATCACTCTAACCTGCAGCGGCAACTTCTGGGCATGAAAGTGTTATCCCATGGAGAATAAGGGAATTTTTCACCTGTCTGGGAGCCAGGTTTCAGCCTAGGTTCCTGAAGAATTGTGTGACATCCCTTCTGAAAGTAAAGAAAGACTGTACTACTGCCAGAGGAATTATTCAGGGCTCTTCAGTCTGAGACCTGACTATTTGGGAGCCCCAAAACTACTGACTGCTTTTGAAAATTACTTTGGGTCTCTGACCCAGAGCAGCCACTGATAATCTTAACAGCCTGTCTACAGTGCAGTGTGAGGAAATATTTCCTTCCATTGACTTAAAATTTATATGCAACCTACTTCAATGAAATACACTTATTTTTTTTCTTCCCCTTGGGAAAAGAGTGGGGGTAAAAAATAAAATAGCTGCTCCAGTTTTATTTATGTTCTCTGTAATCATAAATATCTGCATTCAATCTCTCTTTTACATGCAAAACAATTCTGCAATGTCTCATGCCAGGCCCACTTCAGCTGTCATTGTAGTCAGTGGTCAAAACTCATATGGATCTCACAGGGAACCAGAGTAGGCTCTGTGTATAAGCTGTCCTTCTACATCTACAAGTAAACAAAAAATGCCAGATTAACATAGCTGGAGACAGAAGGAGAGAAGGATATACCAGCATTTGCTAAGTATAAAGTGATAGTTTTAAAAGGTGCTACAAATAATGGATGGCTTTAAAAAAAAAGTTACAGCTGCACTATAGGTGACTTTCTTAAACAGGTCCATGTTGAGACTCTTTTCTTAGTGATTATTGCCTTTATTAATATTTGTAGCAAATAATATGTAATATTAACAATATAAACAGCATTATAAAATAATTTAAATTATTGACAATTTTCCACTCTTGCAGGGAGAAAGATTTAATTACAGCCCCAGCCCTGTCATGGGCTGTGTGCATGCTCAAATTTGCAGTTTCTTTGAACAGAGAATCACACAAGCCCTGGGATTTATCCCCAAAGATTTTGCTCAGGAGTGACAGGGTGAGAGTCTCATTCTGTAAAATACGATGATGTGGCACAGGCTTTAAATCAGTAAAGTACCTCTGTTTAGGAAAATACACCTAAGACAAGAAGCTGTAGGCATGTGCTTATGTGCTTCCACGAATCAGCCTGATTGCTGTATTTTTCCTGAGGCAGAGATAAGGTTTACAGACAGAAGTCCCAAATCTGGGCCAACCTAAATATTATTTAAATGCATCTCTTTCTCTTTCCTCTCCCTCTTTTTGCTGAAAGAGCTGGGTTTGCCACACATCTTATTCCTATCTGCCTTTATTAAGCTTTGTATAAATGAGTAAGGAAAAAAAAAATCAGCATCCCAGACATCTTCTTGGGTTTAAGATCTTAACAAATGAGGACACAGCTGGGCTACTTGGTCTGTGGATTTGCTAGCTGCAGGATTAAGTCCAGCTGAGCTGAAGTTTATAAACCAAGTTATTGACTTTAAAAATTCTCATACTGCTTATCAAAACACACCACATTGAAAGAACACCCTTCCCAGAATCAAATGTGGCAAAGCTTTCTCAATTATAGACAGCCTCTCCCCATACAGCCGGCCTCACCATAACCCTACTAGTCTCCTGCATCTATTTTATTTCAAGACTCACTCTCAACTTGCTGTAAAAAATAGTCTTTTCTGTCTCCCATCCTAAATAAGCAGGGTCTGGGCAGCAAAAGGTTGGTTGCATATAGCCCAGCACTGAAAGTGGAAACAAATCATTTCCCAGCAGGCATCATCCTCCCCAGGCAAAGCCCAGGCTGCCATTAGGTGCTCCTCACCTGAAAGGATTTGTCTCTAGTTTGATGTGAGCACAGTGCCTTTGTACATTGCTTTTCACTAAAGGTCTGATCCAGCTGCCATTAAAATCAATGAAAAGGCTCCCATTGACTTCAAAGGAGTTGAGATATACAGTATATTGCAGCAGATGAAAAATACCAAAGGAAAAGAAAACCTGTCTTTTAGTATATACTTTCGATTTTTGTATAGTCTTCACCATAACAATGTTCTGAAGAAAGGGACTGGGAAATTTTCCATGTCTGTCAATATTGAAAACTGGGGGAGGGGAGGTGGGGAGAGGAAGGAAAGTTTTGACAAAAGAAGATACTTCCCCATTCACTTCATAGAGCGTTTTTCTGTCAAAAATTGTTTTCAGTAGCAAACATGTTTAAATTCTAGATTGCTAATAAAGCCAGGGAAGTATTTTAAAACAGACCATCTTTGGAACCATACCCTTACTCATCAGTCACCAGACCTGCTGTGACTTTGGAGGCTTAATAAAAAGAAAAAAGGTCGAATATTAGTGCTTTTATTGCTTGTGTCGATAGGGAGGGTGCCAGTGCCTGACTCAGCCCAGTACTCTGTGACAGACATAAGATGGGATAACACATAGAGGAAAGAGAGGGATTTATTTGAGGATAGAAAGCTGGGCCGGAAATCCACCTATGAAGCTTTATAGATGCATATATGTAAAACACCTTTCAGCAGCTTTATATACTATTACAATTATTGGATTTTTCATTTTTGACTTAGACATGAATTATTTAATTAGAAACTTCAATACCTGCATAACTTTGAAACCCTTCCACTATTATTTTTATTTTAAAAAAATATAAAAATATTTGTACCTAAGAGAATTTCCCAGCAGTCAAAACTTCTATGGAAAGGAGTAGTACAACTGAAGTAGGCTAGATTATTCAGGGATTTGGATCGGGCCACACTTTGGTTCAGATTACATCTGGCTTTCCTTGAAAACAATGACCCAACATTTGGTTATTGTTTTGTGAATATGATTTACTACCAGATTATTCCCTCTGGATTCACTGGAATCTGACAGAAAACATCTTGAAAGCACACAGATGTTTCTAATTTTTTAAAAAACAGCCATTTTAATTAATTCTCTGGTTTTAAAATGTTTTATAACTCAGTATCTCCAGCAGGTTTTTCTTTTTTCCCACCCCCAGTAGACTACTTTGAAGGAACAACAAGCTGCTGAAACTCTATGCAGGGCATTTGGCCATTATGGAAGGGAGATCACAAAAGCATTTCACATCCTGCTGTTCAGAGAAAGAACAAGTCTATTTCTACCTCACATGGCAGGGTCGTGCACATGGTGGGTTCAAAGAAGAATGACGGAAAAATGTTCTGTGTATCAGATACAATTATACGAGACGTATAATCGACTGCACAAATGTAACTTACCTAAGGGATTCCTGCTGACCCTCTCACAGAATGGCTTCACCTCAGGGATTCCCATCCACCAAAGGAGTCTTTCCTCTGGGGTTAATCCCTTGCACACCCCAGCAAACACAGCATCCTTCCAAGGTACCCTAACAGAGGTGCTGGGAATTTCTGCTAAGAATCGGACCTGCCAGCGTGTGGGATGCTGCTGGGAGGGCAACACATGCACTTGAGACACACATGAAGTTCCTCCCCTGCAACCACTGTCTCCCATCTCTGCTCAGAAGACCACTTAGAGCCCAGGGACCTGATATATGTCTACAGGATCCACTGTCTGTGCTCAAATCAATCTCACATTTCACAGTGGACCGTGGGGTGCCATGTCCTCCTCACATGGGCACCATTGGAATACACTGCACTGAAACACACTGGTTTGTAAAACATTTTTATCAGTGACTACCAAAATACTACTGGGAGCTGGCAGAAAACCCAAAGGTTTGGGTGAATGACTGAACAGCTCAGGGCCATAGATAATGCAGTTCCCAGGACAGCAGCCCTGACACCAGGCAGGAAGGGAATGGCTGTGTTAAAGGTAAAAACCCTGATGAGCCTGATTTGGAGTCTTGATAAATAATTAATGTCACAAGGACGAGATAACACAGTATTTTTCACTGACCCTAATGTCGAAATGTTTCCTTTTCCCTCTGCTTCATGTGGGAGAAAGTACCGTGTTAGCAGCTCACTTTTATCAACACCACTGTCCTGCAAAAAGCAGAAGCTGGAAGCAATTAATTGTGGGACTCCAGCCCTGGACAGGCTAACCCATGTGCCTAACTCCACATGAGTAGTTGAAGACCAAGGGATTATTCCTGAAAGTCAAGTGACAAGCATGTGCTTTTCTGTCTGAGGGTTTCTGACATGAAGGAATCCCAGCTTCACAGGACAAAAGGATTAGGTTTCATCCCTAGTGCCTAACAATATATTGCTCTTTAAAACAGTCATTGGTGCACAGGAATAGGAAATATAAATGCCAATTCTGAGAGAGACAAAGATATTTTTCTGTGTAGTAACAAATATCTTGAAATAATCTGGGCTGATGAGTGAACAGAGGATTAGATTTAAATTCCACATATTAATGTACATTTCTAATCCTAAATTTCAAAAATTATTAGCCATTTATAGGCTGAATAACACCTTCTGTGCTCATTTTAGCTAATATAAAAATCATAAAGGTTAGCAAACTGTGTGGATCAGAATATAAACTAATCGGCATCTGGGATTAGGAAGAAATCTCCTCCAAGTCATTGGTAAAGGCTCCCTCAAATACAGAACAGAGCCCATTATTGTTTGGCTGTTAATAACTCAAGTGACATTTGCCATATGCCATCAAAGGGCCTGGAGTCAATATGGATTTTATCTCTGTTAAGGTTCTGCAGATTCAACCTCAAATTGTGAGTTCACAATTCAATAGTGAGTTGAGCATTCCCATTTTAAAACAGTTTTTGAAAATGGTGGGGATTACTTGGAAATCCAAGTGATGCCAAGGTGCAAGGGAAGAAGTCACAGAGGAGCAAAAGAGAAAGGAAATAAGATTTTGACATAGGACAAATATCAAAGTAGGTGATCTTTTTTCCCTCACCAACTGTGCTGAAGTTGTCTTTTTAAACTAGAATCACTGTGTAACTCCAATCAAATCACATTCAAAGCAGTTATTCTAGTATGTCCCTAGCTGCATTTCCACAGTAATTTAAGTATGTTATTCATATGCTGAGTTTCTCAGAGAAAGAGAAATAAACTGAAGGTGGTTTTTTTCCCCACACTTAAAAGTACATTGAAGGTATGACCTTAAAGTAAGGATAAAACTCAAGAAATTCCTCATTGTTTTTTTTCTGGAATAAATTTTGATAGCCTAATATAGGTGGAATCAAGCCTCAGTTTCTTATGCTTCAGAATCTCTAGAAAAGCCACAACTTGTGCTAGAGGGGATCTGAAGAAAATGTTAGTGTCTCTGAAGGGGCCATCTCTTCCACTAAGAATTAATGAGATGTCTTTAGAGGTGGTGATAGTCCTTTCCCAGAAGTACAAGTCGGTTCCATGAATTAGCATTTTTCTAGAGCTGCCAAGCATCTCAGCTAGGAAAAACTCACTCCCTGATACCTCTTGCTGAAATGTCTGCATCCCATGTCCCTGCAGTGCAGACCTACTGCCTAACCTGCACCTCCAGACAGCCCTTACTGTCCTTGAGGAATGCTGGTGGAAAGACTAGGGAGTCATAAAATCACAGAATGGTTTGAGTTGGAAAGAACCTTTAAGGTCACCTAGTTCCAATCCCTTGTCATGGGAAAGGGGCAGCTTCCACTAGACCAAGTTGCTCCATCCAATCTGGTCTTGAACATTTCTAAGGATGGGGCACCCACGACTGCATTGAAAAGTTACATTTTCCCCAGAAGAGTCCAGCCACCAAAAGCTTTCCTCAGGTTTAGGTCACCATCTAAACTCAGAAGTCTGTCTGTACCCTGCATGGCAGGGGCCAAGGGAGGATGCCTTAAGAACCTAAGACAGGGAGCTTATGCAGGAACAGCTCACTAGCATGCCTTCCCTCACTCCAGCTAATTGCAGCAGTTGGATTTCTTAGGCCAGCGACAGTGCCTCTGTGTTCAGCATCTCTCCACTGACGTTTTGCCTTGGGGAATTCATTTGAGCCCTTTCTGAACCCGCACAAACTCCTGGCATTCAGCACACTCGGTGTTGTGCATGTCCTGCATCCAGAGGCTGGCCAGCACAAATCACGAGCACAGCTCCCTCGGGCTGTTTTGAAGCCGGCGCGGGCTGTTTGCCTGTGCTGGCCCCAAGTGCAGAGGTGATGCTGTCACCAGCCTGGAAATGCTGCCAATCATGACGCCTGCCAGAGCAGCCAAACATGTTCAAACATTCGCATTTTCAGGAATATGAGAAGCTATTACTGTTATTTCTTAATGCTGAGTGAGGGTCCGCAAGCCTACAGTCCTAGGATTATGTGAAATAAAAGGTTCGCAGAGGTTCTTCCTTGGGCTCCAGCCAGCAAACACCTGCTCACACACAAAACTCTCCATTCAAGCCAAAGGGATGACACCTGTGAGCATAGTCATGCCTGCCATGATACCTGTCTGGCTTCCCAAGCAGAAGAAAACCTGCTCCAAGCTGCACAAAGTGCCCGATGTGCTCCATGCTAATATTTGATTCACAAGTCATAAATCTGCTTTGTTCATGTGGATCTGGGGTAACAGTAAAACAACCACTGAAGGTGGAAACTGCCACAATTTTAGCCACTGCCAATGAGTAGTAAGTTACTGTACTTTGAATACTTTATGCATTACTGAATCAAAACTTAAAGGCAACTTTTTGAAGACACTAATATGATTTCTGAGGCTCTGGATACCTTCTAGACCTATTATTTTAGCACTTAAATTTTTAGCTAAAACATACAGACGTGATGCTGTAATATATAGACCTGATGCTGTAAAATACTGAGAGTCCTGACCTGTGATTTCCAGTCACTATTGAGAGTTTTCTGCCTGGGCTTTACATCTACATGCAATCATTGCTAAGGTGGGTGTTCACAAAAATCACTTGCATTACTTCTGAAGATCACTAAGATATTTGCGATAAAAGATAGATTCCTTGTGGAAAATAATCATACAGTCATAAAATAGTTTGGGTTGGAAGGGACCTTAAAGATCATCTCTTTCCAACCTCCCTGTGCCATAGGCAGGGACATCCTGCACTAGGCCAGGTTGCTCAAATTCCCATCCTACCCAGCCTTGAACACTTTCAGGGATGGGGCATCCATAATTTCTCTGGGCAATCTGTACCAGGGCCTCACCACCCCCACAGAATAGAAATTCTTTCAATGCCTATTAGATGTGTTATTATTATCTGCTTCTTCTAATGTCTATTATAGAAGTAAAAAGACAGATTTATATTAAACACTCACTCTAAAACAGTGAGACTAGTAACAAACCACCTTTTCGAGACAGAGGGAAACATCTCTGAAAATATCCAGACATAGAAAGAGATACAAAGAAAAATACTTTGCAGAAATATTACTGCCTCTTTTTGAGGAGTGCCGTGGAGAACACTCAGGGTGAGTCTGTCCAGCCACAATGCACAGAGAATTTAATGGAAAACACAACAGACAGGACTACTTGTTGGCAGCATTCATGCTTAATTTATTTATATGATCTGTATGTGATCCCCTAGAATATATGTATTTCCCCAATATTCAAATACAAAAGGATTCAAGATGCAGAAAACTTGCATCCAAGTAAAACAGGAAGGAGGGTGTTCTCCTCTTCTTCACTGAACAGGCTATGGGATTTATTGCCTTGCATTGTACCATTTCAAAACAGTTGTAAAAGTTTTTCCCTAGGCATTAGACTTGTTCACTTACTTTGTAGCAGTGCATCAGCTAATGAGCTCTTATTTGCCTTTCCAAATTAAATTATTCGTTACAGGTAGAAGGAATTTTGCAGTGGTGGGTTAAAAGTAAGAGAGAGAAAAAAGCACATTAAGCAACTTTTCTAGCCTGTTCTAATTCAAAGGTACTTTACTGTTCTTCTAACACAGAAGTACTAACACACATCAAGTAAAAGTTGCTGGCAAACTCTCAGGAAAGGTGCCCTTTTCTTTCAGCGTCGTTCAGCAGCAATGCAGCTGCTTTCCTCTGCCTCCAGTGGTTATGTCATCTCTGAGGTCAGTTTTCTGCTTCTTGAACATGACTTCGCTGTTTATGAAACGTGAAATCAGCATCAACAACCCATAGCAACTTCAAGAAAGAAGCCTTGGGCTAACAAATAATAAAAAAACCCTTATTTTTGCCCACAATGAGAAAAATCTACAGAGCTGCTACCTAAGGGCTTTCATTGCCTTCGGCACAGAAGGAATCCACATTTACAGAGTGCAGCCTAAACATTTTCACTCTCTGAGCTCATCATTTATTTCAGTGGCAGATGTCCCTATGTGAGACAACCTCACCAGTCATCAATCCCTCTTTAGATTAAACATGAAAGGGGGTCTATCCTCCCATCAACACAGGGGAGATGTACTAATATGGCCCAAATTAATGTACTAATCATTCTTTGACAGAATAGAATTTAAAATATCCCAACTCGACCACTCCAAAATCACACAGCCTGAGTCTGATCATTTGAAAATCAGTGTTGGTCATCGGGGATCTCAGATTTCTTTCTGAATTTTTTCAGGGTATTGGGCACAACCACACGCATTATGCTGGGGCAGAGGGGAAGAGAAATGAAAGGGGCAAGTCAAAGGACCTTGGGAAAATCCCAGCTCAAGGCAGTTCAGCCAAACCCCGACTTCTCCCCAGTTATTTAGTTACAGAACAGAATTTTCCTCCAAGAGAGCGTTCATGGAAAACACTATCTTTGCACATACTTGCTTGAATACACACTCGCATGGGTTTTCATTCTCAGTGTTTACTGGGGCCCTGGTTACATTCTCCAGACAATTTACTCATATAATGTATTTTTTTCTCCCGCTGGCTACCGTGAAACAAAGCTTCAAAAGGCAGGAAAAAAAATTCCTCTCGCTAATGTTTTTCTCTCCTAAATACTGAGGAATTCTATTTCCCTGGCACCGTTCTCACTATTTACATGTGTGTAGCTGTGTACATACCCCAGCTTACTAACCCATGCTCTGCACAAGGGATATAACTGAATAGGGTTATTCATAACCAAACCCTCATACAGTTCAGCTGGTGCCAGGATTTTAGTCTGTGCTCACGGGGCTGTGATTAGTCCTAGAGAACATTATGAAAATCAACCTGGCTAATTATTACTCCAAATAACTGAGACAGGAATGCAATAGAGTTTCCAGGAAATACTATAAGAGAAGCAAGGTTTGAGTGTTTGCATTTGTTTGTTTGTAAATGTTCTCATTAGCTCATCTGTAAGATTTATGCTCCATGCAAGAATTACCAGGGGAAATTCTATAGACTGTTCAAAGAAAGAAGGCAGAAAGACCATCACATCACTCTTTTTGGATACAAAAGCCTCTGAATGCAAAAATTTTGCGCAGAATATTCATCACAACATTGTTAATCATATCCTTATTGACCATACAAACCATTTATAGAAAGTTTCCCAACATTTAAAAACAGAGTTGAGAGCCTAATTTCCTATATATCTCCAAGCAAAATGTTTTATCCCTATTTTAAAACCCTAAATAAAAACACAGCAGTTTAGTCCTTGGCAGAGTACATTTATGTATGAAACAAAAAGAACGTGTCAATAATCTCAAGATCTCTGCAAAAGCACAAATGGACTAAATGACAAACATCTAGGTGATCCCAGTATGAACAGGGTGCCTTATGCACTGGAGACACCAAGTAGCTTCAGGACCCCTGCCAACCTGACATGAGCCAAAAGACCTAATAAGTTTAACTACTGGAATTCATTTTACCATAAATATGAAAGGAAAATACAGCACTGAGGCACCTATGATAAGAGGAGGATGGGTCTGTACCAGTGGAGAACAGTGGTAAGAAGCCATCCAAGGCCACCCATTCATCTCTGATGCTCCAGATGAATGCAGAAAAATGAAACTATTCCCAAATAACCAAGACAATATGTAGCCAGTTTCATTCAAGAGAAAAAATAAATCCTTCCTGACAGTCTGCAAGACCTCACTAAAGCCACAAAGTGAGACAGTGACTATTTGCCAATAATGATTCTCCTTTACTGCAGGTGTTACGAGGATGGTGAGAGCAACTCTGGCAGTGCTGGTCCCTGAAGCCTCAGAAGGGACTGAGGAATAGGAGGAATAACAGGTTCTCAGAGTGTGAGACAAGGAACTGCCACCAGCATCCTGACAGGGCTCCCACTCACACACGCACAGAAAGATGTACAGATTTTTCCACAAAACATACGAAAGAAAGTATTTAAAAATACATATTTAACATCCTCTTAAACATCACTACCTGTGACAGCTTTTACAGGGTAAACAGTGTTATTATTTAGGGCTCTGCAGGCTAGGGAAACATTTCTTCCTTTAAGAGTGGATTTGTCTGACTTAAGTTGGCAAACGCTGGGTCCTGTAATGCCTTTGTCAGGTAGATAAAGTGGCTCCTCACTCTTGTGTATCTTTTCCATGGGTCAGTACCTACCTGGAGTGACCAAGTCACTTCTCAGCTTCTTCCCTGATGAGCTAAATAAGTTGAGCTGCTTATGCCTCGTGTTGTCATGCTTCTTTTCCGAATCCTTTTTCATACCTTTCCTTTGAACTTCCCTTACTATTCCCACATTGCTTTTGAACTGCAAATACCAAAACTGGACACGGTTCCTAACAGTAGCCTTACCACTGTTGTGCATGTGAGCGACATCAAATCCTCTTATCTGCTTGATATTACTCTTTTTTACGTCTCAGGGCTGCATTGCCCTTTCAGCCACTGAACTACAGTGAGATTTCATTTTGAGGTGCTTACTCAAAAAGCATCCAAGATCTTTTTCAAAGTCCTTGTTTTCCAAACAGAGACCCTGCCCTGCACAGCCTCTTGTCTTCATGCTTTACTACACTGCCTTGCACTAACCATCTAATGTTCAGAATTTTTTCATTTTATTTTGACCTCTTCAAAAACTGAAACAGGGTAAGTTTAAATTAGATATTAGAAAGGTATTCTTTACTGTGAGGGTGGTAATGCACCGGCACAAGCTGCCCAGAGAAGCTGTGGCTGCCCCATCTCTGGAACTATTCAAGGCCAGGGATGGAGCTTTGCACAGCCTGATCCAATGGAAGGTTCCCTGCCCATGGCAGGGGAACTGAATCTAGATCATCTTTAAGGCCCCTTCCAATACAAACCATTCTATGATTCTATGATTAAGCACTTCAGGTCACTCAGCAATAATAATTTGCCCCTTTATTAATTATTCTTCCATTTGTTCACCATTAACTTGTGCTATGTCTAAAAGTGATTCTGTATAATTTCTTTGATAAGTGATAGAAACACTTGGCCTTTGCTCAAAACTTGATTCCTAGAGAAATCCATTAAAAAAGAGTTTTATATAATGTTCATAATCTGTGAAAAGCATTAACCAAATAAAAACCAGAAGCATCATTTTAAACTGACTTTTACAATACATTAAGCATAAAGAAGGAAAATTTATTGTTATAGTCAGAATAATGATGCCACCCCCTTCCGGGGTGTTGTGGGGATGAACTCCCCTACTGCCTCTAAGGTACTGAAGGGACAATCTGTTTGCCTCAAACACCTACCTCATATGTACACTTTGGGGTAAATCTGGCCTTCTAAAATAGGTGTCTATAAGTATGTGAGACCTTTGAGTGCCTCCAGGCTCCAAGGTATGCTGGCATGCCCGGCTGTACCTCAGCTCTATGCCCAGGAAAGCCCAACATATCATCAACCCTCCTCTATCACGTTTTCTATGGGTCTGAAGAGACCTTCTCTGGTCAGTCTGGATAGAAGGAAAACAAAGACTGTGGAGTGTAGCACTGTCTCCATCTCACTCCAGAGCCTGGATATGATTCCCTGTATTATCGGTGCCAACTAATGCAGGTGGCCACTAAGTCTTCTGAGAGGCTTCAGCAGCCTTGTCTCATTTTCCTCTCTGTGAACCTGCTTCTGGTTCTTTCCACAGTCAGGTTTATGAGGTACTTAACATTTACAGGGAAAATTCAGTATTTAATTAAGCTGAATTACATCTCAGCATTTTGCTGAGATTGTTTGGGAGGCCATCTAAATATACAGAAGAATTATGTGTAGATGCTGAACTAAAATATTATAGCATATATTTTGGTCCCTCTATTAAATGATAGAACAGCAACATCTCTTCTCTGTGCCCAGGGTGTGATACCACTGTTTCATTCAGAGCTGAAATGAATTATTTACAATTAAAATTACCAGAATCACAGAATATTCTGAGTTGGAATTGACAAGAATGGGGGGCATGATGCCTCTCCTAAAGGAAATGTGACTGAGTCATTTATATTTTTTGTTCTCACTCTCTGTTCTAGTTATGCCACAGATGGCAGAAAATAGGAGTCAAACCAATTTAATACAGACATTCAGTTCAAAATGGCATGTATTTTAGTTCTCCCTGTACAATTATGAGGAATAGGTGGAAACATATTGTTACTGTTTTAGACAAACAAATCAAACAGCACAACTCCCTCTAAAATCACCTTGAAAGTCCAATTCCTCCCACATCCTCCCTCATAAACCAGTGTAGTGGAGTTACTCTGATAAAACTCAAGCAGCTGATGCAATGAGTTCAATGGCAATGAAAATGCCTCTCCATGTGACTGAGTGGGACTAGAGGTGACTGGAAATAAAGCTGTTAAACAGAACCTTCATAAACTTTCAAAAAGTCCAACAAAAACCTGACTTCTTTGCTATCCCTAACCATTAGAGATTTTCAGATAATTCAAGACAGTGCTCTAGACTCTGCCAGTATAGTAAAACATATCTTACTTTTATTACTGCCCATCAGAAATCACAATCGCAACTCCAGCAGAACCCACTTCTGTCTTCTGGGGGAAGTTTTAGCAAATGGTTCTGTCATAGCTAAGAGAAATCAACTCAATATACTGCTTGCTCTTAGAGGATCAGACTCTTCTCATTCCCTTGGCAAGTCAGGGACAAGGACGCTTTGGCTTATACACCTAAAATCACACAAATCTTTATTTCACCAATTCCAAGCAAATGACTTCATAACCTCTGCCTGCAGAGATGTGTGTGTGTCTGCAAACAGTCTGTGGTCAGGTTAAAGAGCTAAATGCCTGAGGAAATCAGGGATATGTAAAGTTGAGGAGTTAGAATATAATCCTCTTGTGAAAAAAATACAGGAATATGGTCAGCTATTAGGGGGATGATCACATATCTTCCTCATCTCTTGGTACAATAATTTCAGTCCCTCAGTGATGGTCTGACACTCCTCTTCTTGTCTGAAGGTTGATTCTTTTCACAAGAATAGTTGCCTGCCTTGATGACTACCCTGTAAATGACATGGAGGTGGGCATGGTTTGGGATGTGTGAAGGACAGAATCCTTTTCTAACTAGCTCTCAGTGACAGGACACTGTTCCTGCCACCTCTGCCTTCCCACCCCTGAGAGCAGCTTTGGTTTCTCAGCAGAAGATAAAAGATTTGCTCAGGGAAGGAGGTATTTCATTTAACATGGTGTGCCCATAGAAGTCAATTTTGTTTTTCAATAAATTCCACAGGTGAGTAGTTTTATTCCATCTTAAATTCATATTTTGGCAATTAACTCAAGCTGCACATACAAAAATTACTTTAAATGTCGTTTCCTGATTCCTTTTGGGCATTATCTTTCTGTTAAATGGTAAGGATAATAGTAACAAATAAGTACATATGAATGCTACAGCAGCAGCAGTCTTTATACTTCAAATAAATAAAAATAGATGATTGAAAAAACCCCTAAGATATCTTTCAAATCTCCACTGACTTTTCCAGAACCCCTAAATCTAGTGAATATACAAAATATCTACTACCATATTTTCTAGATATTCTACCAGATCTATTAACATTTTCAGACAGCAGAAAATTAATGCATTGACATTAGAATCTATGTTGTAAACCTGTAATTAAGGAGATCTTCATTAGCTGAAAACAGAAGTGAAACCTTCCACTTAAAGTCTGGTTAGCAGACATTCCTCTTTGGCTATGGCTTAAAAAAATCTCAGGCAACAATGTCAGAGATGAAATTTCATTACCTTTGAAATGGCTTAACCTACGTTAAAAAAATTTAAAATTTTTTTAGTAGCAATCTAAAGAATTATATACGAAATAACTTCAAATAAATAAGAACTTCACTCCCTTAAACATGTACAAACCTAGCGGATAAGTTTTACCACAAAGTAGGACATATTTCTAGGAACCCCTACTGCAAAATCCTAGTACTCAACTACTAGGCTGGTTCCCTGTGATACATGCCCACAGCTAATCTAATAGCATTGCCATCAAGTATTTTTCAGACTAAAATGAAATCTCCAATAAGATGAATAGATCTGTGTGTCTTCTAATATTTTATCAGAAGATGGACTTGATGCTCTGACAATTCAAGATGCCATTAGTTTTGATATGATCAGCAAAGACAGGGGAAGTTGTATTATTCTCATTCTAATACACGTCTTGTAACATAATGATCTATTGCTAAAAGAGGAAATCTCTTCTTTCAGAGGAGCAAGCTTTACCAGACACCAAAGTCTTGCAGGCTATCAGCTGCCTAATCCAAAATTGGGATTCTTTCAAATAATCCTCAGCCTGTCAAGCACAACCCTGTAACAGATTCTATTAAAAAAAAAAAAAAAGAAAAAAAAACAACACATCCCCATCCAAATAAACCCCTCACCCCAGAACATCTGTTTTTATGGAAATAGATATTTTGTTTCATTAGCATTTGAAGGATCCTTACTTTCAGTGTTATTATGTGGACAAAGGTTTGCTTTCCCTAAAACACGAGCCACATAAGAGGAGCACAGGATTTCCTGAATGCTGAGAAATTATGTGAGCGACAGTGGATCTTTTCCAGCGCCAGGAATAGCATGCCAAGCATGGGGAATTTCTCTAGATCCGGGTATTAATCCTTATTTTTAAAAAACTTCACTTCCACAAGGAGCAGGATGCCCCCAAATAACTTTTCAGCCCCCTGACATTCTCTACAAAACCCGCCAGCTTTTTTCTCAGAATCAGAGCAGAGAAAAAAAGAATTTAAAAAAATAGTAATAAAATGAAGCAGTTTCTTCTTAAATTACTCAAGTTACTAAAATAAAATTGGAGCAAGTAAATTAAAGTATAATGGTATATTCAATGTAATCAAATGCTTATTCTTCATGAATATGAAATTGTGATGCTAATTCTGAGTCAAACTGGTTTAGATCAAGAGTAAAGTCACCGAGGATCAAGAAATTCTTTGAAATTCATTACCTGTAACTGAATGCAGAATCTGACCCTACGTCAGCATTTGTAAATCAGGTATTTGACAAAATTTGATGGGAAAACTAAAGTCAAGATTTGAACTCTATCTTCCTGATGTGAAAGAGTACAAAAGTACCTCCCTAAAATGAAAAAAGCAGAAAATGGTCAGTATAATAGACACATAGAGCTTCATAGCTTAAAAGTGCTGTCCAAATATTAGCTAAATCCTTACTATAAACCTGTGAGGCAGATAAGATGGAAGCACTTATGCTAAAAATAAATAAAACCTAGAACTGTCTCATATAACTGTAAAATTTTATTAAAAATAAACAGGGCTGGTTCGTATCCTTAACCTCAAGGTCACAAAACAAAGTACTAAGCACTGGAGGATAGCAGAAGGAGCCAGTACTCCAAAATCACTGTGTCTAATTAAGGATTCCAAAGAATCTCTGCTTTATGCTCTCTCCTGTCTCGAAGCATTTGCTGTGAGAACATTCAAATGCCACCGGGAGACTGACATGCTACTTGTTAGGTCAACAGTCCCATTGAGACTTCTTCTCATCGGCTTCTTCCGATTCTGGGCCAACCATATGTGCTGGGCAAATAACGCTGCACCAGGGCAAATAACACCGGGCAGGGCTCTCCTGTTCGAAAGGGACGAAACAGAGGGGGGGAAAAACCGGTGTGGAAATCAGAAGAGTGTGTCGTGTGTGCACGTGCTAAATAATTCAGCTTTAAACTGTTCTGAACTTCTGACCCTCACACTCCACTCTGATGTACAGGACTGGAGGTTTCAATGTTAGTGCACGATAAATTAAAGACAAAAATGTATGAAGCCTGCCCGTTTCAGCGTGAGGACACATTCAGCTAAAAGCATTCTAATATTAATGACGATGGCTGGGTTTAGAACTGTTTTAGTTCACTGCAATAATTTTGTTTATGAGGTTGGGAAGAGAGAAAATGAAATTGCTCTGTTCGTGCTGCACCCTGCTTCCTCCAGGCATTGGGCAGCATGTGTCCCTTTTCCAATAAAAACATAGATTTGCCTATTTTTGTGGGTTGTGTGCTTCCCCCCCCTTCCCTTTGCTGGCATTTGGCACAACTGCCTTACTTCCAACACGTTTGAGCATAGATGCATTTTTTTAACCAGCGAGGTAAGGAAAAAAATAATTTGATTAAGCTTATTTTTATGCTTACAGGAAGTATAAAAGACAAAGTGTTCTACGTTTAAAACTACAGCATATGCAGCTTGTGTGCACATCAGAGAGATCCCTACAAAGCAGCACACGCAGATACAAGATCATACAGAAGAGAGAGACAGATGCAGATTTCCACGCGGAAAATCTCTAGTGACTCCAAACGCGATGGATATTTAAAACAAACAAACAAACAAACAAACAAACAAG
>VWZS01008698.1:948185-1028292 GCA_013397075.1 Rhabdornis inornatus | reverse complement strand
GCACGCCCCCGCCACTTTCCCGCGGGCAGCGGAGCGCGGCGACCTTCGGAGCGCGCTGTGTCCCCGCGGTGCCGGCCGCGGGCCGAGGGCAGCGCCCGGGGCTCGGGCAGCGCCCGCACCTGCGCCGGGCGGGGANCGCCCCCGCGGAGGGAGGTAAGCGGCGCGGCGGTGCCGAGCCCGCCGAGCCCCCGCCGCCGCCCGCCCGCCGCGCCGGGCATCGCGGGGCTGGGGCTGCCCTGCGCCTGCGCTCGCTGCCCGCATTAAAAACTTCCTGCGTGCCTCCCGCTGCCTGGGGGGTGCCGTGCAGGGGCCCGCGGGCCGTCGGAATGTTGCTGTGACGGTTTGGGTTTTTTTCCGGGGTTTTTCATTTTGGCGTGGGGGGTTTCTGCCCCCTCCGCGCACCCACAACTTCGGGCGCTCGCTCGGGGAGCGGCGGCGGCCGCGCGATTCCTCCCCCCCCCCCCCCCCCCCCCCCCCGCGGGGGGGGGGCCCCCCCCCCCCCCCCAGTCCGGGGGGCGGCAGTGTCCCCGCAGACCCCATCCCTCGGGGGTGACTGTCCCGGTGGATCCTCCATCCCATCCCATGCCATCGCCGGGCCCGCTCCCGGAGCCGCCGCGAACTGCCTGGCACGGCTCGGCGCGCAGCCCGCAGGCAGCCTGCTTCCTTCCCTGCCTGCTTCCCAGAGCCTCGGCCAGCCCCGTCCTCTCCCTGTGCCTGGCATGCATTCCCGTCCCCCCTTCTTGCTTCTCCACATCCTTACGCGTGATGCGTACGAGGAACTTTAAAGCACAATCTTGCTTAAATATATATATGTATGTGTGTGTGTATACATATTAAAACATTTCGTACGATTCCTATGCCGGTGACATGTCCTCGCCGGTGTGGGATTTGTTTGGCTGCTGCTGTGCTTGTCCATTGATGCTTTTTTTTTTCCTTTTTATTTATTTTTTTTATTTTTATTTTTTTTTCTTCCTTTTTTTTCCCCTTCCCCTGGGAATGGTTTTCCTGTAACTTATCTCTGAACCCAAGTGCTGCCTGGTGCCGGTCGGAGCACAGAAGTGCATCCCTTGGGTGCTGGTTTTCGGAAGCTCTGGCTTAGGCTGGGAGGGAAAAGCTACTTTCTGTTTTGACATTGAGTGGACGTGGCGAGCAGTCCTTGTTGTGTGAGGATGCAGGTCTGTGATCCCCGGGATTTTGGGTTCAGGTCTCTGTGCCTCCCCGGAGGGTGGAGAAAGGTCTGGAGGAAGGGACTTCTGGAGATGGATGGTGGGGCTTGTCGTACACTTCATAAACAGTGTGTGCTCGTCGTCTCCAAGATTATTTTATTTTTCCTCCTCTGGTCTCATTTGTTAAACTGAAAATATCCCTTGAACGCTGGAGACAGATTTATCTCCCCACCACAACCAAAAATGATGGAGCCCTGGTCATGTAGTTGGCTGCTTATCTTTTGTTACTGTATATGAAAACTGCATAGAAAAAAATACAGCGTTCTGGTAACTAGATTAAGGGGGATTTAATCACTTTTCCATCAATGAGGGGAAAAAGCCATGCATGTTTGCTGCAGGCTTATTACTTGTTTGAATGCAAGATTATATAGAGCATATTTCCGATAAATGAAGAAACTTTGTTTTTCCTGGTAGTCTTGAAAGCAACTGAGCGAGTGTGTGTGTAGGCACGTGTACGTCTTTTGCACCGATTTAAACATGTTTATCAGGCTCTTCTTTTGAGATGCTTTGAAAAATCCTAACTACTGTAGCTTTAAGGTGACTGCAGATAACAGTATTGTTGTTTCTTATAATTAGCAATCTGCTGAAACTTTAAATCCTCCTTGAAAGATAGGATCTGTGTGAGAAAAGGGGTAGTGTTCCGTAAGCTTTATTTTTTCTTCATTATTGTTTGCCTCCAAACCAAAGCAACAGTGTGTCTATTATTGTTGTATTATGGCTTAAACTGCTAATGGCTTTATCTTCTTTTTCCCCATGTGGAGAAAAATCAAGTACAGCAATATTTTACTCTGACATTTATCTGCGTCAAACTTTGGTTATGCTCGGGAGGTTGTTTAATCTTCTCTGAATAATGTTCAGAATTGTGGTTTTGTGTCTGTTTATTCTTATAACCTGTTCCTATTGTGTTTATTTCTGGAAGTTTCCTTCAGTTTAGGATGAAATATTGGAGCTATGCAAATAATTTAGTGACCCAACCAGAATGAGACTTAGCCTGCCTATGTAAACTGTGCTTTTCATTGCTTTGTTTTGCGTAGCTGTTTTTTTTCCCGTAACATCCATGTTGATATTTCCTAAAAGTGCCTTTGGTGTTTCAGTTGAAAATTAACACTTGGTGTTTGAGTAACTAACTCCTCGAAAAATGAGGGTATCACTGTGATTTATTTGAAAGTGGAAAAACATCCTGTCATGCCAAGTAGTTGTCTTGCAAGTAATGACCTGTAACACTTAATTTGGATGAGTTGTTGTTCATGTTCAGTTTGCTTACAATAAAGGGTCTTAAATGAACTCTGAAATGCAAACCTGGCTCATGGTCTCAAACTGCTTGACTTTCCTGCATTCGCTGTCTCCAGTAGCTTATGAAATGTGTGCACAGTGTGTCAACCTTTCCCTTAACAACAAAACCTATGAGCAAATGTTCAGTGTGAATTATATTACCGAAATAAAATATTCTATAGTTGTCATGGTTACAAATAGAGGCAGGGTTACTGGTTTTCATCTGCATGCTGGGGAGGGGGATATAGTTTTGTCACTTTTTAATTGTGTTTCTATTGAGTGATGGTCATACTTCAGATACCTGATATATTAGATACATGGCACAGTGAATTAGATTTTGTCAAAGTCTTCCTGAAACGAAACAAAAAGTGGTGGTGTGCAGGAACAAACCCTTGTTCATTTGTTTTTACGAGGCAGAAATCTTGAGAGAAGAAAGTAACCAGCTCTGTTTTGTCTTGGCTTCTAGATTAGCATTCTGCCAGGGTTGCTGCTCTTCTTCAAACAATAATAAAAAGTATATAGTGTGTATGTTGACTGGAAATCCTCTCAATGAAAGGAGAGGAAGGTACGGATCTAGGAATTAATGTGATTTTTGGGTTTACTGAGCGCTGTGTCTGGTGCTATCACTTGTAGTGCCTGTTTATGAGGAGAATTCATTAGCCCAGGTTTGCTGTGATAGCCTCTCCGGGGATGCTGCTGTGCTCCCACGCCTCCTCCTGTGCCAGGTAGCGATCCCTGGTGTCCCTGGGATTCGCTCAGGTTCGGGCTGCGCTGGCAGCCACCAGGATCGGGACCGTCACTGTTCGCAGTTGTTGGCGCTTATCCCAGCCTATGTCTCTCCTTCTCTGTGCTCATCTGCAATTCAGTCTTGTCCATGCCTACTTGTTTTCCTGACCTTTTAATTTAGTTCCGATACCTGATGGACCCAGCTCTTCTGAAGCACAGAAAAATAATAAATAAAGGGCCAAATTAATTATTTTTCTCTTCCCTTCTTGCCTCTGTGTGCTGTGGTGGAAACTCACACACAGCATTAGAGTGGGAAGAGTACCCCATCTCTGTAAATGGAGAGAGAAATTCCGGGCTGTCCCACCTTGTTTAACCCTTGTAGCTTGCATCATACCCCTATTACGCAATTCATTTTTTTTAATCTAAAAACTCATTTGCAGTTTTCTGTTGCACTTTGGTCTCTCTTTAATATTTTTGTTGGTTTTCTATTGTCCCTTCTTTAGGTTGAGCATGGTCTTACTTGAGTTCTTGTAATGACTTGTCCACTTAACTCCATTGATCACTTGGCTTTGCTGCTGTAGGCTATGGACCTAGGGAGCCCAGACAGCTGAGGGCCTGATCCCAAAGCTGCTCTCTTTACAGAGCCTCAACTTTATAGTGCAGCACTGAAATCTACAATATTTTCAGATCACTAGTTCTTTGTGCCGCAGTTGAGACTTATAGCCGGCTAAAAATCTTAGCATGGGTTAGTGACTTACTTGGTCCTTCTGTTTTTTTGGTTTCTCTCCAGATCTTCCATTTTGCGCAGTGTGCTGATCCAGTAACCTTAAATATGACATAGTATCATTAGGTTCTGTGATTTATTTGTGTATCTAATCACTTCTTTAATGTACTCACCTCTCTGCAGAAGAAAGACAGTGTGAAACCTATATCCTAAAGCCCATAAATGTACAAATTAGATAATATTGAAAATACCTGCAGGTAACTGAATTACTGCATTAACCGTTTGTCACATTTGAAAAAAAATTCTCGTTTTATGTTGGTTTACTTAGTGTGGAGAATGGTTTCAACATCTCTCTGTGCAGTTAACTCTTCTGTAAAGTTACTTGTATTAAGGTGGAGCTCCTATGTGGAAGCTTAAGATGCTCTTCCCAAGAAGTAAACTGTCAACAGCAAATCCGAGTTTGAGGCTGTATGGAGCATAAACAGCTTTAACGTGCTTCTGTCACTTCTGTGTTTCCTTTGTTACCAGAAGTACAAAGAACAACTCCTCAGCTATAAAGAAAGACATTAAAAGGAAGTAGATTCGAAATCTCTTATGGGAACGCCTTTCTGTCAGGTTTTTGCAAGTCAACGGTGCTTGCCAGGGTGTGAATATGCATTGTCTACCTGGTAGGGTGAAACCAGACCTGGTACAAGCTGTGCCCAGAAGCCTTCCCGGTGCTGTTGTTATGCAGCCAGTTACCTCTGTGCTGTCTTGACCATCTGATAAATGACAGTAACTGCATTCCTAGTCACACTCTTCCATAAATAATTTTATGTTGTGGATTAGGATATGTGGAACATGGGACCATTTTGTCTAATTTTTATGTGCTTTCTTGTTTTATTTTAATCTATGATGCTTAGGTTTGGGTTTTCAGATATTCACAACTTGGGTTTTGGCCATAATTGGCATTAATAGCAGAAAAACAGTTTTTTTTGGTGACCTTAAATTTCAGGTAATGTGTAGTGCTGGCTTGCAATAATAATACTGATTCTGTGAAACAGTCTGCTGAAAGTATAGTCAGAGACTTATTTTAAAATGAACTCAGTGTTCCTTTTGTAGCATTCAGTGATTTGTGTTTCGGTTTAACTCTCTGCCATCCATTACAATATGCTATGTGGAGTGTGATGTTAAGTGCTGGGATTTCTGTTCAGGTTTGGTTTTTTCTTGGGTTGGTCTCCAGTTTTAGAGCTCTCCATAAGTACAGGTAGCACACAGTTTGATTGGGAAGCAGATTATATCTCAGGGTGTGCATTGGAACTCTTCAGTGCAGCAGTTTGAAAGAAAATCTGCCACTGATAAAATTCCTCTGCAACATTGCTGTTAACTAAAAGCTGTTAAGTGTGCTGTGGCAGGAGTGTTTCCTGGACTGTCAATGTAGTTGAGAGATACTGTGAAGAATCCTTCAAGTTGATACAGAGGTCTCTGAGTCAATAACAGTGTTTGGTAGCAGGGTACAAATTCAGGATGTGCCTAATTTGTTGAGCAGGGCTCATTCATATGTCTCTTCATATTTTTGGATCTTGGGAGACAGACTCATTATCAGTTTTCACTCCTGTTGTTTTTTTGGTTTTTGTTTTCTTTCTTAAAGCCCCCGAGACAAACCCAAAAACCTCCACCCCAAAACCAAGATCTGCATGATAGTGCAGACTTCAGAAGTCCTGGTTTAAAGTGTGATTTAAGGCCTTTTGCTTCACACACTTCTTAAAGTCCATGTTGATGAGTAATTAATATTTAAATCAGATAATTCTGATCTAAGATCTGCTTTGTCAGACCTTGTTGTAGGATTTTGTTTTTGGTCTGCAAAAGCGATGTTGGTGGATTTGCAGATTGCAGCATGCTGTAGCTCACTACTCAGAGAAAGGTTTATTTTCTCAGTCTGAGGCTTAAACATGCTTTTTCCCTTAATTAGAGGGAGAAGAATTTAAATGCTGTTAGTTTATCCAGCCACAGGTAAACCCCAGATCAAAAGGAGAGGTGAAAGAGTTCAGGAAGTTCATTTCAGTAATCGCAAGACATGGAATAACTTTAAAGTAGATGCAGCTGTGTTTACCTGTGCTTTGAAATCTATATGTATTGCAAAGTTCGGTTGATTTGTAGCTTGTTGAGCACCTGAATTCATTAAATGATTCCTAACATATTGTATACTTCAGAAACTTCATTTTTCACTTTCTCTTGATTTTTTTTTATTGTCTCTTGCCTGCCAAGGGTGGAACAATGCCAAATTGGAACACTTCATATTACAAAATGTTGTTGGGTATATAAATGTCTCAAAATACTTTTGAAACTATATTAAATGCTGCAGAATGTAGTTAAGCTGTATCTTTTTGAGCTTATTCATTAACCTTTCATAAAGTTTGGAAAAGCAGTGGCAGAGAACCTGCTAATTCTGTGTGAAGTTTCTTCTGTTCTAATACAAGCAATAGAGCACAAAAAAATAAGTGTGTATGAAATGTGTAAACTATTTCAGCTGTATTGACTTACACACAATGCAATGGCTCCTTGACAGTGCTTATATTCCTGAGTGTATCCTTAATATGGGATGGCTCAGCAGAGCTATTTAGCATGGTGTTTCTGCTTGGATTATCAGGGCCAGGAACTCTGATGACAGTGGAAGTTGGCTCTTCTGGTTGAGGGTTTTGTGGTTTTTTCTTTTACCCTCTTTTTGAGTGGCTTTTTAGTAAAACGAGTTGGAGGCTATAACAGATCTCTCTGAAGACTCCATGAATGAAAGAAGGAAAAGTATAGAAGAAACACTTTTCCTAAAATTTTACTGGTAGTCAGTGGAGTAGGGAGAAATTTCTGGAAGGTTGGAGTAAGTGGCTGCTTGGTTATGAGATACTGGTCATTTTAAGGGTTTTATTTAAAAACTGGATCATATAAATATCTGCTCCAGAGATTCAACTTGTTTTGTTCTTTCTCATCCTTTCTTCTCACTTGGGGATAGGAGTAGATGCAACAAAACTTAGCCAGATGTTCCTCACGACAGTGGACTGTCCTGCTTTTCCCCCAGACAGTGAGTTTCTCCCCAGGTGAGCAGACAGCTCAGTAGATTACATCTGAAAAGCCTCTCTACTACCACAGATGCTTTGCAATCCATCCTGCTCTGAATAGAGAAATACCAGATAGACCAAGGATGATGTGTGATGAGGGGCTATGAAAAGTGCTGTGCCTTCTTCCTGTAGAAGGCACAGAAAGTGTGTGACTAACACTCCCAGGTCATCTCTGACAGACTTGCTAATAAAATGCAAGGGAAAATGTTAAATGTACTGCACTGCCCTCTTTATTATGCTATTTTTGGCTGATTATATGAGAAAAGTATGTATCATTTAAACAAAAGTCACTGCTCTGTCTTCCGTTCCTTCTCTCCCCCACGCTGTTTCACATTTCTAAACATTGAGCACACCAATCAATATTCCATTAAGAGGAGAATTAACTTGGGAGAAGCTTGCATGTATTTGCATGTAGTAGCTTATTTCTTGGTCTGTGGCTTTGTGTTGCCTTTCCCCAAGTGTCATATTTTCTTTTTTTTTAAATTTTATTTTAAGAATACTCCAAATATTTGTGCAATTACTTCTAGTAGTGAGGTTTGCCATGTCCCATCTTAATTTTGTCAATATGAATTGCTGGTAGAGCTGTCTGCAGTGCCCTGCTTGCAGGCAACATCAGTCAAATGTTTGTAGTTACCTTTTTGCTTCTGTTTTACAATAGCTGGGCATCAAGGTACTAGGCTTCAGATCAAATGTTGCCCCCGGTTACACACATGTAGTTAACAGAAATCAATGTTGCATAGGCGTAAATGAAAGTTGGGTTTGATCTTTGAGTTAACTCTTATCTCTTTTATACTGATGCTGGTCTGAGTTTTCTGCAGGCTGGATTGAGTGCCCATTCTCAAATTCAGAATTCATGAGGCTTTGGCTGTCTGTGCCAACATTTTATTCCTTATGGTCTTTGTATGAGACTGAAAGTAAAAACCTCCCGCTTGCTTTCTGAGGTCTGAGCCTTAAGACTGCAAACAAATGTAATGAGATGTGATTAAAAGCTGCCTGTAGCACATAAGAGCGTGGGTTGTGGCTGTGTGGGACCTCCTGGGGAACCTCTCAGTTGATCTTGATGTGTGAATTGTCACACGAGCTGCTGAACTGTGGACCAAATCCTGATCTAGTTAACACCTGTGGAGCTGACATATTCCAATATATATCTGATGTTGCACAGTGCTTCTCTATCCTGAGGAACAAATCACTTGTGAAATTCAACTGTGAAGGTCTTGAGGTCAAAGAAAAAGTCTGCAAATCTAAGTAGATGACAGCAAATGAAAGATACATGGAAGGAAATATTTGCTAGTTTCTGGTTCGTATGGTCCAGGTGCTTCAGTACCTTTTCTTTCCCCTCAGTTCTGTATTATATAAAATGGGCCAAATTTGTCCTTGGCCCAGATCTCTGCAGTCAAATGAAGCTACATTTGGTACCCTGAAAACACTAGATAAATGTTCTACCCATTCTTTAAGTTTGACTCTCTGAAATAAAGCCTACTTCTTAGTACATTTTTCCTTTTAAGAAGAATAGCGTACGGTTTCCTGATTAAACTTCTGGGCAGTTAGAGTTTTGCAACATCACAGCCTTGTCTCTCTAGGAACTAGAAGGCAATGCAAAGTTGTGGCTGATATTTGAGTTACTTGGAGGAGGAAAAAATGGGGATAGAAATGGTATAGGAATTAAGGAAATAATAAGGGTTGCCTGCAATCCCTAAAATGTGAGATTGACTTAAAAAGTGGCGCTTATATACAGAACTGCAGCTAGAGATGAAGAGAACTGTGATTGCCCTAATACTCTTTATTTTGGTTTATTTGTTTTTCCTCTGTCTGAGAGAGAAATTTTGAAAGCCTATTTGTGTGTGTGTAGGGTATGTTCTTGCTAAAAAAGAAATTGAAGCAAGTTTTCCTTAAATTCACTGTTTCAATATCACACTTGAACAGTTCACAGCAGCATCCTTCAAGCCTTCTAAAAACTACTCTTAGACAAATATTGTTGTTGCAGCAGCTAAGTTACTGAAGTATTGTATTTCAAGAATAATACAAAGTAAAACAAAAAACCCAGCCTTTGTGCCATGCTGGCATCTTTATTCAGAGAACTGCATACAGCTGCAGTGCTCTGATGGCAGAGTTAAGGTAGCGTGGGCTGGAGATCAAGAATGACACCCAGCTGGGTCGGGGTGAGAAGCTTAAACACTAATTTATGGTGGAAGTGCAGGTGCAGCTTGAGCCAGGCATCTACTGCTTGAGGTCATGGTTAACCAGGGCATCCTCGGGCACTCATCTGGGGAAGCCAGGAGCTGGTTACACTTCTGCAGCCTGTAATCGGAGTCGAAGGCCTTGGTAACCATTTCCTTCCTCATTTTAGGCTTCACTGTTTATCAGCCAGTTATTCAACTTTAGGAAAACATGAACAGGCTCAGATTTCCTCAAGATACTTAATTAAATGGCATCATGTATGACTTAGATACTAGGTCTTTTCCTGTCTAAATATTATCTTGTAAAAGTAAAATCTATCAGTTCTTGGCTTTCAGTAGACCAGTCATCTCTTAAATTTGACTCCAGGCTTGGCTTAAGAGGATAGTTTTACTCTAGAAACAAAGCGTGAAACTCTTATTTTTACGTGAAAAAGGTTGGAAATTGTTATAACAACAGTCAGAATTTTTCAGCCTTGGGCCATCTTAATGATTAGAAAATTGAAAGATTAAAAAACCTCAAGATTAACCACTGGGATAAGATCCAAGAAATGTCAGTGTTCATTTTACCTACATAATGTTACTTTTAATTTTAGGCAAAAATTTAGGATTAATGCCTGGGTGTTGTGTGTATAACTGTTGCATTCACGAATAGACCATTTAGTCTTGGCTTTCTATATCTAATAAAACAAATACCTTTCACTGTATCTGCAGTCAACATAATGTGTCCAGAGGTGCTTACAAAAATGATGATCAGAAAGCTCATGGAGGAGAACACCAAGTGACAGCATTGCTTTGTGAAACCCATGGCCTCTGTCTTCAGAAAAAAATAGTAAATGTAACTCTGAATCTCTGTGTGAGCTGTTGGCCAGAAAGCACTTTAAACTAAAAGTGTCTGATCTTAACCAAGCCCATAGCAGGTTCTAACTGTTGGTATCTGACCTGTCTGCCACTAGAGAGGGAAGGGGCTCTTGACAGAGCAGGTATGCAGGGCTTGGGTAAAGGCATGTGTCAAATAAATGAGTGAGTTTTCACAGTTTTGTTTTTCTTTCTGAGGGCAAAAAGAGAGTATGAATATTAAATCATATAATTTCTTTATACCGCAGAACAACTTTGTAAGCAAAGTTTTGTTGCCCAGAAACATCTATAAAAAGACAGAAATTTTTCATGTTCCGTGTATAGTGGAAAGTTGCAAATGTTTTTGGCATAAAGCAACAGTTAACTGCAAATTGTACTGTGGAAGCTGGAAACAAATATCTAACCATCCTGATGAACCAAGAAAGTGCCATATTCTGTATGAAATGGAGGCACAAAGCCTTCCAGAGAACTCTGGAAAGCAGTGGAGTTCTTCCATTTTCCTTCATGTGACCTCAGTGTTCTATTTTGCCTTTTTATTTAGCTGCCACTCTGAAGCTTTGCTGTTGCGCACACACACCAAAAAAAAATCCCTAGAAACTATGTGGGGTCATCTTGAGTTCTGTGTGTAACTGCAGTTTTCTTTGGCTGTGTTAGGGTCAGGCTCATGCAGTCCCATATGTCTGGTAACTCTCCTCTTCCAGTGTGGCTGGTTTGCCAAAGCAATCTGCTTTACATATATATGTATATGTATATATCCTCAGAGTAGCTGTTCATGCACTCTGCCCCCAAGTTGTTGCATTATCTCTTCTGTCACTGCATCTTAAATCTTCAGCTCCCTTTTTTTAGATTTATCTAGGTTCAGATTAATGAAAGCACCACCCACAATTATTGAGCATCTGAAGGATAAAACACATAATGTTAACTTCAGTTTATATTTGAGTTAGTATTCAGTTTATATTTTATATTTATATATATATTATATTTGAGGGTGCTTTTTCAATCTCTGATTTTTCTGTTCAGGCAACAAATTCTTCTGGAACAAGGGCTGTTGTTTTTTGCCTATACAGTTAGAGCTGCCTCCCTAGTTGTGCCTGGTGCTTTAACAGGACAAAAATGATTCATAAGCTCTGAAAATGCTGTTCTTTTCCACCCCTCCTTTCTCCAGTTCAGTTGACAAAGAATCTGTTATGCTGAGGCAAAGCAGAATTTAATGCCACTTTTCTGTTTCTCTAAATTGCTTATTTTTTACGATGAAAATATATCCTAGACAGGTAAAAGGAACATTACAGAATGTTGTGATTCCTAAAAGTATTTTCATAGGATTTGAAAAGAAAAATTGAGATTATTCTAATCCAGAGATAGTGAGCAGTAAAGCAGGCTTTTTAGTCAGGGGTGTATCTGTTTCTTCTGGAAGGCAAGTATGTGCTTTGTCTCACTCCATTAAAAATAGTAATCCCAGGAATATATCAAAGGCTCCAAACTATTTCGGAGGTGGTTGTTGATGTAGAGGTCCACAGTCACGCCCACCAGAGGGCATTTTATCACCAGTTTCTTGGGGAAAAAGTTTTTTTACTTAAGTCATAATAAAGTAGTAAATATTGGACGGGAAAGCAATGTATGAAACATTGTACAGATAGCTTTTTTGTTTATATATAAATACATATGCTTATTTCCTGGCTGTATTTATATGTAAATAAGTAATGATNAAAAGACAGAAATTTTTCATGTTCCGTGTATAGTGGAAAGTTGCAAATGTTTTTGGCATAAAGCAACAGTTAACTGCAAATTGTACTGTGGAAGCTGGAAACAAATATCTAACCATCCTGATGAACCAAGAAAGTGCCATATTCTGTATGAAATGGAGGCACAAAGCCTTCCAGAGAACTCTGGAAAGCAGTGGAGTTCTTCCATTTTCCTTCATGTGACCTCAGTGTTCTATTTTGCCTTTTTATTTAGCTGCCACTCTGAAGCTTTGCTGTTGCGCACACACACCAAAAAAAAATCCCTAGAAACTATGTGGGGTCATCTTGAGTTCTGTGTGTAACTGCAGTTTTCTTTGGCTGTGTTAGGGTCAGGCTCATGCAGTCCCATATGTCTGGTAACTCTCCTCTTCCAGTGTGGCTGGTTTGCCAAAGCAATCTGCTTTACATATATATGTATATGTATATATCCTCAGAGTAGCTGTTCATGCACTCTGCCCCCAAGTTGTTGCATTATCTCTTCTGTCACTGCATCTTAAATCTTCAGCTCCCTTTTTTTAGATTTATCTAGGTTCAGATTAATGAAAGCACCACCCACAATTATTGAGCATCTGAAGGATAAAACACATAATGTTAACTTCAGTTTATATTTGAGTTAGTATTCAGTTTATATTTTATATTTATATATATATTATATTTGAGGGTGCTTTTTCAATCTCTGATTTTTCTGTTCAGGCAACAAATTCTTCTGGAACAAGGGCTGTTGTTTTTTGCCTATACAGTTAGAGCTGCCTCCCTAGTTGTGCCTGGTGCTTTAACAGGACAAAAATGATTCATAAGCTCTGAAAATGCTGTTCTTTTCCACCCCTCCTTTCTCCAGTTCAGTTGACAAAGAATCTGTTATGCTGAGGCAAAGCAGAATTTAATGCCACTTTTCTGTTTCTCTAAATTGCTTATTTTTTACGATGAAAATATATCCTAGACAGGTAAAAGGAACATTACAGAATGTTGTGATTCCTAAAAGTATTTTCATAGGATTTGAAAAGAAAAATTGAGATTATTCTAATCCAGAGATAGTGAGCAGTAAAGCAGGCTTTTTAGTCAGGGGTGTATCTGTTTCTTCTGGAAGGCAAGTATGTGCTTTGTCTCACTCCATTAAAAATAGTAATCCCAGGAATATATCAAAGGCTCCAAACTATTTCGGAGGTGGTTGTTGATGTAGAGGTCCACAGTCACGCCCACCAGAGGGCATTTTATCACCAGTTTCTTGGGGAAAAAGTTTTTTTACTTAAGTCATAATAAAGTAGTAAATATTGGACGGGAAAGCAATGTATGAAACATTGTACAGATAGCTTTTTTGTTTATATATAAATACATATGCTTATTTCCTGGCTGTATTTATATGTAAATAAGTAATGATGTCGGCTTGAATGGTTGGGTTTCCCCTCTGCTTTCTAAATACTTTCTAATTTTACTTAGGGATAATCTGGGGAGAAAGGAATTCCTTAAAGCTCTGCCACAGCTGGTGTAGCCATCAGTTACCAGGACACTGCCTTCCCTAGCACACAAGTGCAGCAGATGCTCTGGATGATTGCAGTGTAGCTTTGCTCCCCCTTTCCAGGGCACTGGGAAGCAGAGGCTGCTGCTCAGAAGCCCTGCTCATTTAGGAGGCAGGAATTTGTGAATATAGTTAATAGCAAAGCCCCTGGATCTAAAGGAAGCACTTGGCAGCTGGGGAAGTGTACATCTGCCAGATGGACCTGACATCTTGTGTTTGGCAGCAGTTAATGCTAAGGCATGATATGCAAAATCCAAGGATGACAGCTAGGAAATGAATTTTTATTCTAAAAACTGTGTTTTGGTTTTTGCTTTTTTATTCATCAGTCTTCCATTATGAAATAAAGCTCTGCAGGAAGGAAAAAAAAAACCTGCTCTGAAAATACCTCTTCTGGCCAGGTTTCAGGGTGTTTCCTCATGAAGCTGACATCTGTGCTGAAGGTTGGGCTGCCCTAGTTCAGATGTGTGACCTTCGTCGGCCTGATACAGCATATATAATGTGATTAATTCCCTTCAGTTCCCTATGGATAAATATATTCTCTCCAGCAGAGCCCCTATGACTTGTTTGCAGCCTCAGCAGAGGCTTGGGGTCATCTGAGACCCAGCTGCAAACCTGGGCAGGGCTCTGAACAGCCTGTGCTGGGACGTGTGGGCAGAACAGTGGTAGAAGCCTTTCACTGTGCAGGAGATTGTCTGCATCTGTGGGGTGTGCTCTGAATGGTTTGATTGGAGATTTGGAGACTTTGTGTTCTTTGAGAATCTGGCCCTTATCTGCAGAGGATAGTGATCTTATTTGGGATGAAGAGAGGCAAAGATACAAGGCAAGAGCATAGTTCTTTGTGGCACAGCATCTGGGCAGGTGTCTGCAGTAAGGATGGGGGCTCTGTCTGTTTTATGTGCTGCTAGTGGGGAGGCTGAAGGTGCTCTGGCTTCCCCGTATTCCAAGGGTTTTGTGGTGGTCTGGTCTGAACACTCTTCTGTGCAAAATAGGGTGAAGACCCTCAACAAATGGTGACTGGGGGGCTGTGTGGAAACAATTGCTCAGACTTTAAATTATTGCAATGAAGAAGTGGGATGAAGGATTAATCAAGGCTAGCTCTGTCTCAGCAGCAGCAGGCAGTCTCCTACTAAACTACCTCAGTGTTTTTCAGCCTCTTTATTCAGATGATATATTCTTTAGCCAGGAAATATTTTTTTTCCAGCAGTGTTAGTGTCTGTGTAAATAAATGACCTATAAAAGAATTTTATTAATTCTCTAGGACTAAAACTTTGAATAACATTTTTAGCTAGATAGATTTGCTTTCTAGAACTGTCCAGATGATTTGATAAAGACCGATGTCTTTGCCATCTTGTCATCACTGAATTTAGTAGCTTAATATCTCCAAGGGTTGTAAAAGATACCTTGTGGTTGAGGGAGTTGTGGGACTTTATTAGTATTTAAGGGCCCAAGTGTAAATGAGTGTTAAAAGGACTTTGGATGTGATTCTGTATTTTGTTTCCTTGGATTTTAATTTTGCATGTGGTGACGAGCTGGACCATATGTAAGTGTGGGGACCCAGCCGTAAAGACTTAAGGGAGAGAATGTTGTTGTAGTGGGTGAGTTAGTCTGCTAAGAACCTTACTAGCATAAAAACCCCCAAACCTGTTAGGGTAAAAAAAAATACATAGATGGCAGCACTAAGCTGTTCTGAAGAGGAGAGAATTTGAAGGTGAGAAAGATGAAAAAGCCTGTTAAATCTGCAATTATTGCCACAGTGCAGAGCTCCCACAACGTGGTAGTAACTCATATTAGCAAAAGAACTTTGCAATTTGGTTTCCATGCTGTTACTTTGGGAGTAGATACTTCTTCTCATTTCATTAGTAAGGACTATGAGGTCTCAGTGTAACTCTGAGCTAAAACAAGCTCATATCTAGGTTTCCTACAGAGTGACTTAAGGATTTGACCTGACTGCTGTTTGTATTTTGGTGCTGACTTTTTAGCACTATTGTTATTGTATCAGAAACAATTCCTTTGCTTCTAAAGACACATATAACCTCAACATATTTTCATTGAAGCATGTAGGTCTGTGGCAAAGTTCTGAGTTTTGTTCTGTTAGTAGATCCACATAGCCAATAGTGTTTTTTGACAGAAGTAGCCAATACCACTTATAAAGATGCTGACTGTTTTGCATTTGAATTAGTATTTTAATGTGTATCAGCAGAAGCCTTTCATATTAAAAAGAATTACTCGTCACCTTTTGCTTACTTTGCTGCTTTTCTCAGTCTGATGTCAAACACTGGTTTAAGGCACCTCTGGAGGGCAGGGAGGAAATGCTTGCACTGGAGCACGTGACTGCCTTGCTTGAAATCTATTTCTGAGCAGCAAAAGTCTTTCTTTGTATTTTGTGAACTCCAAAATAAAGCAAGCAAAAAACCAAGTTCACTATTTTTGTTATTGTACTTATGCTTTGAGGCAGCCTGTCCACTAATAAACTGAGGAGTTGGCAGCATGTGCCTGGTTAAGAAACTTGAATACTTTCAGGACATTCAGCTTTGAAGAGAATGGGAGAAAATCCATGTGTTTTTAATTAGCAAGCCAGCTGTTTGCAACGTTTTGTCTGACCAGCACTCTCTTTAGGGAGCTGGAGAGCCTGCTGATGGTGCAGAAGGTGAGTGAGCTGCTTGGTGCTGTGACAGCTTCACTGGAGAAGCCTGTTTTAGTGCTCAGCCACACTCTCACTGAAGAACCTCTTCCTAGTGTCTAATCTGAACTTTTTTGATCTTTTGCAGATGGAAAACTAGTTGTGTGGATGGATATTTGGTGCAGCTAATGAGAAAATGCTCAAAATAATGTAAGAACCAATAAATCAACAAAAAGAAAGGGAAAAAAAAAACCCAACCAAAAAACTCAACCCAGGAATTTTTTACATAGGTTGATTTGTAGCTTCTGCACTGGAAGTAACTAACTTTATATGGTGGTGATTACTTGTATTGTTTGTTATTATAAGTATTATAGGAATTTGGCAGGGTTTGAGACTGCTAAAATAAACTGTTATTTTAGGAAACAGCAAGTAAGTTCTGCTTCTGGAAAACTGGATATGTTTTGAGGACATAATTTTTAATATTACAGTTTTTGTACCTTCTTGAGTAGCTGAGGTGGTTAACTGATATACATCAGGAATGAACTTATTTATCACGTGGATCTTATTGGTCCAGTTGTGACCTCAGAAAGATGGGAAATAGTTTTTTTTTTGTCTGAATTTAAGTCTGTGATACTCCTTTTTTTTTAAAAAAAAAATATTCAGTGGTTTTAAAGGGCTTAATGTGTTGTGTCCAGATGAAGCTTAAAAACAGACTGACCATGGAGCTGCCAGACTTTAGGTCCATATAATCAAATACCTACTGCCAGCAGCTCCCAAGGGCAACCATTTATAAAAGGAGAAATGGTATTTTGATTTGGGCTGTTGTAATTATCTTTGCCTCACAATACCTTTCAGGGGTTATCCCAGAAGTTTAGTACCTTGTATCAAGATTTGTTTTATCCTATCCTCTTAAATCTATTGATTTTCTTAATCATATGTGTCTGCTTTGGGGCAATTCTTGCTTTTTTTGCCCTTGGCAACTTCTGGCTTCACACTCTGCAGTCTGGTTAGACATTTCTGAGACTATCTTATTTTTATCTCTTCTGTAACTTGTAGCTTTTATTGAATTTCCCTTTGTTACGCAACCAAGAGAGAAACTGAAGTTATGATTTCTCTCTGCTAGTCATGATCTTACATTTTTATTTCATCCCTATAGTCTGCTATCCAGTCTTCAGTCTGCCTTCAAATAAGCTTTTCCACATCCAAAATACTGTTATGGTCCTCTGAGCCTTCTCTGAGTCTCCAGTAGATTTGGGTGCCTAGCAGAGTAAGGAAGCAATACTGTTGATTTGATAGTGGCGCTTCAAAACTGCATTATTCCTCCAGCTAACACACTGAAGGTTTCTTGGTATTGTTTTCCCTGCCTCATTGAGCAGTTGTTTCAGGGTTTTCTGTGACCTCTCCAGAATGGTGCCCATAGGAATTTAGCTAAAGGGCTGAAAGTCTGGATTGCTCTCCTTGAGATGAAATTACTTGATCTACTCTCTTTATTTCAGTATAGGTTATCATTGATGTTTTTAAGGTTAGGAGTTTCCCTTTTGCTCATCAAAAGGGAAGATCTGTGGCTCATCTGAGTGGTTTTACAGATGAGAACACTTTGGGAAATCTGAATTGGATCTTATTCTGTCTGTGGAACTAGGCCAATGTCAAGAAATGCTCATTTTTCTTGTGTATATCAAGGGTCCTGCAGTTCCACAGGCTCCTTTTCTTTCCCAAGCTTTGTCAGTAGGAGATGGTGATTTGCTGAAGTCTGGCTGTTCCCGTACCCTGCTCAGGATTAGACACTAAGTTTTGTCTCTTTCTGGTTTTAGTCTCAGGAGCAGATCATGGAGAGGAGGGGAAGAATGAGCAGTGTGACTCAGTGTACAGCATGCCCTCTCTGTCTGACAAGCTGTGCAGTCCCTGAGGTTTCTGTCAGCTCAGGCCACAGCAGTGGTATCTTTAGTGCTGACAGCTTTGTGCTTGAGTCCTCCAGGTCTGCACATCCGTGTGTGTGTTGTATTCCCCCAGCTGAGCAATGCTCGTCTCTGCTTGTATGTCTCATCCCCATCCCACCTATTTTCCTGTGTTGCCTTTATAATAAGTCAAGTTGAATTTCTTTAAAAAAAACTTGATACCCAACTTCCCTCTCTGACTTTGGCTTCTGGCTGTCATTTCTCAGGTGTCGGAACAGTTGCCTCAAGGCTTCTGCTTCTCTGTTCATTTGTGCTGATTTAAGCTGAACACGGCTGATTTATGAAATATGTCTTAAAGTTGGCTGAATAGCAAGGTTTCGTTTCTTTTTTTTTCCTTCCTTCATGGGAACTTAATTACTGGGGGGTGGAAATTATTTTGGTGGCTGGTTTTTCTGTTTTTATTCAATTTTCATGAAAATTCGATCCAAACGTAAGTACTGTGCATTTCCTTCACGCTGCAAATTCTAAGAAAATATCACTTTTAAATGGTGAAACAAACAAATAAAAATGCATCCATTGCTTGTTTGCTTTGAAGTAATACTTGTATATAATCAAATGACTCCAGAAGCTGGCAGGCAGCTTTAAGAACAACATCAAATGTGATTAAAGCAAATACTCAGTTGGCAACCACTGGACCTTTATCACAGTTAAAGCTTCTCAGCATCAGACTTTCAGCACTTTGGAAACACTGTGAGAATTAATAAATAACCATCTTCAGAAAATCTGAGGTGGTTGCATCTGTTTGGCCCTTGTTGTGCCATTTCTGCTCTATGACTTTCTGCATTTCTGCAGTGTCTCATGTCAGGCTTTGCGAAGCTCCAGGAACCGGGAAGCTGAGATGCAGAGAAGAGAAGGGATTTGCCTGAGGCGCTCAGATCAAATGTACTCCCAGTTCTGGTGGCAGAAATTACCACTTGCACATTTCTCTCTAGGCTCCAATAATCCTGGAGGGCAGCACTGTTTGTTTGTGCCTGGGCAGTCTCGAAGGTGACCTGCCCCCAGGAGTGGGTTGGTGGCTCTTGGCTGCAGTGGGGAGGTGAAGTTTTCCCTGTGCTTTGAACAGGTTGTAGTGCTGATAATAGAACCACATCTGCCCCACTGCCAAGGACTTGGTTGGCCTTGTAAGGATGAAATTTACTTCTAGTGTGCCTGTCCATCTAGTCATCATAGAATAGACAGAGACAAGACAATGGTATTTTATATTTTTTTTTATTCTCCAAAAGCAAAATGATCCTTCCCCTCAAAAAAAATTGAGAAATCTTCTTTGTCATGTGCTGCCACAGCAATGCCTGTGGCTTTCAGCACTTGAATTTTGCCACTTTATTTTGTGAAATACTTGTTCCTTGGGCTGTAGGATGTGGTAGGCTCCTGTAGCAATGCCCTCTGTGATGGCTGACAGTCACAGAGACCTTGCCAGGGAGCTGCTGGACACAGTATGCAAAGAAATAGAAAAAAACCTATGGAATTGAGCCCTAGCAGGCAAAAAAATTATTTCCAAGCTGTGACTGAGGCAAGTTTTTAAGCTTGGCAAAGGAGGCTGCAATGAAGATTGCCTTGGAACTGTCATTTTGCTGAAAGGAAACCCATGGTCTTTGGCTTGGGAATTATGGGATGTTAGCATAGATTAGAGCCACAGGGTCCTAAATGCTTTGGTTGTTTTAGATCTAGTTTTTTGCTAGTGTGAGTAGTCGAATTGAGGCAGCTATTCCAAACTGCTTAGTTCCTTAAATGAGGTGCCTCTTGCAAGGTGTCAGCAGTGTTCTGGTAACCTGGAAGAACGTGGGTGACTAATCTGCAGCACAGTGCAAAGTCACACCTCTGCACCAGTGCTATGCAGGAGCCTGTGCACTGGCACAGCAATGAATGGAGCTGCTGGAACTGTATGCAGGGCCATAGTCTGTCAGAAGTTGTCTTGATGATAGGTAGTCCTCATCCTATTGCTGCTAGATGGCTGTGGGGATTATTCTGTATTGACCGTAGGTGGGATTTTTGTTTGTAAAAACTGAGTCATGAGGTAGGAAAAGCCCTTTATACCATTCTGGGTGTCTGATGCCCAGAGGCCAGCTGGAGCTGCCAGGTATCTCTTTCTCAGTAGCAAAGAAAAGCCAGGGCTGTGGAAATTTCAGAAAAAACAGAAGTTTCAGCCCAAGGGTATCCTTAGAGCACAGAGCTGGGGCTCAGACCTCAGAGCAGCAGTAGGTAATACCGCTATAATAGGGCTGTACGTGGGAATATCGGAGCAAATAGGGTGCTGGAAATCTGAAGTACTGTCCGGAAGGGAAACATCCACGAAAGGAAAGTTGACTGTGCAGGAAGGAGATGATAGAGCTTTTCCTGTTTGCAGTTAAAGGAGAATTAAGAGGATAATCTGCTGTGGCAGCTGCAGGTACCTTCTGCACTGCTGCCTTAGTGAAGCACCAGTCCTTGCCCAGCACCTGTGGCTGCCAGCTGCTGATAGAGGGATGCAGCCATGGCCCAAGTGGAAACTCCACTCTTTTTGGAAGAAGGAAGAACTTGGCTTGTGGAGAATAGGAGAACAATTACAGAAAGCAGAATGCTTCCTTTCTGCATGGAATTGGTGACTTCCCCTTCAAGATAGGTTGTCTGTAGTACTGCTTATGCAATCCTGAAATGTTTCAAGAAAGGAAGAAGTAGCAGTTGAAGACATTGTTCATAACTAATCTTGTTGCTGAGACCTGTCAAGGCTTTGTGTTATTTGAATTGTTTTATTTTCATATTTTAAAACCATCTGAGAAGGAAATTACTGCCCAGCTGTCTTCCAGCTGTATTTTCGTAAAGTTGGCCCCTTTTGCAGCCTGAGAATATGTTGCCAATTACCTCCCTTTTAGTTAGTTTCCTTAAATGCCTTCTCTCCTAGTTCGTGACTCGAGGTTTCTCCCCATCAGTCATGAACATACTTATACAGGTGTTAGGACAAGTCTTCAAGCTTTGAATGGTGGTTGGTGGGGGGGAAAACATTCTAAAATATTTCACCCTTTGGGGAGCATGCTCTTTCTAAAAGACTAGATGGGCCACCTTCTTTTATTCGATGTAACCAAGCCAGCCCTGCTGTGATCTGGCAGGACTTGCTCTGACTTGAGGATGGAGAGGTCATGAGGTGCCATTTCCCTCTTTGGCTCTTGGTGTTGAGAACTAGATTGAGAGGCTGTCATAGGGCAGCATTTCTTGAAGTGACCCAATCAGTGAGGCTGCGTGTGCCAAACTGTGTGTGTGCTTGGTAGCTCCAGAGTCCAGATCACAATCTTTTCATAGAGTAAAAGCCAAGCCCTGAAGTTGGGCTGCTGCTCTGTAGTTACTAGCTGCCTGGTTTATCTTGAAGTAGTGCAAATGATTAACATCTTATGCTAATTATTTGTCTATGCAAGCTTTCACCTGCGTCTTAACCAAGAGGGAGAGGTTTCTGCTTTCAACACGAGAAAGGTCAGGGTTTACACTGCCCTGTAAAAAGCTTATGGTTATAGACTGAACTCCTTGCTTTTGATGTGAAAAAACCCCAAAAAATAAGCTAACTAAAATCAGTAGCTCAACACTCTAAGCAGGTATCCCTTAAAACATACAGTTTTGGACAGTCCAAAAAAGCCTGTTACATACTTCTAAAAGAAAGTGGGGCAGCAGTAGGGAATCTCCCACTGATGAAGAGCTTGCTTAAACTATTTAAAAACTTAAACTGGTCAAATCTTTACTTAAGTCAGAGGAAAATGTTGAAATGTGTTCTTTTACAGAAAGGGATTTCCTTTTGAACCCAGCTGGAAATCTTTAGCCTGAAAAGAAAATCAGCAGCACAGGTAGATACCAAATCTCTTCTGTGAAGAGCTGTTAGTCCCACTGGAAAGATTCCTGAAATGAAAACTTCTCTAGCACAATGAAGCATAAGTAGTGCATCCTTCCCCACAGCGGAAGTTCAGAAACACAAAATGTGGAGCATCGGTCAAGCAGCTTTCTTGAGATCTTTTGCTACTTCGTTGCTCATGAGATGGGGCAGCCAGTGTTTGCTCAGTCAGTTGGTTTTGGGATGGATTTTTTGTTGTTGTTACAGTGTTTTTTTGTTTTTTTTTTTTTAATAGTAGCTTTGAAGAAAAGCATAATAGCAATGGGAGTTCAGCAAACTTCAGCAAAATAGACAGGCAAAGTAGTCTGCTAGGAAGTATCATAATTAAAAGCAAACTACATTTGTCAAAATAAATGAACAAAACAGAGTTTATGGTACATTAACTTGTTTGCTTACTTGCACATAACCAAATTCTTTTGGATTAGCAATTGGTATCCTACTCATTAATGAATGTTAATTAGATTCTATTGTGATACTTATTGGCAAATTTAAGAACAGAGAAAGGAGTTACTGGGACCAGGCCCAGTGAAATGCTAAGCACTCTTTGGTTTGGTCTGAATTTGAAGCTATTTAAGCTTTCCTTCAAAACGGGAGAAGCAGCTACCTGCAGCCCACCAGGACGGCAGCAAACTTTTGTTGTCTGTCACAGCCCAGTTGCTCTGTGATTCAGGTTTGACTTTTTGGAAGATGACAGAGGTGTTGCAGACCCTCCTGTGCTGCCAAGCCTGGGCTAGGGTCTGGCCTTCACCTCGCCCTGTTGTGCTGGGGCATGAGTGGTGCAGCTCAGCTGGTCTCCTGTTCCACCCTTTGGAGCTGCAGCTGCTTCCCCTGTTACACACAGCTTTTCCAGAAGGTACAAAGTGAAATTGGGCTGAGTCTTGCCAAATCCTTTGACTCTGAGGGTCTGAATACCATTAGTGAAAACTGACTGTAGAAGAAATTCTCATATTGCTGTTGGGAGAGGTAATGGCTGCATCTGAAGGATTTCCATGCCACTGATGTGAGGAACGAGGCACTGGTTTGTGTCTTTGTCACAGTCACAAGCCAAATTCCTGCAACAGAGGAGGCATCTACATGTGTTTGAAGGTGGCAGAGGAGCTCTTTTGGCAAGTGCATTAATTCTTGGAGAATGATTAGGTGGGATGGAGTTCTTCCCCCTCTCTATCAAGGAGGTTTCTCTCCTGATAGTTTAATTTTTTGAGTGAGGTACAGGAAAGAAACTGTGTATTCCTTGGGTCATTGAGCTGTGTTTTAATCAGATGTTAGCACTTCGCAGTTCCATAAGTCTTACTAGGTATTTCAGCAATTTTTTTTGGGTAACAGTAAAACACGAATTATGCCACTCGTATCTCTCCCTGCTTCACCAAGCAGGACTCAAATGAGGAGATCAGTACAATGATCCTGAGCCAAGAGCCTCAGAGGTTTTTAGCAAAGACTGCAGTGGCAAAGACACTGATGAGGTGACGTAGCAGAAGCTCCTTAATCTTTTTAACATTCAGAATGTCAAGGAAGAAGCCATTTCTACTCATACCTGAATGTTTTCTTTGTCCTAGGTGGCAGGTAACTACTCTCTGAAGCGCTTGTTGATCAGTGTCTCCTGCCTGGCATAAATGTCTGTACCATCTGTGGCCGGGGATGTATTCCTTTATATTGTCCTGGTGAACTTGGCATAGTATTGGTGCTTCCTTGTATACTCTGAATTGATCACACCTGAAGTGTGCTTCTAATATTCTAAGTTTTGTCACCAAACTCTTCTGTTAGAAATATGATTGGCACATACATTTAGCGATTGTTTTAAAAGAAGTTTCTTTCTTCTTACCTAGAGAAATACAATGTGCAGTACCAGGTTGAAGGAGTTGGTTATACTTGGTCTCCAGTCCAGCATTATCTGCGTACTGCTGACAAGTTTGGAAGATTACAAATAGCTATCTTTGATGCTGAACTCCTTATTTTCAGGATATTACAACCTCACTCTAAAATGCTGAAGTACTTCCAATGGCTTTAGAAGAGGCACAAGTTAATTTCAGAACCCGTGATAAAACAGATTTGTGAGTAACTTGGGGTAGCTGGAGCATGAAGAGCAGTGGAATGTCATAACTCTCTGGAAGAGTCATCTGTGACTAACTGAACTCAGGATGATGTCATATCTCAAGCCATTCTGTGATCACTGAAGTCTGCAGAGATAGATTTTTCCCCTTTGTTGTCATGGGGAATCATCTGGATCAACTCCAGGCTGCAACTTTCTTGAACCTTCTGGTCTCTGGCTGAGAATTTTTTTCAGGCATGCTGGAAGTATGGTTCATTTAGCAAGGCTTACCAGCAAAGCCAAGAGCTGTGTTAAGGTTAATATTCCTGCTTAAGAGAAGATTTCCTGCATTATTTCCATATGAGTATTTTTAATTTGCTGTGATTGATGGCCAGAGCTTAACCAGAGCATCCTGGGTTATGCAGAGCGGAATGTTTGAATGCTGAGCGGTCAGGTACCTGGCCAATGGTTGAAATACTAAGATTCAAATTAGATACTTTCATACTGAATGCAGTTCAAGGAATCACAGAATAGTTTGAGTTGGAAGGGATATTTAAAGTCAAGTTCAATCCACCTGCCATGGTCACGGATGTCTACAACTATGTCAGATTGCTTGGAGCCCCATGCAATCCAAGGATGGGGCACCTCCCACCTCCCCACAGGAAAAGATGTGCCGGTGTTTCACCACCCTCATTGTAAAAAACTTCTTTATATCAAATCTACGTTAACTGTTAGTTTAAAATTATTGCTTCTTGTCCTACTGTAACAGGCCCTGCTGAAAAGTTTGTACTCGTCTTTCTTATGGGCCCCCTTCAAGAACTGAATGGCCACAAGAAGTTCTCCCTGGGGCCTTTTCTTCTGGCTGAGCAACCCAACTCTGCTTTTTCTAACAGAGGAGGTGTTCCATACCTCCAGTCATTTTTGTGGCCTCCTCTGGACCTGCTCTAGCAGGGCAATGTCCTTTCCATGCTGGGAGCCTCAGAGCTGGATGCAGCACTGCAGATCTGGCCTCAAGAAGGTGGAGTAGAGGGGCAGAATCACTTCCCTCTCAGTTCGTAAGAATTCCTGGGCTCATGTCCTTGAGATAAACTAGGTACTGGAACAGTTAAATAAGTTCTGATTGTGCTGTGAAAACACTGAAAGTGTCTGTCTTGGTCCAGTTGATAAGTGGAGAAGTGACTCTCTCCTAGGGTGTGCATTAGGGTAGCATCAGCCTTCTGACACCACTTGGACTCAGCTGGGCTTTGACTTTTGTACCTATCATTAAAAACTTAAACACTGAAGAAGGACATAATTGCAAGAATATTATATTAGGATTATTCTAATAAAAGCCATTGGAGTTGGGATTCTTAAAACCCATTCACCAAGCGTATGTCAGTTCCTGCCTTGATCTAGTCTCTGGGATTTTTTAAGCTGACTTTATTCTATGTAAATTAAAACCGAAACTGAGACCAAACTCATTCTGAGGAAATTATTAGCCTCCGTGGAATTGAGCATAGTGCTTCTGGTCTTCCTAAAATCATCCTTTCAATTTCTGCTCCAGGAATATCAAGTTGAGACTTTTCCACAATCATTTAAATCTTGCTGAGTGCTTTGGGTTGATCAGCAGGAGTACATGATGTGTTCTTCCCTTCCTACCCTCTACTCCCTCCCACAACTTTTATTTCTACATGATTGTGCCCTATGGGATATGAAATAAACATGCTTGTTCTAGAAGGCTCTGTAATGCAAGAAAGAATAGAGATCTGCTCTTCCCATGACGACAGAATGCCCAAATAAATAGTTGCCAGTATGAACATAGAAGCTCAAGTAATGGTAGTTTAACCACTAGGTAATGTACTCAAAGAACTATTGGTAGTAGAAGAAAATCAGCTAAAAATAAGTCTGCCCCTTCCTAATGTTGCATGGTGGGTAAAAGGGAAATATTTATCTATTTTCTATACCTCCCCTTCCTTCTCCTTTCCTTTATTTGAAAATTCTCGTTCAGTGGTGTAAAGGGATTGTCAGCAACTGGTGTGCAACTATAAGTATTTTTTTCACCCAGCAGAACTACTTTTGTAATTGAGAAATACTGAAAATCACTGCCTTCCTGCAGGAGGGTGGAAAGTGCTGCAAAATGAGATCTCGCTAGCAGAAAAATGTGTGCCTTTGTTTTAAAGACAGCAGTAAAAGGATTTGTTTTAGGTGTTAAATATGTCACCATTGTAAAGAGCCAGCAACCCACTTTGTTTTTAAATGTTTAAATAATTGTTGCTATGCTGTGCTGCTGTGAATTATGATTAATTATACGAGTCACAACTTGATAAGAACCAACCCATGAATGAAATACTATATTCAAGGGTTTGTTTTTCTGCACTTTTTTTTTTAAGTTTGTGGGGGTTTTTTTATTAAAAACAAATAAAGGCTGGCTAAGAGAGGCCAGCTGGCACTATTATAGAGTGATAGGGGAGAGCTGTGAGCATCGAGGAGGCACAGCATGACGGAAGGCAGCCAGAAGGATTAAGGTATCTTAGAACTTCTTTGCCGCAGGCTTAGTCTGATGGCAGAGGGAATGTGTAATTCCTGCTTTATTTGTGGCACAAGTGAGGACGGGGGTTGGAGTTCTGATGACACAGTTTTCGGGATGGGGCCAGTGGAGCTGCTGCTGGGGCATCATGCAAGTGCAGAGGGATAAAATGGGAAAGATGTTTGAGGTCACCTTTTCTCTAAAGCTGCCTTCCTGTGGGTCTGTTGGCATAAAAGGAGAGTGAATAGGGCTGTCCAAATGGCAGAGGTTTCAAGGGAGGATTTGGAATAATAAGAGTGCTCTGCTTCAGTATTAATGCTGGGTTGGCAGAACTCTGCAAATATTTTCAACTATTTTCACTGGACATTCAGGGATTACAGTAGTCTTCTATATTAGACAAATGTCCCATTTAATCTCTTAGAGTATAGGCTGCCTTTTATTTCTGCCCATTTTTTTTTTATAAGCAACAACAATAAAGTAGTAGATATTGGTATCTTTGAAATTTGTTTTTGTGAAAATTCAGAGACTTTATTTTCCATTCGAGAGATATCATTGGTACCAACTTGTGTGTGTGCATATATTTGCGTGCTTATATATACATTTACGTGTATTTATGGGTGTGTATATACATACACTGAAGGCACATAGAATTAATGATAAATTTGAAAAGGCACAAATTCTAGTTGGAAGTTTTAATGTTTTAAGAATCTAGGTGTGAAGTTGATGGTGTCACTTTAATGCTTTCACTGGAAATATCTCTTAAATACTTCCATATTCAGTTTTAAAACATAAGTACTTGTGCCTCTTATCTTCTGCGGCCACTGTTCTAGGAAAGAAAATCAACATTCTTTGTAGTTTTTTTACTTTCAAGGTATTGAGCCCTTGTGCCCTAATCTCTCTTGGAAGGGATTGTAGGAAGTGAAGTGCTGACTTGCTGCCTGTATTTAAATCCTCTTTGAGAACTTTTAATCTTTTTTATTTTCAGGACAGTTTGCAGCACAAGACTGCTCACAGCTGCGGGGGGACCTGCATTTTGGGAAGGCGAGCACAGCCTGTTTTGTGATGATTGAGATCTGGACTGTAGCATGATTAGCCAGCCCTTGGGGTAGAGGTTGGCTGGACCTTAGGAACAGCCCTTAAATACACACACATGCACCTTGTATAAAGTTGCTCGTACTTCTGGAAATACCCAGTGGGTGTGCCAAAAAGCTGATTGCTGGCAGTTTGGGGTGGACTGTCATCATTGCCTTAGCTGGGCTGAAGTGGACTGAGCTAAGGGCCACCCTACCCTTTGGATGCTATTTCCAAAAGTAATTTGAGAAAACCTGAGCGCTGACAGAGATGGGCGCATTTCAGAATGGTGGCAGGTAAACACTTGCAGAAGGAACACTAGTTCTTATCAGATCTGAGTTTGGAACTCCTTGGGTTTTGCCTTACCACAGACAAACTTTTTGGAAGAATCTCTTTCACTTCTCCCATACCTCTGAGGCATTCCTGAGTCAGAACCTTGAGTCTTTTATTTAACATATTTGTTTAACTTACAGGTCTGATTGAGGTTTTTGAGTTGTAGGTTACTGTTTGTTTTTTGATTCATGTTTGTTGTTACAGGACAAAAGTATTTTTGTTCCTCGTATGTGTACTTTACAGCTTCCTAATACAATCTAAGCACTCTTTAGTGCAACTTGACTGGCCAAAAACATAACGAGCAGTAAATGCTTTTATTAATTTTTTTCCTCTTTATTGAATTGTCATAACTGATGCAAGATGAGCACCTTAGGATGAAGTAGAGGAAAATTGTAGCTGGCAAGGTTAAAGTCTAGTCTGAAGTGAGTGTTGATAAGACAGATGTGAAGAGGGAAGGCCGTGTTGTTACTGTGGCAGTGTTAAATCTCTCTCCCAAAACAATTCCATGTATAGCTCCACCTATGTGGCTAATCATGTTTGCATTGTTGAATGCTTCCATAGCACAGCAGTGCCTGCGTGCTGCTTTAGATTAGATTAGCTGCACACTGTGTTGAATAGATAGCATTTTGACTAACTGTGTGTCAAATGATACAGCCAATATGAAGTGACTGAAGCAGAATCTTCCTCCTGCCCTATCTAAACCTGCAGGCTTGTCTCCATGAGGCCATTTAAAATCATTAGCATCAACAGCTTAGTTGGGCTGACCAGAAGAGGGGATCTGAAAAAATTTTTTTTTTTCTGTCTTTTGGAAATTGAGATTGTTTTGCTTATAGGAGAATGTGAATTTTGAAAAGCAGTGGTTCCCAAAATCCGCTTTGTCCCTTACAAAGGGAGAGCATCACCATTTCTGCTGCATACCAATTTTGTGATCAAGTCCTGGATGTACAATCCTGCGTAGACTAGTATCTGGAAGTAGGTTATTAAAGAGAATAAATGTTATCTTGCCTAGATGCTTAGGTCCTATGTAAGAGATTTTTTTTTTTTTTTAATCTGGATAGAAAGGAAAGTGGTGCTCTGTGAGCACGGTGCACATGGTGGGTACAACCTGTGGATACAGCTCTCTCGGGTGACTGATATGGGGATGTCACTGTGTGCACATCTATCTTCAAAGCATCTCGGCAGTTTGATGCCTGTTGTTGTATAGGGGCAAAAATAAATACACAGTTGTGGCAGTGTGCATTGCTTGACAAGGTGAGTTTGTTTCCAAAGCAGAAGTCTCTCTATTTTGCTTATTTTTAGGAGCTGGGGAAAAACTGATTAAAATTAGTTTGGAGGAACAGAAGCCTTCTAGACCACTTTAAAGCTCTACTGACTGCTGCTCGGATGGACAACTGCCACTGGTTTTCTTCTTTGTACATTCACAGTGTCATGACTCAGGCAAGCAGATACTCAATTATTAATGACTTATCTACAAAGAAAAATAATTAAAAACAAACCCAAAGCAATAGAGCACTTAATTAAGAGTTAGTGGTGGAGTTTCTGCTGTCTCTTAATGGAAAGCTTCCAAGAACAATTTACCTTCCAGAAAGAGTACCTGCATCAGCCTGCCTCATTAAAAATGCTTCCTGCGTAAACTAGAAGTTGGATCTTACTTTTAGGCAGGCAAATAAACTTATTGATTAGACACTAATTGGAGTTCTGCAGAGCGGAAGGGAGTCTGCATATATTTCAGAGACTTCATGTAGAACCTTGCATTGGTGTTGCATCGTTGATGATGACAAGAACAATTTACAGGAGGCCTAAGGAAACTTTGTCCTAAAGATGAGTTTTAGGACACTTTACTCCTCTATCTTTTATGGCATCTCTTGGGATCTGGCTGGCCTAGAACTCCCTTGGGCGTTTCATCAATGTCATTGTTACTGTCCTTGCTGTGTGTAGTACCATCTAATTGTTCCTCCCTTTTCCATGTCTCAAAGAACAATCTGTAGCAAACTTCCCCCAAAACAGAAGGAAAATCTATATTTCTGAAGTAGAATTAAGGTTTTCTGAAAATGCAAGTTAGCAGTACCTGCTCATAAGATGTAAATCCCTTGTGGAAGAGCTGTGTATGCAGCATGTGCAGACGGGTCTGTTTATCTCTCCAAGAGGACACATCCAGGTTGGCTCCTGCCTTCTGCCCTGTTGCTCTGGAATTCTCTCCCCCAGCAGGAATCTCAAGCTACTGCAGTTTGGAGAACACAGGCTTACCAAGTCTTACAGCAGTAATACCTGCGTGAATAAAAAACTGTCTGTGTCTTAGGACTTCAGTGGTCACTGTTCCTGGGGCAAAAATAATATGATTAAATAAAATCAACTCATTTTAGCGGAATCAAATTTCTGAAGGTGTTTATAACCTCACATTTCTGTCTTGTTTTTCTGTGTTGCTGTATGCTTGCTCCTTTCACAGAGTCATAGAATTGTTTAGGTTGGAAGGAGCACATCAAAATCAGAGCTTCATCCAGCCTGGCCTTGCCTTTGGGGTCTTCCTCCCTACCCTGTGTTTCTGTGATTTTTTTCTTTTTTTTTTTTCTTTTTTCTCTCCATGCTTGTAGTGTGAGGTCTTGTCCTGTTCTGTTCCACTTCCATCCCTGAATGTGTGTCAGTAATTCCTGAGGATGTACAAAACAGAAAGTGTGCTAAGTAAATCTCTAAGTGCAATTTGGTAGCTGGAAATAAAGAGCAAAACCAGGAGGATGTGACCAGCAATGGCTTCACAAACCAAAGGCTTGAGTGTTGTGTTAAATGATGTCTCGGTCCTCTCTATTTTTTTGTTGTTTTGAAACGCTGACAGTTGCGTTGCTGGTGGGTTTTATTTCCCCTTTAGTCCTCTGTATGCTGTGTTAGTTGACAGTAAATGGCTGGTGAGGTAAATGATCTCGCGAGATTACTGTCTGTGATGCTTTTGATTTGCTTTTGCTCCCTCTGTGGGAGGTTGGCTTTAATTTAATTACTTGGTAAGAAGAGTCATTGAGTGGTCACTCAAGATCTTGCAGAGGGTTTTAACCTACAATTTGTTAGTGTGACTTGGTAGAAGCCCCAGCTGGGCAGGCAGCCTTTTGCAATCACTGTGGTCATCTGCTTTAATTATGTTACTATGTTCCCTATATAGAAGCAAGTAGCCAAAATTAAATGGTATAAATGAGCTGTTAATGAATTGCAAGTCACTCAATTTCTGACTTTTCAGTTAAATTACAGATAATAAATAGTTGAAACCGTGGTAGTGCTTGTTCTAAAACTTGTTCTGCCTCAGTTGTGCTTTCTCAGAAAATTAGAAAAAAAATTCTTTAAGCTGCAAGTTTTCTGTCATTCATGTTTGAGTTGTGTGCGTAACAGAGGCTCAACAGTGGCAGAATGCCCTTTACATGGATGCATAGAGAAAACAGCATTTATGAGACATTAGTCTCCTCCTGTTTTGCATCAGTAATGGACACAAATTCAGTGGCAGAGAGAATTGAAAGTTAAGTGATGTCTCTACCTGCAAGATGACTTTGGCAGCAGTGGTGTCATGACACACATGTCCACCTTGCAATTCTGAGCCCTTGTTCTCTGTGTTTATTTAGTAAAGTTTTGTTTTCTCTGGAGGCTCAGCTTACCACAGTCTTTTGGCCCATGCAGGCTCTTGGTTGGCACAGTCAATAAATCAGGCACCTTTGGAGGGGCTTTGTCAGAGAATGCTTCCCCCAAGCGAAGATACCTAGATATGTTTTTTTGCTTTTTACTCTAGCTATTTCTGAAACTTAGCTATTGATCTTTCAAAAACCTTTATAGTCTGAGTTTTTGTAAACCGCCTCTGATGGGAAATCTGAACAGGGCTGCTCCTGCCAGCAGCTCATCCACTAAAATGTGGCCCTCCATTGAGAACAGCATGTTCTCCCTCTCGAGACAAATAAATACCTTTTGACAGGTAACTTGCTAACTGTGTATTTATGCATTGTGTTACACATGATTCCTGACATACCTAATTACCTTGAAATTACAGATAAAGCTCCCTTTATACTGACTTGACAAAAGATGTTTTGGTTGTAGTTTTTATTTATAAGAACATGGCATCTTTTCCAAGATATTTTTAAGTAAACCTGTTTATTTTCTAAGTGCAGCTCTAAAACCCTTTTCTGGTTTGAAAGAGGGTTGTTGATTACCCTTAAAACTACAAGAAAATTTTGGTCCGTTTAAGGACTTTGTGTGCATGATAAAAACCAGTCCAGCTGAAAGCAAGTGGTGTAGCTGCTCCTTTTCACGTGTAGGATGTTTGTCGCTGGGGGGTTGTTTGNTTTTTTTTTTTTTTGTCTCTGTGATTCTGTTACTAAATGTTAGAGGAATCTTAAGGAAAATAACATCTGAATTTTTAACCTTGCTAAACAGCCAGCCTGCTCTGAAGCTCCTGATTAGTGCAGAATTTGATCACAAAGCATGATTGAGAGTAGCAGCTTGTCATTGTGTGTGATTAATGACAGCTCCACCTGCCATGGAGCTTCCTAAGTGGTAAAAGCAATCCAAACTGGAGTGTCCTCTTCACTCAGTTGCAATTTAGGTTGCAGATTTATTCCCTCATCTCCTCCCCCCTGGGCCCCCCCGAATAGTGTGAAGCTGAAAGAAATATTCAGAAATACCTGCAAAGATTCAGGATTAAAACAGGAAACAACTGGCTGGTAAGGGGAAGTAGTGGCACAGAAAGCAGTGCAGGTGTGTGGGTGCTTTTGGTTGAGGGTCAGTAGAATGTATAAATAGGAGTGTGCTGTGCTGCTCCTGATGGAGCTACAGCTGCTGCAAGAGGCTGCACAGAGCTAGTTCAGGTGTGCTCACCTTGCCAGGCAGGGTGACCCACTGGCTGTCCAGCCTGCTCTGACTAGATTTTAGCCATTTTTCAGGCTAGTTCTGTACTAAGTCTCAATAAGAATTCTTGCTACTTTTTATTTTTCTTTTTTATTATTATTTTTGTAACATCTGTAACACAGCACCTCTCCGTGTTAAGCTCATGTTTGGCTTCTGCTGACCAAAACCTTCACAGCAGTAGGAGCAAGCCTGTATATGCCCTACTTGGCCTTTGAGAGCAAATCAGTTTTTTACTATACTTGGAGAGATGAAGATACCTGAAGTAGATTCCTCAGTAGTGAATGATTTCTACATGAATGAAGTCTTGCAGATACACCTAGTCATCCTGACTGATCTTACTAATGTTATTATGGAGCAGAGTCTTTCACATGGCTGTGGTTTGCACCACAAGCACAGATTGTAGGGACCTGCCTGGGGAAAGTGTGTATTTCTCTGTAATGGGAAAAGAAATTAAACTTCTGCAAGAAACAAAGCTATCATTAGTGGTAAATAATGTGCTTCAAAATTGTGTATCAGTGAGGGCGTGCTCCTTTGCTCTCCTGCCTCTGGTAAACACTCTACATAAATGATACTTACAGTTTTGTAGCTGACAGATCAGAAATAAAAATGCATTTGAAAAAACGAAATGTTTTTCTGACATTCTGCCCCAGCTGCAGGTGGTTTGTCCTGGTGAAGCAGGTGGTGGTCACAGGGATGTACGGGGCAGGGATAATGTCTCGTGGCAGGAAGCACAGACAGGCTGGGGGAGTCTGTCCTGATGCTGGAGGTCTGGTGGAGAATTTGAGAGGTGGCCTTGGATTGTGAGAATGACTCAAGCACATTCTAACACTGATCACCTTTCTTAAAATAAAAGCTGTTTGCATTTGAGTCAGTGAGGGTGGGATTTGTCTCCCCTTACCTCAGACATCTAAGTTTATGCTCCTTGCCCCAGAGTGCCTTCATGGACAGGAGAAAGAAATAGATTGCCCTGACCATGTGCCTGTTGTGAAACTGTTGGTGCTGAGCTTAAGCTGGGTTTAGCGTCTCTCTCTTGTGGTCAGTGTGTGCTGAGGTAGCTGTTCCCTATTGTTCACCTCATGGAATTCATCAAGGCCAAGTGCAAGGTCCAGCACATGGGTCAGGGCCATGGCCAGTGTAGGTGCAGACTGGGTGGTCACCTGGGGCTGTAGATGAATGAAAAACTGGACATGACTCAGCAACACGTGCTTGCAGCCCAGAAAGCCTGTTATGTCCTGGCTGCATCAACAGCAGCAGGTCCAGCAGGGGATTTTGTCCCTCTGCTCTCTCTGGAGGTTTGCATCCAGCTCTGGATCCTGAGTACAAAACAGACATGGACCTCTGGGTGTGCTCCAGAGGTGGGCCATGAAAATGCTCAGAAGGCTGGAAGGGTTTTCCTGTCAGGGCAGGCTGAGACACATGGGGTTGTTCAGAGCACAGAAGGTTTTGAGGAGGTCTTATTGTGGTGTTTCAATGTTTAAAGGATGTACGAGAAAGTTGGAGCAAGGTTTTTTACCGAGGTCTGTAGTGACAGGACAAGGCGTAACAACTTCAAGCAGAAGGAAGGCAGATTTAAATTGCGTGTAAGGAGAAAAAACAAGATTCACATGGGGAAAAAACCGCAAAATGATGGTTTAGAGAAAACCACACTGGTGTCATCTGTGGTTGCACTGGGTGTAGGGGTGCTGCTGCATTTGGTACAAATTCAGCATAAAACTCTCTGGCTGCTTCTGTGGTGCCGCTTGCTTCCAGTGAGCCTTCTTGGTGTTCTCGGCAGGGTAAAAGCTTGACACTTCATTTTAAACAAAAATATCAGTTTCCAGAGCTTCTGTTTTGAATGCAATATGAGAGAGTGTGTATATAAATACTCCCTCTGGCTCATGCCTCTGTCTGCAATGTGAATTAACATCAGTGTTTTGTCTTCACAAAAATGTTACCACACTATTTTGTTATGTGCCAGTATGACAACCTAATAGGATCACTGCTTCCAACTTTTCCCCTCTCCTTATTGCAGGAAATGGTATCAATTTAGCCAATGAGGAACCAAATACAGCAACTTGCAAATATTTGTATTTTGGCAGGCTGGTGCCTCTGCAATATATGGGCCTGTCTCCTAGTCCTTTGGTTTTAGAAGTACACAAGTTATTTCCATTTCCTTTCCTTACCACAGAGTCTAAAGGTCTAAAGAGCAGCATCTCTTTAAATGCAATGTAGAACGTAATGTCTGGAGAAGTATTTGACCTGATTTGCCTTAAAAATGTGTATTTGCGGGGAAGGAAATATGAAATACTAGGAGACGTTTGAATGATAGTAACTTTAGAGTGCTTTTATTTATAGGTTGGCATTGCTAAGTGTATGAGCACATCAGCTCATCCTTTGAGGTGTTAAGGAGGTATTGAATTGAATTTGAGGCCAGCAGGGAGACTGTGGCCTGGCCCAAAATCCCAGAGACTTTGGTAAAAGAGGCAGTGAGACCCAGTCCTGTGAGTTCAGTTTCCTCCCAGGCTGGTTGGAAATGGGATGGGTTACATCTCCAGTGTGTAGAGGAGCATGGCTCTGAGACACCATGGATATTCTTTGGTCCTGACACAGTTCAGGTGGTTCTGGCTGTTACCCTGCCCAGCAGCAGTACCACCTTGACTGTGGCTGTTCCGTCTGCAGCTTGCTGCACTATCAAGAGGATTTAACTCAAAAGGCAGCAGTTAAAGATTTACCTTACTCCCTGCAAGCAGAGAAGATGCATCTGGGAACCTGTCTTGCTACCATGTGGTGACTTGCAATGACTTGATCAAGAGTCTGTGTGATTGGAGAAATTAAGTCATTTATACTGCAAAGCTAATAATAGTTTTGTAAGTGGTGTGAAGCTGGTGGTAGTTTGTGGGGTTTTATTCCTTTATGGGTATTTTAGTTTGAGCAGTTGTGCAAAACAAATTATATTTATTTGGTTGATGCCAAAATATATTCCTGTTCTGCAATTTTGATCTATCTCTTTCCTGATACATAATTCAGTTGCTGCCTTAAAGGCAGAAATAGCTTTAAATGTACTGTTGTTTACTTCCATCAAAGCAGGATTTTACCTGCTGACCTATGAAGGACTCTTAAAGTTAGCTTTGCTGTACATGAAATGCTATTCAACTTTGATAAATCTAAGCTGAGTGAATATGTATGTTGTGAAGTCCCAGTAATGTGCAGAAAATGTAGCATAAGTATATGTTAAAGTTGCAAAATAAAAAAAATAAAAGCCCTTGGTAAAACTGCTTAGCTGATAACTCAGAAACCAGAGGCTTAAGTTGTTCAGGAACAAACAAACAAAAAAGTAGCTTTAGTTTCTAGAAAGTGGAAAATAAGTATTAACATAACTGCTGTCAGGAAAGGAACTCTAAAAAGATGAAGTCTTGCTCAGCAAGTCTGTTTCTAGCCTGTATTTCAGAATTAATTTTTCTTGCTTTCTTCTCCCCCTTCCTCCTGATGCACACTTCTGCTCCTGTTGGCTTTGCAGCTGTAGCCCAGCGCTGATCCAGGGGGGCTGGCAGATGCAGGAATGGGAATTACCGGTGGCTTTTCCAAGCTGAGCCTCGCCGGTAGCTGCGTGAGCCCCGTGGGACAGGGGATGGATGTGCAGGTGTCCCCATGCACGGGCTTGGCTTGTGCTGCTGGGAGAGATGGGCACTGAGAAAAGAGTCCAGCCTGACTCAGGAGTGTGCTGTGGGAGTGTTGAGAGAGCATCTTTTTCTTGTAAACTGAGACTTGAGATAGAAGCCTGGAAGCACAGTAAATCTGGAATATCACATAGCCTCTTAAAGTCTTTTTTTTACCTCCTCTTCTTGTCCATGCACACTCGAATTAAATCTTGTTTTCAGCCCACCTGGAAGAGAGCTGGTTGCTTGGAGTATGGGAAGAGAATAAGAAAAAAGGCTGAAACTCTAGTTTCTTCTATGTGGAATGTTCCATTTTGTGAAAATTGCCTTCTACTGATAAGGCTGCAGAAAACGTTCTCTGTGAATTCAGGCCATTTTGTGCCTTTAAGGCTTCTCCCTCAAGAAGCAAAAAAAAAAAAATAGGAATAAAAAGAAATCCAACCATCCAATTAAATATTGGAATTTTGAAAACCTAGACATAGCAATTAAAAATAAGCCCCCTTCTTCCTTTTATTTTTTTCTGCCTATTCTAAACAAGCCCAAAGCACTCTGCGAACTACAAATGGAGGTCATACAACACAACCTAGTCCCTGTGGTCATTAGCCAGAAAACTGAAATACAGATGTCTCTGGGGCAAAACCAAGTAGTTTTTAAGTAGGACACAACTTTAGGACTAGAAAAGAATGTCATCGAGCCAAACTGAGATTCTCAAGGTAACTAAGAAGTTGAGCCCTTAGGTTGTAATTTTAAGGGTCTGCAGACAGCTGGCAGAGAGACCACAGCCTTAAATATGTATTTATTGTTGCATTTACCTCTGTCTTCAATGCCCTTTCCTGTCCCATCTCCCCTTTAATATGTGAAGTTTAGTTTGTAGCATCCTATTTTAAAATTCCCATTACATGGGAATTTTGTAGTTGTTCATTTAAAATGTCACAGGAAGGCTGAAGGACTTTCTCTTCAGCCAAAGCATAGGAAATTTTTTCTTAAGTTGGAATAATTTTACTGCTGTGGTAACTGGGGAAATAAAATAATCCTGCAGAACCTGCCAAAATGGAAGCATAAACAGAGCCTTTGAAAGCCCACATTTCAAATGGAAAAAAGAGCATGTGTCTCAAGCTGTGATGGTTGATAGATGTTTGCAGTATTTTGACAATAAATGCCCTAAATTGTTTTAAAAAAATAAAGGAAAACATTGGGGTTTTTTAAATAACTAACATTTTTAAAAATACACGATTTTACTAGATTCCATCATCTCACTTAATTATTTAATTAAATTACCAATATTCATTGTAGCAATTAGAAGTGGATTTATTTTTTAATTTTAACCTACCATAATGATATCCACCAGGTTGCAGAAGAATACCCAGAGACATAAGTCTGAACAGTGTTGTTGAGAACATGGGATTTTTACCAGTCTTTCTCTTCTGTTAAAGGTTTTTGAAAAACTATTGATGGTTCCACCATCTGGGGACTCATAATAATTTTCAGGAGTGTGAGAAGTGGTCTCTTAGGTCACTCTGTGTAGAACATTATGGGAGGTGTGGTAAAGCTTATGAAGTCAATGCTGCCTGTGTCCAAAATGAGTGGTCAGGCAGGATTCCTCAGGACTTGCTCTGTACAGGTGCCACCTGCTTGTGTTTCTACCTTAGGCTGTGGTTTGGTAAGCAGCCAGACCTAATTTTTGGGAGTTGAGGTGGAACATGAATCCAGAGAGTCTTAGTAATGAGATGGATGATACTGAACTTTTCTTAAAGAACTAAAGTAACACATACTGCTCTTCCTAGAGTTGTGTGATGTTATTTCAACAAATGGAAGCCCTAATTATAATGCCTGTGGGAGGGAATAATGATATTAAGTGGGAATGAGTGTATGGTCTTCCTCCATAAGCTACCTCCAGATGTGGTGGTGACCATAAATCTCTGGCTGTGGCTGATTCTAGTATTAAACAGGACTCTGCATTTTAATGGGATGAGCATAGAGCTGAGACATTAGCTCATGAGTCTTAATCCACCACTGCCTATGATAATTCATTAACTTTTCTGTCTGTCTGCCTTTGAAGCTGTGAAATGGGTAAGTTCATAATCCCATCTAGAGGAAACTCTGGAAGGGTTCCATGGTGTTAAATCCTACCCAAGGACCAACCCAGGGGAAGCACTTGTTCCAAGGATGCTGCAACAAGGTCCTTGGAAGAAGAGAGAAAAATACCAAGATCTACATGATGTTCACTATCCCACAGAAGAGCATGGAGGTTGTGGATAGAGAAATATCCTGGGGGGTAGCCTTTCCCAGCAAGGGCTAATGAGAAGCTGCCTGAAAGCTGTGGGTTGGGAGGAGGATGTTTGCCTGGAGCCCTTTCCTCTAGTCTTTCCACACAGTATCCTTTGCTGGCTCTTTTATTAACATGGGTTTTAGACCTTCCCTCATCCTCTTTGCTGTGTCAGTTTTTCCTCCCATTTTTTTTCTTTGCCTCAGAAACATCAAGACAAAATTAAACAGGATTTGAAAAATTATAACACCCACATAAAGCTTGTTGCCAGTTTTTTTTGTAGGGTCTGCCTCTTTTTCTGCACCTGCTGCCATCTCTGCTATTTTGATGGGCTTTACAGAGCAGGCAGTGCCAGTTGTGCATTGCAGATAAAGCTATGACAGTGGTTTGTCCCAAATGATTTTAACATGAAAATAGTAAGTGCAGAGTGCTAGCTAAAATACCCATTAAGGAACAAGAGGCAGTTCCTCTCAGGTGATGTTTGCCACTTCTCAATTCAACCTCTCCTACTCATCTGCAAGGTCACTGGGGAGGTCCTGCAAATCCTGTGTTTAATTTGATAATTTAACTTTGTCCAGATGCTTGTTGTTTAGGTTTCTTGTTGCTGTGGCTGTTGAGAGTGATCCTGCTGGGTCTGTGAACACCCCATCTGTCTGACATGAAGTCTGAGTGGAAATGTAGGTAGTAAATGTACAGTAACCCTGGCTGGTTGCTGGGTATGGTTCTTTTCTCTAGGACTGGGTTTTATGCGTAAGGGTATTGCATCAAAATCACTGCAGTTCTTAAGGACTACCAGTCCTTTGACTTTACTGTTTTAGATGAGCCTTGTTTCAGGAGTGCTAACCTTTTACTGATCTTTCTGATTCAAATAATGCTAATTTAATATATATTTCTATTTATACATGTGATTGGGAGAGAGCAACTTCTCAACAGAAGTGCAAGCTGAAATGAATACATTGCACTGAAAAGAATCATGGGTTTGGTGTTTGTTTTTTTTTAAGAGAATTTGACATAATTCTTTCAAAGACAGACTCTTCGTAATTTAATGTCTGGACTTTTCTTCATTTTAGAAATGGGAGAACTGTTCTTTCCTCCAGCTATTTTCAGTGAGCCAGTTTCCTAGAATTTTATAGAGAAAGGATAATATGTAGGTCATAGGAAGAGGGCTGTTGGAAGTTGCCTTCAAATGAACTGTAAATATCATAGCAACAGTTATGAAAGAAAGAAAATTTGAAGTTCTTGCTGTATTAAAAATCAAGTGGCTCCATTGAGCTATTAATTAAAACTATATGAAATGCAGTGTAGTGCCACATTAGACTCTGTGAATGAGCCAATAAGATTTTCTATGAAAGAGAAGTAACCATCCAAGAAAAGTAAAAGTAGGAAGATTAAGGCTGGAATAATTTTTAGTTTAAATAGAATAAACTAGAAAGGAAAATTAATTGGTCTGTTGTCCACCAAAAAAAGCACTGTAACTTTTCAGTGGACAGTCAGATCTTTGGGACTGAAGAGCTGCAGATGGCATTCAGGCATACCCATATCACAATCCTGACAGATTTGCAAGGATAAATTACGATTGAAGGCTTGTGGATATAAAAACGAATGTAACTTTTTTTTCCTGTAGCTGAAAAGAGGCTTTTTTAAAGCCTGGGAATGGCTTGACATAAACTGTTAAAAATTAATAAGTTTGGGGTTTTTTTTTTAATTGTTTATACTAAAGTTGTGCAGTATCAAAAAAAAAAAAAAGTTAGAAATTGGCGTAGATAAGTATTCAGCTGAGTACAGAAAGTCCCTCAGTGGCACCTGGTCAAATGAAGAAGTTAATCTCTCTGCTCTCACAGGCTATCAAACATTACACTTGGCTCGTGGGTGAGCGCTCGTTAGTGACTGGAAGCTGCTGGTGTTGGTTTTCAAGGGCCTGGAGAGGCATTCTCTGACGTTTTGTGACTCTGTCAGCTCAGGGAACACTCAGGCCAGAAGAGGCACTAGCGTGGCTGTGTTTCCTCATCTTTCCTGAGCGAGAGGGTTGCTTGAGCTGCTGGATGTGTCCGAGGCTGGTGCAGAGATGCCTGGGCAGAACGCTGCAGCCTTGGGGCTGCCGGTGCAGAGAATGCACTGCAGTGTCCTGGAGGGATGGGCACACAAGGGGTGCTCCTGGAGTTCTGCTGCAGTCCAGCCTTAGGCGTGCTCCTGAGGAAAAGCAGACACTAGGTAGGAATTTGGCCACCAGCCCAGCTTTCAGCCTCTCATACAGAGAGGGAAGATGTCTTCTGTGTCCTGCAGTTGGACTCTGTGATTTGTCTCTAGCAGTTGTAGGGAATAGATACCAGCAAGGGCAGAGTGCGGGAAGCTGCTGTTTGGAGAAATATGATGTGTGATGTGAGAGGTGGGAAGCAGAGGGTTTTTCCTCACGTTGGTTTTCATATAATCATCATTTCACATTAGTGTCATTAAGAGGGGTTGTTGAGACAGCATCAAGTCTGCACTCTCAGTGCTTTTTCCTTTGGAGAGGCAGAAGGAAAATGTTTGGTACCCTTCAGCTTGTTTAGTACCCTATGGCTTGTTTTCATCTTGCCTGACATGAGGCATGAGTGGTTCAGCCCAGAGCTGCCTCCAAAAAATCCATAGCTGGGAACTGGATTGGGTGAATGGAGAAGATGAAGCAGACTTGAAGTTCTTTGTAAAGCAATTAAATTTGCCTGTCACTTGTTATCTAAATGAGTGCAAGTGGTATGTTGTTGGGTTGGTTTTAGCCTGAAATGCTGTTTGTAGAGGAAGATGCAGAGCTCTGGTTTTATGTGGTGGGTTTATTTTGGTACCTGTAAGAGTGCTCTAAAACAAAAGCTTATGGCACTGAAAAATGGATGGGTTGAAGCATACCCTTAGTACAGCAGATATGTGAGGAACTCTAAAACAAAATTCTCCCTTCTTCCAAATAATCAGATTGGCAAAAAAAATCAGGAAAACCAGGATTGTCTGAAAATCAAGCTCTTCTATCAAATTACCCAGTTGCAGCTTACCTTTCTCTTGCCACACTCCAGACATTGATGGGACTGTAAATGGCTCTCTGTTAAATGTATGCAAACCAGATTGTACAAAGCAATGATTTAAAACAACAACTGTCTTTCATCTTTGGTGAAGACAACAAATATTATAAAATCTAAATTGTCTGGAAAAAAAATAGTTTATCTTTGAATCCTGACAGCATTCAACAGCTGAAATACATAAATGCACTCAATTCTAGCTTTGGAACCTAGATTTAATGAGATGCTCAGAGGAAAATCTTTGGAAGGGCTTATATAAATTGTAGAAATGGGCCACTGTGTTGTCACAGATAACTACTTTTTTTTTTTTTTAAACTTCTGATCCATTTTTATAAGCAATCATTTTATCAGACAACACTTGGGTCTGTGCTTTACCTGTCCTTTTTTGAAAATAATTTTCAACAGTAACAAATAATCACAGGCTGGAAATAGAGTCCTGGCACTGATGCCACTGAATAACAATAGATGAACATGGAGTGGAGTGTGAGCTGCTGGGCTCTGCACAGTGCAGGATGCACCTACCTACAGCTCAGCCCCAGTCTTCCAGTTTATTGACTATGCTGCGGGAAGGATGTGGGTTAGAGCAGAAAAGAAAGTACTTTTCTCTTGGTTTCTTATCCTAAAAAAATGCATCCCAGATACGTGAGAGGTTGCAGAGCTCACACTTCCTCGCAACTGACTTTGTTTTGTCGCAAAAGTAATTTCACTGAGCAATCTGCCATTCTCATTTACTGCATGGTAGCTCAGGGATGAGAGATCGTATCTGGCCTCATCGTCTTCCATTTAGTTAGGAAACAGCCCAGGATGTTTTTAAGAAGAAAGACATTCTTACATTACCATGAAAACAAAGTATGTTTTGGCAATGATACTCTGATAGGGATGGAAACCAGTGGAAATGCTGAGGGTTGCATCAATCTTAGGTGAAAGTTACTAAATTTGATCTGGTATCTGCTCACTAATTATAAACTGAAATTCCTGGAAGCAAAGGAATGCCCGTTTTTTTTCCCTGTTGTTGACAGCTTAAAATAAGTTACACTAAAATAGATGTGTTCTTAGTTTCTCTTTCAGTGTGAATGTGAGCTGTAGATTCTGGAGTCTACTGCTGTTTTTTCAAAGACACACAGTTTTGGTGTATATCAGAAAGGCAGTTAGGAACCACAGTCAGCATTGAGTTCAGCTATCCATTCCTTCTCCAGCTCAACTTCCTGAAGGTCATCCTTCCCCAAATGGGCAAATTAAAAGCATGGAGAAGGGAACCAGAGACCTATCACATACCTAAAACTCCCCTATATATCTTGCTGATGTGAATTTATTTACATTCTGGGTTATCTAAGCTTGCTTCTTTCCTATGCCATAAAGGCCAGCAGTTTTTTATGTGATCTGGTCTCAATTTGCCAAATAACAATCACTTTTCAGGTACAACAGAATTTTTATCAGCAATTTCTGCATTTTTCCACAGTGGCTTAGCCACCCGTCTAGATATTGGCAGATGTTGTGGCCTTATCAGTATGACAGATTTGAAATACTTTTATCTTTTCCTGGGATATACCAATGTTGGTGACTCTTGTTTATTCATTGACTTCACTTATTTTAATACTCAATCTCTTCCAGAGGATTTGTTTTGAAGGTATTCAAATGTCCAGCTGTAGTTTCAGATTTTGCTTTCATTGCCAGACAGTAAGCTGGAAATAACTTTAAAGTCATCACCCTTACTCCTCCTCCAGTGATGAGATCATGCCAGCATGTGTCCTGCCTGTGCTGCAGGGGTTTGTTTCTTCTTGGTGATGAACTGTTTGTGCATTTGTATTTTTCTCCCTTCTTTCAACATGTTTCAGTTGAGACTGATCATTGCATTTTGCAGCCAATTAATGTTAAAAAAAATTCCAAATTCAAATGCAGAAATAAATTCAGTTAATGCTGGATGGGTTCCCCTTCCCTTCACATTTCGGTCTTCACTTCTGCACTGGCTGAGTTACTACTCAGAGAAGATATTCTTATGAATAAATTGTATTCTTCTAATCAGAATCACGGATGGGTTTGGGTTTGAAGGGACCTTTAAAGATCATCTAGTCCAACCCTTCTGCCGTGAGCACCTCCCACTATCCCAGGTTTCTCAGAGCCCCGTCCAGCCTGCCCTTGAACACTTCCAGGGATGGGGCAGCCACAGCTGGGCATCCCGTGCCAGGGCCTCACTCAAGCTGTTGTTGAGGTGCAGTAGTGGATAATTTTTCATACATTTTGGAGTGAGGTCTGGGGTAATAGTGCTTTTCTGGTGGGAGAAGGGTGTACTGGGACTGGTGGGACATTTGGGATTTGGCACTAGTAACTGTTTTAATGCCATTTGTTTGAGTTTAACCATACAGGATAAATGCAGACTGTGATGTTCTATTTCTGTTTTATGTTACATCGTTGGGGGTTATCCTGCCTCTGTGGTTGCAGCAAAGATATTTTCCATTTGATATGCATTTGTTAGATTTTGAGCTGGAAGACTGTAGGTTACCTATGGGTTTCTGCTTCCTTTTTCACTGGTTAAGATAATGCTGGAGGAAACTTCTTGTTTACTGATGGAAAGAGCCTAATATTTCTTTTAAGTCATCTTGGGTAGATATTTTGAGTATAATTGAATTTTCCTGTTTTTTCTCTGTGTGCTTTTCCAGATCTGGAAGAATTTGGGGATTTTTTTTATCAGTCATCTCTTTATCCCAAAGTTTCTACATTTTCTCCAGTTGGTTTCCACTGGCAGCTTTCCCTTAAGCTGCTGTTATTGTATCTTTCATGCCATTGTCTGTGTTGTGAAATGTTAAGCAGCTTAGCCATAACTGTTTAATTTCTCTGTTAAAGCTGGTGTTTTTGAATAGACTTGGCCTGCTTAGCACCTCTCCAAACTTAGTGGACATCCTCCCTTCACTCTTACGGACAGGCTTTCACTTGCTAGGTAGCAGCAGATTTCTGGGTCAGGCCCCTGAATTTAGAAAGCATTTTCTTTTAGCTTATTTCAAAACCTACCAGTTTAGTATAGTTAACTACATAATTATTATTTCCAGACATTTTTTTCCTTCTTTTCAATTTATTCCTCATGTCAGCTGCTGATTGCTCTGAACCTGTGCATGAGAATTTGAATGTGTTTGTATCATCTTTCCTACAGAGATATCTTTTGCCTCTCATTTCTGCATCTCCAAAATTAATTTCCATTGTGGGAAGTGATTGGTGTACAGCCTAAAACATGTCAATTCTGAATTGTGTTGGATATGCTTCTTGCAGTCCATAAAATCTTTTATTGATATTGATCTGAAATTGCTGCTGTAATCTTATTTAGTCCTCCAACATGTATTTCTCTCAGTACTTCTTATTTTGCCTTTTTAAAGTTTGGGTTTTGTTCTTGCTTTGCATGAAAAGTAATCAGATCAGATGTCAGCTGCACTACACACTTTAATATCCTGGATAAGTTGAGCTACGTTTTCATTCCAGTAGACAGGTTTTTAATCTGATCTATGGGTAGATATCTTACTAGAGGAATGAATATTCCACCAACAAGGAACCCCAGAGCGATTCTGTCAGTCTTTTGCCATCATGACATTTTAAAATTATTATTTTTATTTATTTATTTACATATTTATTTCCAAGCATGCTTATGAATTTCATGCTGGTTGTTGTCAGGCCTCTCCAGTGTAAGCCAGTGTCATGGCTGAGGACCCTGTCACAGTTTGCAGCAAGATTCAGCAGCACAGTTGTTTTTCAGTGTGCGGAGTCCTGTAATTGTTATTTTCCTGTATAACGTGTGAAATGCAGAAGTTGGCTGTTAATTGGCTCCCAGTCCTCCAGCAGCATTTCAGCATTAGAAGTCCTAGTTAAATGTTCTTTCTGCAGGGAGGAAGAACCATTTTCCCATCTCATTTCATCACGTCTATAATGAATTCTTATATTTAGCTATATCTCTTAACCTTCTCCTCAACATCAACATAAGCTGTGGATTTTGAGAACATGCTCCTCTGTTTTCTGTTACTTGTATAGCTTTTGACCCTGCTGATTTCTAGTATCCTGGAGAACTATAATTGTAGCTGGTAGAGAACCACTCATTTTGGAAATTGCTGTTGCATTTGGAATATGTTACTGCCACTCCTCTGTGCCTTCCCCAGCTGTGTGGTGCTGTGCTGCAAGTAAAAGGGGAGATGGGAGCACTCCAGCATCCAGTTTTGTCAGCCAGCCTTGCCTGAGAAGTCATTGAAAAGGGATTTGACTAACCCAGGCAAGGAGAGGCTTGCAAAGTGCAGTAAAGATAGAAACATTACTTGACAAGTAACTATTATAAGTGGCAGAGCACAGTAGCTGTCTTCAGCTGCTTGTGGATGTCCACAGGCACAACCAACTTGTCAGAGTCTCCTTATCCAGACAATTTCTCTAAAAGCTCAATCCTTGAGATACTCACAGCATGGTTTGTTGTAGAGACAACCTTGTTTGGCTTACTGAGTTAACCTGCCCTGCTCAGGTACCTCTGTTGGCTTGTCAGGTCAGCTCATTCCTCAGGGTGATTGGAAGTTGGTGGGTCTGAAACACAGAAAATGACTTGCTCTTTGTGTAGTCTTTGCTCTTCTTGACCTGCCTGGCTTGGCTTAGCCTATACTGGAAAAAGTTGCAGCTCTTGGTGTAGCTTGCAAGGTTCCCATGATGTTCTGTGGTCTCTTCTGCCATGTCCACATGTAGATCCTCAGGAAGATACCACTGGTCCAGATGATGCTAAGTTCTAAATTATATCCATCTCCACTTAGAGATGGATGCTTTTCCATTCTTGGTTATGCTCAGTCCTTTTATACAAAAAGGAGGCACTTTTGAGAGTGGCCGTGATTGCAAAATTGTTTATATTTTTATTATTATTTTTAGATCCAGCTTTGTGTGCGTGGCAGGAAAATACCCATTCATATTGCGGTTGTGAAATTTGTCTATTGAGGAAGTCAAAAATCATACTTGCTGTCATGTAGTATAGGATGCTGATCTTCAGTCCAGTACCGCATGTAGGTTTCTTGACTGTCATTCTAAATCTATAAATACATATAAAGCTGTATTCATGTCACATATATAAAAAATTAAGTGTGTCTCCTGAATGTAGCAGGAGTATTATTTGAATGTCTTTTTCATTTATGTGATAGGGAACTGCAGTGGAAAAAATGTGCAGGCATGCATCTCCAGCTTTTCTTGGGATGTTGGACAGTGTTACAAATTAGTGATAACACATGTAATCACAGGTTGAGATTCTGCTGCAGGGGATAATCTCTTGTTATTTGTTTCATTGAGTGCCTTTTCTTTCCTTAGCCTGCTTTTTCACGAGTCCCTTTCCGGGGTAGACTAAGCCTAGTTGTCCTTTTATGAAATCCCAGTTGGTGATTGCTATTAGCAACACGATAACACATTACCACAAGCTTGCACCTGGTTAAAAAAAAGCCAACAAAACTCAGCATGTGCTGCTTTGTCTCTTGGGTTATGAGGTTCAGTTTGAATAGCTGGTTCCTGCTCTGTGCTGAGATACTCAGTACTTTGCCTCTGAAAGAAGCTGAAATGTGTTTTGTTGTGCTTGTGGGTCACTAAATTAGGTAATGCGGGGATGTTTAAAATGCAGATATCTTCCATCTTTTAAACATTGATGATGGACAGTTGTCGCAAATGGAAGGCAGAAGATGAGATGCCACTGTAGGCGTGAGGATTTTTGGTAAGAAAACAAGCTTGCTGGCTGGAGGATCATTGTAGCTGTAACCAGTTAATTGTTTGATTAGAACTTGGGTTATTAAATCAACTTTGAATATCTGTGAAGAAGTTATTGAGGTCCTTCCTGGCAGCTCTTCTATAGACAATAATGTACTGCTAAAGCTGAATCAAGCATTCCTTAAAAACAGTGAGAAGGGTGTTTTATGTTTGGGAAATTTGGATTAGGTCCTACGATGCTAGAAACAATGAAGTGATTTAACAACTTGGCCTGCGTTTTGCTTGTTCCCCACCACCCATCCCACCACTCAGTTTGGGTTATTAATTTTACTAATAGAAAGTATATTGACTTTGTATAGGATTCTTGGTAGTATCTCCATTATCTTCTAAGATACCAGCAAGGCAGAATTTGGGGAAACTCTCGTTACAAACCAATGTGGAGAGGGGAAAAAAATGGAATGGCTTTCTAGCACATGACCTCTGAAATTTGAACGTGTCATCTGTAGAAAACATGAATCTCCCGAGTTTACATATCTGAGTCTGTGCTTAGTCTTCTGATTGACAATAAGTAGCATTTCCATGTTCCATCACTGAGTAAACATGTTTTTAGGAAGCAGAGTATATCTGTTCTGGCTGAGGAATATACAAGAAGAGTTGTACTATGTCAGTTGTTCAGGTTAAGTTCTTCTTAACCATCTCTTGGGGAAAAAAGCAAACCACAACAATGTAATAAAACAGATGGAGAGCACTGTTTCTTCATATCTTTCTGTGACGGCAACATTCTTCTAACAGAATTATCTATATTAAATTATGGATGAGCTATATTGCAAAACTAACATAAACGTCTGTATTTTCTAGCCATGCTCCCCATGTTTGTCCCAAATGGCATTCATCTATAGATATTCGTGTCATTTCATTATGGTAAAGCAAAACTGTACCCCCATGCAGCCAAGTCCCTGATGATGGGATTTCAGTGAAATGAGTGGGAGCAAGTCACTCTAGATCCATTCTCTGCAGCCTTCAGGCAATTATTGCAAGAAACTTCCTGGAAGGAAGGCTCATCCTTGCTGAACTTCCCAGGGGAAATGAGAAAAAGAAAGCTTTTCTCAGTGAATTAAGTTGCATGTATTTTGTGTGAAGGTTAGCTGGGAATTCCATCTAGGCATGAGACACTGTCACCCTAGCTGCTGGGCAGATGCTGTGTGTTCTTCTCCCTTGGGGCAGCCAGACCCTTTGCCCAGCAGTTTGGAGATACCAAGGAAGAAAACAAGATTGGTGCTAACAAGTTCCCGAGGGGGCTTTTGCTCAGCTCTCTTGTGTAGTGAAGGTGGTTGCTGTAAACCAGAAGCAGCTGGGCCAGGGGAGAAGGCAATGGGGTCCTTGCAGAAGAGCTCCTAAACACACATATGCCCTTATGTAATTAACTTGCTACCCTTCCTAGTATGTCTTGGAAGAAGTGGGAGCATTTCACAGAAAATAGAGCAGCTGTCACAACAAGTGTGGGGTTTGAGGGGTTTTGTTCATCACCCAGTACTGGCCTCATTAAATTGGAGCACAAGTTTTATGAGGAAGGGCTGGGAATATTTAAAATAGCCTGGAGAAGAGGAGGCTCACGTGGGACCTTACACTTCTGTACAAGTCCCTGAAAGGAGGCTATAGCCAGGTGGGGATTCATCTTCTGCTTAACAAGCAATAGGACAAGAGGAAATGGCCTCAAATTGTGCCATGGGATGTTTAGATTGATTACCAGGAAAAAAATTCTTCACTGAAAGGGTGGGCAGGCATTGGAACAGGCTGCCCAGGGAAATGGTAGAATCACCATCCCTGGAATTGTAAAAAAAAAAAAAAAAAAAATTAAGAAATGTAGATGTGCTATGGTTTAGTGGTGGACCTGACAGTGCTGGGTTAATGGTTGGACTCCAGAATCTTAGAGGTCTTTTCTAAACTTAATGATTGTGAGCTGCAGTTCAAGCAGCATGGGCTGAAGCCCTCACTTGTACTTAGGCCATCCAGATGTTTGTTATTAACAGTTCTCTTTAGGCTCTGTATTCCTGAGGTTGCTTTAAATGCTGTAATTTTTATTTAGCTTGATTCTGTATAGCTGTATCTCTATTAGTAAACTAAACAGGGCCAAGGCACGGGCTCAGGTGTACTTGTGCATTTGGGTGATGTTCACGTGCTCTTGGGCTGGGTTTTGGATGAGAGCTTTCCCTAAATCATGCCCAGGTGTGGGCACATCTGTGGAAATAGGCTGGACAGAAATGCATCCTGGAGTGGAGTTTGGGCAGCTGGAGTGGCAGCTACAGTGTACCAGAGAATTGGCACTGACCTGCTAAATGCATCTTACTGGTGTGATATATTTATTAAAGTCAAGAGCCTTTTTGATGTTCTGTTTAGGGGGCTTTTTTTTGATGCCTGGAGCTCACAAGTGTGTGTATGTACATACAGGTGTGTGATATGAGATGGCAGAGCTGTTTCTGCCCCATGTGGGAGTGCTGTGATGGGGAGCACGTTTGCTTTTCTCCCTGCTGGGAGAAGTGGGAACAGTTCTACATGCATGCTCACATCCCATACCATGCTTTGATAGCCTGGTGGTTGTGGCTGCCTCCTGGGGCTGATTTCAGATTCCAGGTCTCAGGCAGTGGAGAGGTTTGAAGCACAGATGTCTGTATTGAAGGCAAGTGCTTTAACCACTGAGGCATTGAAGGGAAGGGGAACAATGCTTTCTAACTGCTTAAGGGGAAAAGGCAACAAAGCTCCACTTTTTATTGCTCTCAGCAGAGGGGAAGGGAGATGAAACAGAGCAAATTCCAGTAGGGAGATCACTCCTGGGAAACGGAAGTGAGGGTTTTACCTACCTTCAGAGGGCCATATTCCATGATTTATTCCTCCCATAGTATTTCCTGGGCTTATGGTAGTCTCTTGGCCACCCAGTATCCCATGTTGTGCAAGCCCTGCCCTGGTGTTCCTCACATGGTGCCTGGCAGGGAGTGGAGCACTGCACTGCCACAAGGCAAGCTCCTCACTGCTTCTCACTTTCTGCAAACATCGAATCATCTTTTGTGATCTAATCCGTTTTAATAGCTGAGAGTATTAAGTTTCATTCTCATACTTTTTTAAAGGTGGTGTATAACAACAAATCAATGTAGATTTTATTTTTTAAAAATATACTTTTCCTGATGTTTATGTTAATTGCTCCTTAATGGTCTTGAGTTCCAGTACTCTGAGCTGATTCTGTTATTTGGTCAAATCCCGTTCTGGTGCTTTGGAGATGCTTTTAAAAAATACTGGTGGATTTTCATCCCCTTTTTCTGGTATGGTAATAATTTCTGACAGAATTCCATGAAATGCAGCCTTAAGTTGATGAAATTAACTTTTCTTGATCCAGGAGATTAAATGTGGCTGTAAATTTTTAAGCAGAACCAGTTGCTGCAATTCTCCATCAAAGAAAATCTTGTGGACTTGAACAAGTAAGACTTACAGAGAGCATTCTCCTGGGGAAGCTGATTAGTTAATACTTGAGTAATATATTTTTCTTTCCTCTCCCCCTGCATTTCCAGACCTGAAACAACAGAAATGAATCCTAGATCAAAAGACCGCTTGAGTCCCTTTTATCGGACAAATACCATAAATGGTAGGCTCTTAACTTTTCACTTGAGTAACGGCTCAGGCTTTCACGATTCCTTTAATAAATTTAAAGTAGGTCATAATACCCACCGCTGCATCCTTAAACTGGTATAAATCTTGGTTTTCAGAGTTTTAATTACAGTGGCTGCTCCCATTAGGTGGTCTTGTTTCATGGCAGGATGCTAGGCAGCTCTCTTGCTCTAAGTCATTTATGTGGACTGCGGGTATGTCTGTCAAACCATAATGAGCAATGAAAGAATGAAGAATGTTAATTTAACTGATGCTGCTTTTGCTGTTAACGTAAGTACCACCAGCTGCACCTCGTAAACATTTGCTGTTTGCTTGCTGGTGCTTTGCTGTTTAGCGAGGCCTGGTGTGATTGATAGAGGCAAAATCAGACTGATGGCTGGTGTGCCGCAACATTTCTAAGGCGCTGCTTCTCTGAATGCTTTTTTGTTGCAAGAGACAGCTCCTAAATTTTAATTGCTTTTCAAGCTACCAAGTGCTGCTCGTGTCAAATGCAGATAATTGTTTTATGACATAGAGGTGCTATAAATTAAGGAGAGGTCAGCGTAGATAATGCGTGCATTACCTGCTGGAGGAGTGATGGTTGGGTGGAAGTGACACGTAGGAGAATGCTCACTTTGGTGTGTGGGGGTTCTCAGTGCTCACACACACCTTCTTAAACAATGGGCCCTAATAGGAAAAGACTGGTTGCAACAATAGCAGTGCTTGAAATCACTTTATAATTAGAGAAATTACTGAATGATGCAGAACTCCACAAATGACTTTTTTTCCTACCCATTAAGCGTTCAGGTAAACATTCAGAATAAAGCTGCAGACCTCCATTCAGCTGTCAGTTGTGGTGTGCGCTCAGCAAAAGCACATTTTGTTCCTCTCTGGTGGGTCATTAAGAGGGTGATGGACCCCAGGAATTTGATACAGGCCACACGTGCTCCAGTGCAGCTCACCCAGAATCATCTTTCCTTCCTGCTCTTGCTTCACTGATTAAGGTGCTCCTGTACTTCTTGGCATGAAGCTGCTTCTTGTTGATGTTCTGTCCAGCTTTTTCTTCTTTGCCTTGATAGTTTCTTGAAGTGTTTTTCATCTCTAGCATAGTTCTTTCTCTCTCTCTCCTGATATACCCAGCCATTTTAGAGATGATTTACTACACCTCTGTTTTTTATGCCAAATGTATGTCAGGGTGAAATGCTCTAGGTCAAAATGGCTGCAGTCTTTAGGATTGAAATGATTTAGGGTTTAAACAAAGAAATACTCATAGAAGTAATTGATTTCTTTTTGTTCTGTATTGCATATAACTGATTTTCATAATATACTCCAGTTAGTAATAATTGAAATGTTATGAATTGCAACTAAATACCTTAAATTTATACCACTCTTTGCTAATTGCAATAATATGCTTTTATCTCTGCACACTATTAGATTTTAAAGCTTTGTATTCTTAAAGTAAAAAATAATGTACCTTTATTAAATTTTTAACAGATTAATCCATGACAAGTTTTTTGTTGTTGTTGAGTGGTTTTGTTTTGTTTGTTTGTTTTTTGTTTGTTTTTTGTTTTTTGGGGGTTTTTTGGTACATCTGCAGTCAGTGAAACTCTTCGTTTTGAGTAGAGATAGGAGAGATGCAGAACAAAGTAGAACTGGTGGTTATGACTCACAGGGCCGGATGGTTGTGGCACCAGATCACAGGCCAGGGTCACATCCCTGCTTCGGGAATACTCCAGAGGGATGAGAGCTGTAGTCGCCATGGATAGAAACTCGTAAAACTTGCTAAAATTGTGTGTTGGATGCAAATGTCTTCCTCGAGTCAAAACCTACCGCATAACCCTTGTGTTTCTAGGCTTTAGTGTTAAGTTTCACTGATTTCAGAGAATTACATTTATATAAACTTCCAGTGTCTGTGCAATGAGATGCTGTAGTGAGATTTTTAAAAAAATGCTTGCATGTAGTTCTAGGGACCTAAACTGATTATTATAGGGATTCACGCCTGTAGGGCTTTGATTTTAGGCTATAATATCTTTTTCTCCCACTTGGTTCCCTTTTTTCTGCCCATGACTGAGAAATTAACTTTCCTTGGTCTTATGTTCAGTGAATTGGTCCTAGTAAAGATGATAGTTTCTGAGTAACAGCTGTCTGTGTTGAAACAAACAAAGTAAAAATGTACTTCTGGACAGTCGAGGCTGAAAAAAACAGGCTTCTTGAGAAAGATTACCAAAGAGAAAGATAAATATATTAGCAGTTATAAAAGTAACTTACTTTACTTTTTAATACACAAACATGCTTGAGTTGACATTAGATGTGTAATTTCAAGTTGTTATATTTTTGCTCATAATCTGAAGAGAATTCACTGATACAGAATAATAGAATGTTTTGGGTTGGTAGGGAATTTAAATAAAGATCATCTAACACATCCAATAAATTTTTTTTAAACCTTAGTCTGTTTAAACCTTTATATTAAACCAAAGTTTTAATACTTTGTTCTTTAAATTAAATTTGAAATTACTACATTTTAATCTCATGTAACTGAGAAATATTTGTTTTAATACAACTTAGTATGAATTTCATTATTCTTTCTTAAGTGAAAAAAATAAAAATCATTTTACTGTCTTGTAACAGTATTTCCATTTAGTGGACTGTTTAATTTATAGCCACTAAAAATGAAAGTATTTTTCGTGTAACTCAAAGGATTGTTTTAATGGCCCTGACAAAAAAAATTCCATTAAAATTTCATATCAGCTCCAAAGCAGAATATTTTCATTTGCTATACAGTTTTTCTTTTGGTTACTTTTTTTTTTTCCCCACTCTTGACTGTGTTGTGAGCAAGCTGAAGAAAAGACCATGTGGGTGTATTCAGGTCCCGTTTCCACTGTTCCAGTGTGTAACTTCAGCAGGAGACCTGTCCTCCCCCTCGGTGTGGATTCCTCACCCTCTTTCCATTGGCCAGCACAGTCTAATTCCTCAGTCTGTGTTGGTTCCCAGCAGCTTTTCCAGTGCTGCTTTTAGCAGCATCCCTGAAATCAGCTGAAGACTTGAGCTGTGGTAGGAGGTGACAGTGGTTAATGTTGATTCCTCTTGCCACAGAACTGATTTGAAACTCACACCTGAATACAGTTTGTGGAAGTGAAGAATGGATAAGAGACCAAGAGAGCTATGGGTGTCTTTACCACCAAGCATTTCTTTCATGTGGTTTCAGAGAGGTTGATGCTTGATGCTGCACTGGGGACTACAGTGGTCTGTAATCTGGTATATTGCTGAGCCCCATGTAGACACAGAAGTATGTGCTGATATATATTGATACATACATATTTGTAGTTCTGGAGGGGTTTGTTGTTATTTTTTTTTTTTTCTCCAAGAAGGAAAACCTTGGGGCAGTAAGTCTGATTGGGTTGTGTTCACCTTGGTTTTGTAGGCTGGAGATGGGAAAATGAACAAGGAGATACTCCAACCTTCCAGCTCTTCCTGTTACACTGCTCTTTATCCAGACTCCCCATAGGTTATTTGTCTACATGGAGGCCATAAAGGTGGGATGAAATGGGTGAATCTCACAGCTTCAGTACTTCTCTAATGAGTTGCAACATTGAGAGCAACATTTCTTCCTCTCTGACACTGGTCTAAGTTTTGCTTGAAACAGATCTACTATGTGAAGAAAAAGAGTGCTTCAGTGGATGAAATATTCCATGTTTAAAATTGAATGGGCGGACAAAATTAACTTTTGCTGAACAAAAAAAAAAATAACCCAATCACTTCTGATCTTCTATTAGAAGAAGAAATAGCTTAAGTCAAGTCAGGCTGCGTTAAGGAATCAGCAAGTAACACTTTTGTTTTCAACAACTTCACTTACCTCCTGCTAATTTTCATCAAGATTCCAGATAATATACTACTAACCATTAGTTTCTCACCTAGTTTGCTTAGTACGGACAGATAATAGATGATCCTATTACGAATAGATTTGACACTGCACCCATGAAAATGTGAAAATTGGAGTCCCTTGTCATTATTTAAAATGTGTGCTCACTCACTCAAATGAGGTATAAGAGTCTACTTTTGAGATAAAATAGTCCAGATTGCTGGAAAGGCTGCTCCTGTGTCGCCCAGGTTAATGTAGATGTATTATGTATTTATATAGCCTATAGGAGGATAACTTTTTAGGAAGTGATTTGAACTGAATATGCACTTGATCAGGACCCTCATTAATAACCCATGGCCACGCTGTTCTCCTGGTAAGAACTTAGCCTTGCAATCGCAAAGATTAATTCTGGGGCTGTGTACTGCAGTTTGGGAGAATGAGTCCAAAGAAACAGGTGACGTGCACAAACAGAGGTCTGTCTGTACTGTCCATGGTATTTTGATTAAAATGGCCATTTTTTCAGTCAGGCTTCTGGAATTTGGAACAGTAGTGTTTTTCTCTAAAGGTGATGGGTGCTTGCTCACACTGCGTCTCAGTTGAGGGCTTGGTGTCAAACTTCTGTGCTTGAGATATCAGAGACTGACTGCTTTCCATTAGGTTTGAGGTCATGCTCATGTTTCTATAAGAGTCGCAGTAATGTTGTCAGGAGTTAGTAACTGATGGATTGATACACGAAGTGGGATTTGATGTGAAGGAGGGAAGAATTGGTTAAAAATGAGTCAAGAAGCATTTTCTCTTATACTGGTAACTGGATTTCCCTGTTTGATGGGTCATGAGAGACCAGCATATTTTAAGTTCTTTGGAGAACAGACAACATCCACGGACCGTTAGGAAATCCATTATTTTGCACATCTCTGGACCGTGGTTATTGCAGAAGCCCTGCAGCTCAGCAAAACAATTTTCATAGACTTTCTCCTCAACAGTGTGTACCTCTAGCATGGCATTTGTGGAAGTGGTCTTGGACCAGAGAATTGTCTGGACTAGTCATGTGAAGGCAGGGAGTGTTTTGAGAGTCTCTGAAATATGCATATGACAAATGTGGACTGTAAGAAAGGACACTCAGTGAGGATCATTTGGATGTAGATGACAGATGAGATAGAGAGCTTGCGCCTGAAAAGTACATCACCAGAGGGCTGGAGCTGGGGAGAGAAGCCTTTTTACTAATCCTGACATTGCTGTTAGGCCATGAGTTAAAAAATGAGGATGTAAACAGCAGCATCCCTGGTGCTGGAGCGTGATCATCGAACATTCTCTGTCATCAGCATATTCTCTATGTCAATAAATGGGAGTGTGGTAGTCTTACTCAAAGCCTTTGATGACAGGCTGCAGGACACTGCCTGAGGCTGTAAGACAAATAACAGTCGTCTTCTCCATGGGTGCTATCTGACTTGTAAAAATGAATACCTTCCTGCCTGTGCCAGGGCTGGTTTGTTAGACACAGGCAAGCTCTCTGCTATCTGTGCAGCTGCTGAACTTGCACGTGTTTTAGTCAGAGCTGTATACAGGCGTGTCAAGGGAAGCACTACACTTTGTGTCCACAAGTATGGCAAAGCATGGGGAAGATGGCAGTAATTTAATGATGGAAAATTACTTGTTGCAATGCCTCAATTCAAAGTAGTTGTGTGGAGACTGCTGTCCAAGCTTAGTGAGGAAGCTTGCTAGTTGGGAGGTGCGGGAGGTAGCACTGATGTGTCACCCACCTAGAGTGCAACTGAAAATATGTGATGGCTGGGGTAATACAAATCCCTTAGGAAAATTATTTTTCTCCACTTATCTTGTATGTAGACATCTGGATGACTGCAAGTAGTGCTGACTCTCCTTAGGGAAGGTTAGTGCTCAAGCTACCCACTGCTGAGTTTCTTGGCACCATATGTAAAAAGCCTAAACCCTATGTTTTTATATAACCTAATTCTTAAATTAAATCTAGCAGATTGATTTTAACAGCATGATCTCCTCACACAATTAAATGAATTCTGTGATGGTCATATGTGCTAAATTCAACAGTATGCATCTGGAGAACAAATTCTCACTGTGAAGGAGTTGCTTCTTTTTCCAGTTATTCTCATGGAATTGAAAGTTTGATTGATGATAACCTGCTCTCCTCCCACACTTCCACTTCTGTCTTTGCTTGCTTTCTTTTCTCTGAAGGGGATCTTTTGTAACTGATCTGTTTGTTCTGCTGTTTCTTGTTTTTTGTTTGGGGATTTCAAATTAAGCCACGGGTCTTTAAGTGTTGCTATTGGGAGGTGGAGAGAGGGGATTTAGGGCTCCATTACTCTGGTGAGCTACGGGCAGTCAGCTTTGGAAATTTGGTTCATTCCTTTGGAAGAGTGGCCAAGATCTGTGCCTCAGTGGCGTGAGGGTGTGACTTGTTGTAATCGTGAATTGGGATGTAACAAATCGGACAGCTTGTAAAGCGTTGAGTAAGAGAATTATAATTAATGCCAGTCAGCATGAGCTTCTGGAAAATTGGTCCTGTCAAGCCAAACTGATACCTATTAAGTGTTTTTAATGTGATTGCAAGTTTGATATTTATGGCTTCTATAAGGCATTTTACTTGGTGACACCATTTTGATTACGAAACAAGAACAGTATAGAAACATAGATATAATTTGATTTTACAGGTGTGAGGGTTGGGAACTGAGCTTGCCCGACTTCAGCCATTTTCACTTTTGCATTTGCTCCTAAGTCCAGTTGTCCTGGACTCTTTCTGAAGTCACTGGAGAGGAGATAAGGGCCATTGCTTCACCCTGAGTTGACAGTAGGGGAACACGAGCTTGTAGGACAAAGCTCTTGTTGCCTGTGTCAACAATCTCTGTGTAGATCCATAGGAGAACTTCAGGGAGGCTGTGCTAAAGCTGGGTCTGACCATACTGCAGACACTCCCAGAATGTTGTGTTCAGGTCTGTCTGCGCCTCTAGGAGGTGCATGAGATAGTGAGTAGATTAGATGTAGGATAGAAGAGTGATGATGGTGGCTAAGGGTGGAAAAACACACCTTTACAGTCACTGGGATTTCTTGCAAACATTCGTTACCCTAATCCAGGAGAAAGACAGGATTTATTAGCTCTTTGATTTGGGAGAGTTGAAGAAAGGAAGAGTCCTCTGTTTAACAGAAATATAGCAAGATTTGTCGTCTAGAAATGAAAGCCAAGAAAATTCAAAATAAATAATGAAAAAAATATCCAAATAGGTTTTGACAGCCAGAATAATTAATCAGTAAAGTCTTTTGCCAGCATCCAGAATGCGTCACTAGAACTTTGGTAACTATGACAGTTTGGGGTTTTTTTCTTCCTGAACAAAGCGACAAATTAAGTCATGTGCCTTATAATGTGCAAGAGAATGAGACTGAGGTCAGAAGAGGACTGCTGTGATTATGCAGTCTGTAAGAGGTGTGTTGGTCCCTGATACCTTTAAGTTTTAAGTTTTCTGTTCAGTTCTGCTTGGATGTGCTTTTCCGTTGTGCTTGGGTGATGAAGACAAAACAGTCCAATTCCAGCTAGGGACTCAAGGACAGTATCTTCAGACTTCAAGCCCTAAGCATAAACAACATGAAAAGAGGAGGGCGGACACACAGGCAAGCAAGGAGGATGAAACTTCCCTGTTTGAGACTATTAGTTGGACAGTTGACTCCTGCATGCACATGGACTGAAACCTATAAAGGTGTGAGAACTCGTGACCATCTCCTCCTTTGCTTCCATCTTGGAGCCATCCAGGCAGGGGCCATGGCTGTGGCACTGATACTGCTAGGGTGTGGCCTTTCGTAGGCCTCTCAGTAAGTACCCGTTTTATTCCCCTTAACTCTGTGTGTAGCCTCTGTTCCAGCTCCTCAAGGCATCACCCTGTGAAGAGGATATGGTTTTCCCTGTTTTGGTCAGGCTCTCAGAGCCTTATTTGCATAGGGATGGTGCATTTCCCTGGCATATGGCAGTGTTAGTTCAGATCGTAAGAGAAATGGTTGCTTTTGCCCTTTTGAACACAGGCTGTTGTTTCCAAGCTATGGTACTGTGCTCTCCCTTTCCTTTTTGTAGCATCAGACCCAACAGAATGAGCTGTCATCATCCCTCATGTCTCTGGTACATCATGAACCAAGTGCAGTTCCTGCTTGGTTTCTTGGCATTGTGCAAGGCTTCAGATGAGACAAGGAGGGACACAAAGACTCTGAAGAGCCAAGTACTTATTTTGTCACCATCCTGACTTTTTTTTGCAGCAGCCCGATCCTATCCTGCTGCTCTCCAGCTGCCCAATAGCATGTCTTCCACACTATAAAAGGCAGGATCTGGCTGCTCTTACATCACGTGCAGTTGGTTATGTTACCTCACTCCCCAGCAGTCTCTGAGAGCCTTACTAGAAGAGTAGGGCTTTGTATTAAAAACCATCAGGAAATGGCAAACCAACAGGTTTTGTTCTGCTTCTATTGACTTTTGACAAATATCTCAAAAAGATATTGAACTGCAGAAAGTCAGTTCATGGTGTCAAAAAAGTTGAGGTCTTCTCAGTCTCAGATATTTCAGTGCTTTGAATGTGAGTCTCTCCAGCTGCTTCAGTGAAGCACTGACATTGAGAAAATATGTTAGTCAAGCTGTCCTAAAACTTTCAGTCTTTTAATCTCAATGCCTTCAAACTATTTCAGAAGAAGGTATCTTTGCTGGTCTTTGCTTCAACAAAGAAATAAAAGGCGATTCAACAGATGTAGTTCCTTGCCTGGTACCTTTAAAATAAAAGTTTAGAGGGCTTTAAAACAAAGTTGCCAGTGGAGGGGAACATCAATCCATCCCACTCCTATCAGTGATGGCAGTGCCAGCAACAGATTCCCGGAGCCTGGAGAAGGAATTGCAGGTCTTCAGGAGAGCACCTGAATCCAAGCCAGCTTCCTCAGGGGCCCAACTTAATGTCACTGTGCAGGTGTGGTGTGGGGAATAAACAAGAAGAGTTAGAGATGTGCATGCCTGCAGGGCTGTGGTCTTACTGGCCTTGTGGAGGCACGCCAGCATGGTTCCTGTGACTGGAATGTTGGAATAGAAGGATGTAGGCTCTTCAGGAAGTGCAGGAGGTGGAAATAAGGAAGAAGTGTTAGTGGCCAGGTGGAGTGCATGGAGTTCTGCCTGGGGATTGATGAGAAGCTCACTGAGAGCTTATGGGACAGGATTAAAGGGAGGGCAGGGACAGGTGATTTTTCTGCGTTTGGTCTTCACTGGTAAGTGTTGCAGCCCCACTGCCTGAGTTGCTGAAGGCAAAGTCAGTGATTGGGAAAATTAAGAACCACCTGCTGTAGGAGATGAGTTTGAAAACATCCTAAGGAAACTGCAGGGACACAGGTCCATGGGACTTGATGACATGTGTCTGTGGGTTCTTAGGGAACTGGTGGATGACATCACTAAACCACTATCCATCATGTTTGATAAGTTATGTTAGTATCATGAGGTTCCCACTCACTGGAAAAGAGGAAACATACCTCCCATTAGAAAAGGAAGACATAGGGAACTATAAAGCAGTCAGTCTTACCTCACTGCCTGGCAAGGTCATGGAGCAGATTGTCCTGGAAACTGTGCTAAGGCACATGGAAAATCACGAGATGGCTGGTGACAGCCAGCATGACTTCACTGAGGACAAGTCATGCCTGACAGATCTGGTGACCTTCTGTAATGGGGTTAAGGGCATTGATGGATAAGGGAAGCACAACTGATGTAATCTACCTGGACTTGTGCAAAGCATTTGATGTTGTTCCATGTGACATTCTTGCCTCTAAACTGTGGAGATGTGAATTTGATGGCTGGACCACTTGATGGATAAAAAATCGGCTGGTTGGTTGCACTCAGAGTTGGGGTCAATGCTTCAGTGTCCAAATGGAGAGCAGTGATGAGCTGCATTCCTCAGGGGTCCATTTTGGGACCGGCACTTTGACATCTTTGTCGGTGACATGGACAGAGGGACTGAGGCACCCTGAGCAGGTTTGCTGGTGGCAGTGAGCTGTGTGGTGCAGGTGACAGCTGGAGGGAAGGGATTCCATCCTGAGGAGCCTGGACAGGCTGGAGAGGTGAGCACATGTGAACCATGTGAAGTTCAACAAGGCCAAGCACAAGATCCTGCACCTGGATCAGGGCAATCCCAAGCACAAATAGAAGCTGGGTGGAGAATGGATTGAGAGCAGCCTTGGGACAAGGAACTGGGAGTGCTTGTGGATGAGAGGCTGGACAGGACCCAACAACATGCGCTTGCAAAGTCACCGAGGGTCTTCTTTCAGCCATGAAGATTATAAATGGGCTGGAGCATCTTTCCTATGAAGAAAGACAGAGAACTGGGGTTGTTTAGCCTGGAGAAGAGAAGATTCCACGGGGACCTTGTGGGCCCCCTTTAGGTACTGGAAGGCAGCAGGAAGAAAGCTGGATAGGGACTTCCTAAAAGGGCATGCAGTGATAGGACAAGGGGGAATGGCTTTAAACTGGAAGGGCAGATTTGGATTAAGTGTTAAAAATAAATTTTTTACTGTGAGGGTAGTGAGACACTGGCACAGGTTGCCCAGAGAAGCTGTGGCTGCCCCATCCCTGGAAGTGTTCAGTGCCAGATTGGATGGGGCTCTGAGCAATCAGGAGTGCTGAGCAATCGAGTGGAAGGTGTCCCTGCCCATGGCAGGGGGTGTGGCAAGATGATTTTTAAGGTCACTTCTACCCAGACAGTTCTGTGATACTGTGACCTTCATCCAGTCTCCAGCAAATCCAGTGGACTTCAGTGAATTCTGAAGTTGACTCTAAGGCAGTCTTTTTCACTAGACTGCATGTACTCGTCTTCAAAGAACCCTCACTATCAGGATTAAGAATTTTTAACTGAACATTCATGATCCATTAGAGCTCTGTAATTTTTGAATAAAAAGTCTTTTCAGTGCTTTATTTTTGCATGGGATTGTCTTACATATAATTTTTGAAGTCCAGACATATCAGCAGCTTGTCTTGAGCTTTTAATGGGAATTAAAAGGTAAATAAACTGGGAAAGAGTTAGAAGTTTTTACTTGCGTCCTAATATTGATCTAATTTTGAGTCTTAACTACAGCATATCATAGAACTTAATATCATCCGGATAAAGCAATTCTATGTTTAACATGGTTTGGGGGGAAAATAGTGAATTACATGCTCTAAGGATGGGCTTCTAAAGTGTCTGTCTGCATTTTTTCTGGAACTTTGTTCATTTGGTTTGGTGGGTATGCTTTAACTTCATTTACAGCATCAACTAAAGGCCATTTAAAGAAAAAGATGCAACTTGACAGACTATTAATGCTGCTTAGCTGATCTTCTGGGTCTGTAAACTCATTACTAACCTGTAATATCTGTCCATCTCTTAGTGTTTTTAAAGCATTTTTAAAATAAAAAAGCTTCTGTAAATTATCTTGGCAAACCTTGTCATAATTGCTCATTGCATTTGAGTTTGCAAAAATAGCTTTGTTTATGATGTGGTATTTTTAATGGCATATTTCACTGTTTCCATTTAAACTTCGAAGTGACATCTTTGTTTTTCGCCTTTAAAGAGCAGCATAATCCAGATGTCTGTCAAAAGAGTTGTTGATGTAGCATTTTATGAGTAATCCTTATGTTTGAGGTTTTTGTTTTGTCAGAACTGTTTGCCAAGCTCTTATGAAGCTCCCCATGAATACTGTTGATGTATACTTCCTTTTAAAGAAGTGATTATCCAGGCAGGAATACAAACTCAACAGTCAGTTCTAAACCACAAATGTTTTCTCAAAAGTTATGTGATGTCACAGGAGGAGTTAATTTGTTGATGCAATGGAACAAGGGGAATACTGAGTGAATGTTATTCTCCCCTTCCCTCTCCACTTATTAACCCTTTGAAACACAGGCCAGCATTTGTGTTTGGAGGACTTCAAATTATTGCACAGAGTGACCTCAGGGCTTACTGTGTGTCTGAATCTTTGAAGAGGTGTTCATAAATCCCAGCCTGTTTTCAGAGAGGGGAGTGGGATTGTGAGAAACTCAGTAAAACATACCAAGTAGGCTTAGGTGTCTAGCATTTATCATTTCAAACCTAGAGCTGATGCTACAGTGATGCTCTCATTTGTTACCGCTAAAAAGTTTTCTATAAATATTTGAACATTATATGTGTGCGGACATCCTTTTCTAGTCATTTTTTCTCAGGTAGTTCCTTAGTTTAGGTGGCTGTGGCTGAAATTCTTTGGACTTTAGTGAGGACTGGCAGCATTGCCAGGTTTTTCCCAAGCGTTTCAGAGTCCTTATGGCTTGCAAATGCCCTGGGATCTGCAGACCTCACAGCATTTTAGCTTGCAAATTATTAGTTGGCTGGTTGTCGAGGAAAAAAGAGAGCTGTAAATTCTGTAATAAATAATATATTAGGGTAAACATAACAGTAGTATTCTGCAGACATCTACATGCATCAACAGCGGTGCAGAGTGGTCGCTGCTTTCTATAAAGTCAGGTGGGGCTATGAAAATGGATGCATGCTTCATTTCCAGCCCTGTGTTTTATTTTTTCTATCCTAGCCTACAACTCTTGGCTGCAGCTCTGCCGAACTTCAGAGCCTGTGTAGCTTCTTGTGGGATCTGTAATTACTCCCTTTTCAGACCACTTGCTTGGCTTCTGGCAACAGTAGGACAGCAGGTCACACCAGGCATTAATTATAGAGCTTTTCATGGTAAACATGCTGAAGATAACAGATAAAGATGGCAGCACATGGGTGTCCCCAACCTGGCAGCACTGACACCTTGGGGTCTGTCTGTCTGTGCTCACTTCCCCTGTCCATACATGTTCCCAGCCATGCTGAGCTCAGCTGTTCTCAGTGACTGGTTTGATTTGGCAGATACACTGCCTAGAGCACACTTCTGCTCCTGTAAAGCTCCCACTTAGCCTGCCTAGCAAGAGTTCATACTTTGTTGGAGTCAGTTTCCCCCCCCCACCCCCTCTGATTTGCTTTCCTTTGCCTTGTTTATTTGCAGAGAGAGGGTGTTCTGTGTCTGGTATTTCATTCCTGTTCTTCAGCCCCTGCCCCAGGCTGTGGTACCTGACTTACGAGAGGTTATTTGCAGGGCAGAGCATCTTGTAAAGGGCATTTTAAAAGCACTTTGTGCTTCAGAGTTGATTTATAGCTTGTCTGCACAGGCAGGCTTTCATAGAATATTTTTGTGTTAAACTTTTTCTGGGTAATTAACCTACAATAACTGTGTCCACATCCTCGGCTTCATCCATGTCCAAATACTTTTTTCAGCCACAGGTAAGGTGTGGGAAGGCACAGCATGAAGCATTGCATCCTCTCTGAGGTCTGTGTTGTGCAGCTCTGCTGTTCAGTGATCTCTTATTCAGGGAGGCTCTGGAACAACGAGTCCCTCATTGCAGTGCCAGATGTTGCTGCCTGCTCCTTGCCTTTCTTCAGATCTGCTGTATGGCTTTTGGATGCTTTGTCTGTGACAGAGAAGCTCTGAAACAGTGTTCTGCTGCATAGGAAAATTCTGGTTTTGGCTTGTCACTGTATGAAATCATTGTCTCCCTCATCCTCTCTTGCCTTTTGGAAGCTTCTTTTCTAATTTACTACTTAAAGCTGAGGTTTCTGCTAGCTGCTTGTGCTGTCACCATGTCTCATTGTTTGTTGGTGCAGCTGAACTCTTCTTTGGCTAGCCCAGAACTGTAGAGGGGAGTCCAACTAATACAGCTCCTCTCTCCAAAAGATCCAGACCTGCTTCTCACTGACCAGGTCTTTCATGCCAAAGGCACTTCTGATTATTCCACCCCTTCATGAAGATAGTCATGTTGATGAGAGGTGAGCTGACACTTAGTTTTCATACCATGGCCTGCAGCTGGTTTAACCTGAAGAAACAGCTCTCTCCTTCAAGAAGGAAGAGATGCAGTATCTAAAGTAGATAGCTTTAGTTCTGGTTACTTCGAGTTACTAATTTAGAAGCATAGGCACAGGACAGAATCCTGAACCTGTCCATTTTGCCGTAGTTAGGCTCCCAAAGGAGAGATAAGGCTGCTGCTGTGGGCTACTGTAAGGCACCTTCGACTTCATGAGAGTTAATACAGGGAATTCAGGTTTTACCTCTGTGCAGGGTAGGACACTGAGACACAACCTTGGTTTGCTGTTGAAAGCTTCTTGCTGTGTTTCTGCCTTTTCTAGTTTCAATATTTTTAGTGGTTCAGAACTGCCTGGCAGGTGTTGCTCCCCCACAATGGTAACTGCAGTGAAGTTTTGGTAAGCTTAAAATCCTTTCTTAAAAGCAGCCAAGATTTTCTAAAGCAGGGGGAAGAAAATTCACCCAAATGTTAGTAAATAATGTAAGCTGCAGTATGTTAAAGTCCATTAGGTCTGTCTTCATATTTCCCCAAGTAGTTTTTTACACTTCTCTGGAACTGTGTGTCCAAGAGTAAGCAAACGGATTTTGGACTTTGGCCCAGCTTTGTGTGCCATTTTCATGGTGACAAGTAATTGCTTTTCTTGTTCCTTCGTTTCCTTCTGATTCTTCTTTCTTCAGATGTCCCATATCCAGCTGTGAGTTCTGTTTTGCCTTTCTGTATCACACTGCTGTCTAGAGCCTGCAATATGCTTTGTAAATATTTTTCATGTCTTTTGTTATTGAGGTGAGAGAGAAGGTTTCCTTAATGTAAAACTGTCATTGGCTTCTCAGGCTTCTTCCCTATCTGAAATCCATTTTATTTTTATTAGTCTCAAATGTTTTTTTCCTGTTCTGTGAAGTTCTGGAACAAGAGTCCTGAGATGGCTTTGAGAAGTGTATGATTCCCTAAGGAGATCTTTTGGAGTAGCTCTGGCCTAGTGTTGCCCTTGGAGATGATGGGGTAACTATGATATGATGAGTCACTATGCAAAACAGAAATTACTCCCTTGAGTAATTTCCCCCTTTTTTTTCCATAAACTGCCTCATGAAAACAGTGCTCTGCTTTTTTCAGCAAACTAAAAGCAAAATAAAGGTTGCCTTTATGTTTCAGCTTTTAGGCAGCCCATGGTATATCCCTTCGTCATCTTGTGAGTCAGAAATTCTCAATTAAAAAGTCACAACAATGTAGTCAAGAAGTGTTAAATAGGTAAGTAAGTAGACCAGCTATTAGAAAAACCTTAGCTCCAGAATGAGTCTAGACCTGTAAAGAAGACAGGCTCAGGAAGAGCATGGAGCTCTGTTTGATGGAGTGAACTGTAATGGTGAGGGATAATGTGGACAAGATGTTTACATTTCCACACTTGCCCCAGCCTCTCATATACTTCCTCTTTTATCATCTTATGTTTTCAAGAAACTAACCTGCAGCTGGCTAATGGTTAGACAGCACAGAGTTTTTTCTGCATGTAAGCGTTCTATGTGTTTTATTGAATCATAGAATGGTTTAGGTTGGATGTTGGTTAAGCAGCCTGTCTACTGGAAGGTGCTCTGCCCATGGCAGGGGGCTGGGAACTATATGACCTTTAGAGTTCCTTCCAACCCATAGGTGGCCTTGAACACCTCGAGGTCTGTAGATGGTCTTTACTCTGATCTTCTCCCATAGTGGGTGGTTCTTCATTTCCCCAGTCCCTGCCTGCAACTTGGGCAGTATGGGTGCAGCACCTGTGACTAAAGACTGAGGCAAAAAAGTCACTGAGTGTCTTAATGTTCTGCATCATCTAGTAACTGGGTTTCCCATTTCCTTCTCGAGAGCGCCAATGTTTTTGCAAATCTTCCCTGTCGTCAAAGAACTACCTATAGAAGCATTTGTTGTTGCCCTTGATGTCCTTGGCCAGATTTAGTTCTATCAGCACTTAAGCTTTCCTAACCTGATTTGGGATATCATTCATCTGGCCCTAATCGCATACTTTTAAATTTTTTTTTAGTGGTTTGATCTTTTTTCTTTTTCCCCTTGTTTCTCAGATTGATGGTGCTTTGTGCCTCTCAGCCAGCTCTCATTACAGATCATTCATTGCAGCATGAGCCATTTGGTCAGCTAGTCAAGCCAAAGTTGCTATATGCTTCATTTGCAGAAATATAGTAGGAATTTAGCAGTTTTATTAAACTCTTAATGGAGCTCATTGCCTGACTGATCCACAAAGTGACCTTGGATAAGTCATTCAGTTTTTTGTGTGCTTGTACCCTTACCATCCTCACTTTCACCACACCTTTTTGGGCTGTAAATATTCAGCACTGAACCAGTTTCAGCCTTTCACAAGGGAAATTATTTGGTCAGGCTGTTTAAACATAGTAAAAGTCATGCAAATATTCTGAAATAACATGCTAGCAGGGTAGGAAGATAACTTCCAAGGGGATGTTTTGTGTGCTTAACTTTCTGTAGCTAGCAGGTTGGATTAGTGAAGTGTTACTCTGCAACTTCAAAATTATTGTAAATACACAAAAATTAAGTTTATATAAAATGAAAAAAGGCTTAAGCTGAGGCAGTGGTACCGAAGCCCTGATTGCAATGCGGAGGGAAGTGCTCTGTAAACTTCAGATTCAGATTGTATCAACTCAATTACATGTATGCAGCAATCTTGTCATTGTAAGAATCTTCTTGGTAGAAACTGAAACTCTAGTGCTAAAAACGTGAAATCAATAGGCACAGTTATATCCACTTAAAAAAAGAGTGTATTGATTTGCAGATAACGACAGCAGTTTATTCTTGCAGGATTACATGCCACTTCCTGTCATAAAGATTACTTTAATATGTATTGCATCTGAGATGGAGAATGTAGGGATAAAACTGCTTTGCTTTAATGAATAGTCATTTTACTCTGTGCGTTAAAATGAGATATATTCCTTTAAATTTATCTCCAGGGATTATTTTGATTTCATGGGCAAACTCTATGTTACCAAAGACTCTAGAACACTATTAAACTTTTAAATAGTCTTACATTGCCTTGTTTTTGCAGGTGCTTGAACTCATCTTCTCTTTGATAGCAGCTAATTAAGCAAAATATCGTGCTCTTTCTGGTCTCCTCCACATCCTTGATTAGAGGGTTAACACCATGTTATCTTGGGTATTAGATGTTCTTTGCTAAACCCTGAGTGCCTATCAGCATCTAACTCTGTGCTTTGTAACAAATTCTTGTGACCTTCTGGGGTTTAAGTTCTCTGTGCTGATCATGGTGGTCTCCCATTGAGCAACTTTTCTCTTTTTTTTTTTTTTTTTTGTATTCTGGTGCTGTGATTCATTTGAAGCCTATTCCTATAAGTGACTTTGTGTGTTAAAGTAATTATTTTCAACTTTTTCTAGGTAATCTGGCTTCCCAGAAATCTTCTGCTAAATGCAAGTGTTTGCTGTCCTGTTCACTGACTGTTGCACCTGAGGCTGATTTTGATACAGATTGTGGATATCGCAGGGTAAGTGTGCAGATGTCTCTTTTTTTTGTGTGGTTTTTCTTTCATGGTCTGTTCCTTGCTTACACAAACACAATTTGGGCATTGCTTTCCCTTTCAGTGGCTGCAGCAAGTCTGTATTGCAGCACATGCAGCTGAACATCTGTGTTATAATAGAAAAATATTGTAATATGATAGGTGCTGATGCTGTAAACCTGATCAGGAGTATTTGAGTTTGGTGGTGTAGCTCCAAGAGGAAGCGAAGTTTTTTGTGTATATAGGCCTAGACTTCTGGGGCCATATCTTATAAAACTGTAAAAAGCTGTAAGAGGCTTATTTGAGTATAGTGAACTTTGAGTTTTAAGCTGATAAAAGTGCATGTATTTTTATATAGCAAATGAAACATTCTTCATAATGTACATAGTTAAAATATCCGTGAAGTTTGCAAGATTGAGTTCAAATATTTGGAAAAGGAAGACTAAAGGTTAGTTGGTTTCCTGGGGGCGTGGGGAGGGAAAAGGAAGAACAGATTCCCTCTCATCCAAGTCTACTATGCACATTACAGTAGAAACTTAAATACTTGACTTCATTGTTGAATGACTCTTGTGGAATTTTTCACCTCCTGCCTATGGGAGGAAAGTTCAATTTTGTGAACAGAGATTTGATTTTTCTTTTTTCTTTTTTTTTTTTTTTGCCTCTTCCTCAGTCTTGATCCCACCTGCTATTTTTCTTGCTTATTCCCTTTTCTAGCTTCTTTTTGCACTTCTATTTTTTATTATGGAGCTAATCTTCCTTTGGCCAGCTCTCTGGCTTCTTCCAAATACATAATTTCTTGGGATAATTCAGGCTGGAAAACACCTGTGCAGTTGTCTAGTCCAGCCTCCTGCTCAGAGCAAGGTCACTTTTAAAGCAGTTTGCTGGAGACCGTATACAGTTGAGTTTTGAATATCTCCAAGGATGCGGACTCCAAAACTTTGTTAAACCCCGGTTACCGTGTTTCACCACCTCATGAAGGGTATTTTCTTCGTTTTTAAACTGAATTTTCATTGTTGCAGCTTCTTTGATCTTGTCATATCGCTGCCCTTTCAAAAATAAGCTCATTCTGTTCTCTTTGCACCTTCATTTTTGGGGAATTGGAAAACACGGTGCCATCTGGGGGAGACCTGTGTTCTAGTCACCACTGTCCTCCACTGGACTTTCTCTAGTATGTCAAAGTCTTCTTGTTCTGGAGGGCTCACAAATCCTGCAGGAACGGGGAGGATTTCTTCCCTGGGCCTGCTGGCTGTGCTCTCATCAACACAGCTCAGAGTGGACACACTTGGGTTTGTTTCAAGGGCATGTTGCTGTCTGTCAAGACCACCAAGTCCCCTATTATTTTATTTTTAACTTTTCGGTTTGTTGAATCTTTATCATACGCTGTCATGCATTCCTTAGTTCCAGCATTTGCTCTTTCTTTACAGGATTCCTCATTGATACCTCAGTATCCCCAGTGCCCCTTCATCATCATGTTTCTGGCAACCTCCTCCCATAAGTGTGCATGAGCTACACTTCGGAAATAGTGAAACATTCTTGGAAATTGGTTTATTTCCATGAGAAGCTAGCTTAAAGCTTTCCATGAGCTTGGGTAATTTTTAAATTCTTTTTCAATTCCTGTCATTAGTATATTCACAATAGATCAGGAAATTTTGTGTATGCTTGGGTGTGTACAAGTGTGCATGAGAGAGTGTATTTAATCCTTTTTTTTCTGTACTGCCAGTACACAGCCATAAATAGTGTATATAATAATAATACATACATGAAACTTGCTGGAAATTGAGTCTGAATTATGAACAAGACTTATTTTATATTCTTTTTTATGTTTGTCCCTGCATGTGTGTGTGTAATGCTACAAATTGCAGATGCCAGCAACTGTAATTGTAGTGGTGGTTAAATCAAGCGTTCTGCTCTTTTTCTTTTTTTGGTGGCCCTCACAAGGAGTAATGCATCTGCTTTTCTTGTATTTTAATAGAGCATGTATGGTGGGAGATAGACCAGAGAAGAAACACTCAGGAATACAGCCTCAGCCTTAGCTTGACATGATGATCAGATGGTTCCTGGGGAAAGGACACATAGTGCTGTGCTCCTGGAAGCTTTGCTGTCTCATTCCTTAGGGAAAGGACCAAGAGGGCATCAGCAGTCCATTCCTGAGATCGTCATTACTAGCTTGGCTGGGGTGGCTGGATCTCCTGTATAAATCCCTCTGTTTATATCTGCCAGGGAGAACAAAAGAATGCATTGTGGGGGCAAGTGGAGCAAAGAGGGCTAACCATGCTAAGTTGGGGAAAAAACATTTGAGCAGAAAATAAGAGAAGTGGAAAGGAAAAGAAAATGTACAGAAAGGAGGATAAAGACTTTAGCTTGTGACAAATTGTGTTGGTTTTAATTCAGAGAAGTGTTGTCCAACTCATGAAGAAGTAGTTACACTAGTGCGGCTCATATGGTGATGAGTGACAGTTTAATTCACTTTCTGTGGTGGGGAATGTCTAGTAAATCTGGCTTGTGATAAGTTGCCACATTGCCTAGTCACATCAGTATGAAATGTCTGGTGTAATCTTAGGCTGAATATCCAGTTACTGCACAGTGATTCCATTGGGCTGTGGGATGCCCGTGGGCGTTTCTGCCACGGTGGCTGTGATCTGGTTATATAACATACATGTAAAAAAAGAATTTAAAAACTAGTAATTTGGAAATGAGAAACCAGGTGTGTCCAGGCTTCCTCTCGGCGGCTTCTGTTGCATGTGAGCAATTGTTTGAAAAGGCTGTGAGTTCCAGGATGGACTGTCCCTGTCTCCTCCTGGTAGCGAGCTGCACATAGGAGTTGCGCACTAGTCTGTGTAACCCGGTTTTGGATATTCCTAGCTTAGCTGTTCCCCTTAAAAGGCCTTTTAACTCAGTTTTTCTGAAGGGTATAAATTATATTTCTGAATGTTGACTGTAGCCCTGTATATCCTGATAGTCATGTGTGGTTGCTGTTTTTGTATTCCAGTTGAAGAAGTACTTAACCCCAGTGTTTTCTGGTTCAAACTGAATTAATTTTCACCATATGCAGCACCTCTTATGATAGTGTGGATGGTGGGGAGGAATTTGAGATGTTGAGAGCTGCTTTGGTGATTAAGTTATTTTAATAACTGTGGGTCTCCCTGCGCAGCAGACTGATTGTTTTCTGGAGTATTTCTTAGGAGGAGAGGTCAGGAAGGTGTGTAAGCTCTAAGCGAGACCTCAAATGACCACGTGTGTTTAGGAGCTTGAACACAGTGATTGTGTTTTACTTTTCATTTTTCACAGTTTTCAAGTGGGTGAAAGCAAAGATTTGGATCTGTTCCATTTTGTCCCTTTCAGGAGAAGGAGCAAGCCAAATAAAGTGAAAAAAGTTGGGCACAGAAATCTGGGGTCACACTTCTTGGATGAATTTGTGATAAGCTTTGGGATGCAGCAGAGAAACCAAATAGCAACCTCACTTGTCTTTGGGATAGTACTCAAAGAAAAATTCAGTTTGGGGATGACCTTGGCGGGATTATCTTGTCCTGTGCAGGGGCAGGCAGGCTGCGTCCATGTTCAAGCAAGTCCTTTAATATCCTTGAGCACCAGGTCTCTGCAGCCTCCCCACGCAGCCATTCTGTTGCTTAAGCACCTGTTCCAAATTCGTCTTCCTTATCCCTTACCAGATTTTCCCTTGATGCAGCTTGTACCTGTTGCCTTTCTTACTGCACACCCCAGGAAGTTTCACCACATGTTCCACACCTTTAACTATCCACTAAATCATGACAAACTGGAGATGTATGATTATAAAATTACACTCAGATCAGTGCTTCCCAAGCACCTATGAGTCAGGCAGTATTTTTTGAGTTTACATCCATCTGTGTTGGGGTTTGGGGGTTTTTTTTGGGTTGGTTTTTCTGTTGTTTTGGTTTTTGGGTTTTTTGTTTGTTTGGGGGGGGGGTTGTTTTTTGTTTGTTTGTTTTGTTGTGTTTTTTGTTGTTGTGTTTTTGTTTTTTTGAAAGAGAGCTCTGATTTCACTGTGCTGTTATGTCAGGGAGCAAAGATGGATTGAGGCACAGACAACACTCATTCTCACTCTAACATCTCTGTAGGTACGAAAACAAAAATACCTGTGTTCATTTCTGCCTATAGATAATATATGTCAAATAGACATGGGTTTAGTCACAGAGCTTGGAGTTGAATGTGGTTCCTGTTCCTGTCTTCTTCCACAGCTGTCTTAGTAATAGCTGTGCCTCAATTTCCATGCCTTTAAAATAGAGATTATGCACTCTTATTCACAGGAATGCTCTAAGTCCTACAGTAACTTAAATGCTTTTAGTTACTTAGGAGAAAACTGCTATGAAAAAGGTCAAAATAGGTATTTTTATTGTATAAACTATATGTTTGTACTTGCATAGGTTTATGTTAACTCCATACTCTCTGTAGGCTGCTTTTTACACCTAAGAAGTGTTATTCTGTAATGCTTTGTGTTACTGTACAAATTGGATACTTTTATCCAAATTATGTGTTGGAAATCAAAGGTGACACACACAGGGGGGGTTGTTAGGATGGCCTTTTTCTCACACAGAAGATTTGGAAGTAGAAACAAAGCTTAGAAACTTGATTCTTTTAAAAAGTAAGTTCTTTCTTAAAAGCAGTTAAATATTCTTTCTGTCAGCTTTAATAATAATGAGCTTTTTGGTGCTGGGAAGAGCGATAATTGTAAATGGCAAAAAGTCATCAGAATGTTGTTCCTCTGATTGCAGATTTTATTAATCGTAAAAGAAATGATTCACCTAGAAAGGCTCTTTTATAAGTGCTCATTTACATGAAGATTTGCGGCCTAATTTATTTTGTTTAAAAAAAGAATAAAAAACCACAAAACTCTACAACCAGAAACCTGCACAAATGTAGTCCTGTCCTTCAAAACCCTGATTATTTTGTCCTTCCCATCCAGTTTGCTTAAAATGTCATCTGTGCTCCTTCTTATCAGTGGCACCAATCTTAATTTTGCCTCCTCTTTCTCAGAAATATACGTAAAGCTTCTTGGAATAATTTTATAATTGAGTACTGTGCATCTTCCCTGCATGAATTTCCTCCACATTTGAAAAGGATGTTTATCTTTTATGAATGACTTCTTGGGTAGATGAGTTGTTTGGCTCTTTACATGTTTCTGATCTCATGATGTGTTGGGATTTGCAGATGTAAATTAAATTTTCATCTGTTTTCTCCCACTCCTTTTATGTTGTTTTCAACATGAGTCTTGAGTTGATAAAAAAATGGAGCATATCCTTCACTGTAAGAATACAATTAGTCAGTGAACCTGCCCTGTGAGCTTAAAACAGGCTACATGCTAAAGTATCTCTTTAATTGGGGTTTTGGATGGTAAACTCTTTGGGGTAATGGTGCAGCCTTTACATGTTCCTGCTAGAGGATTCATACAGAGCATTGCTGCAGCATGAATATTCAACAGCTAGCTGCCCCTTATTCCTTGTGCTGAAATATTAATAGAGCAGTGATTCTTCACCTAATCATGCTGAGATCAGGTGTGTGTAAGTAATCCTACTGCCACTATCCCAGTGTCCTGCACACACCCCAGCCCTCCTGTGGGATCACACCTTCCTGCCCCACGCTGAACACCAATTGCTCTCAGTAAATCCACACCTGCTGCTGCTAAAATGGTGATGGGCTCTGCTCCTGGCTGTGTAACTCCAGTAGCTCTAAGGGGGCAATAAAGCTGCTACTCATCATAGCAAAAGAGAGTTCAGATGTGCAGATGGAGAAGCACTTTACTATAATGCCCATTGTGACAAAGCTGTCTTTGAACTTTCCCAGTACCAAATTGAGATCCTTCACCTCGCATGTGATCGCTTGGGCCTTTTCAGGACTGGGTTGCAGGAGAGTTTGTGGCAAATCCTCTAAGAAAGCACAGAATTCCTGTACCCTGCCATGCTTCGGGCTGTAACTTGAAAACAAGATATCACAGGACTGATGTGGCAGATTTCTCAGTCTATTTTCTAAACTAATATTTAAAGTATGCCCCACTAATTCTGGTCTCAGAGTTGGCTGTTAAAAGTAATATATTTTAACACAAAATTATGCAGGCTGAAGTGAAGTTGGGTATGGTAGTGAAGCAGATTCTTCTGTTTCATGTGTATTTGAAAGCTGAGAAAGCTTCTGCTGAAGTCAGACAACACTGGCTTGTCAGATTGCTCATGAACGAAAAGATTGCTCTTGGATGGAATTAATTTGCAGTATCTCATTTACTATCTTAGTTTTGTCATGAATTTCCCCTACTCGGCAGCCTGAAATGCCAAGTGAAAAAGTGTTTCAGTGGGAGATAATATAATATATTAAGAAAACATTATTGATCACAGTATGCTTTTACTGGAAGATGACTTTTTCTGACCGGAACACAAGGGACTTTGCCTTGTTATAGTAGGAAAATGTATTGTAATATGCAAACAGGATTATTGTTAAGGTCACAGCAACTTTGTTTTTGCATTCCACTTCTTCTGGAAGCAAGCTTCTGCACAGCTAATGCTGTCAGCTGGGCTAGAGTGAGACCAATTTCAGTTTTGAACTTTCAAGCAAGAGATTCCAGTAAGTGTTCTTCATTTTTGAAGTAGGGAATAAATAGTCTTTTCCACATCACCAAAGGTCAGCACTGTAATTCGATAGGGATTACTGTAAGCATTTCATTATGATGATGGACTGCTTTGTGGTGGTTCTTTGTTATAATCAGTTAATGTACATTTCCTCATCACACCTGTTTTATATGTACCTTACAGACAGAAGATGTTGCACATTTGGGTTTAGAGTGGCTTCCACACACAAGGACTATAAGGCACTTAATTTTTCTATGCAGTGTGGGATGATTAGCCAGGTGGCACAGTCCATGTTGCTTACAAACATCTTGTGTGGGTCTATGGACATAATTGCTCTGCAAAGCATGAAGGCATAAATTTGTGATGGGATGCCCAGTACAAGCAGCTTCAGAACAAGGACACTTTTAAACATGTTTGATTTAAAGAGGGCTTCCACTGCATAAACAGGAACTCAGAGCCATTAAAATCCTGCTTGCAGTGAGGTTGCTTTTTGCTCAAGGTCTGAAAATTTCCCTTCAAGGGCTCAGAATTTTCCCTGAAGGGTAAGCATGTCATTAAGATGATAATTCTTAAAGTGTTATTTTGAGCTATTTCTAAGGAAACTCATCCGAAGAACATTCTGCAAAACTTTACTCTTCACCAAATCTTATCTCTGTCTGATAAAAGTTGTAGTGAATGTTAATTTAGACTGGAAACACAAACTCTCTTGGAATAAATCAGTGTGGTTGCGCTGGAAATGCAAGAATATTGTCTTTTTTGTGTTAGTTTTCCTTCTGTCCTGCTCCACTTGCAACATATCCCTCCAGTGGTTTTCTCTGTTTTTTTTTTCAATAAATCTCCAATTCATTGAATTTGAAGATACAAACCTGACTGCAGAAATTAATCTCTGGTATGGTAGTGGGTTAGTAACCTGCTCAAGGTTTCCACATCGCAAAATGATTTCTTTACTTTAAGAAGCCATTTTCTACACAGGCAAAGCACTGTTACTAAAGTTATCTTCTGAAATTTAACTGTATTTCTTTGCTGCTTTTTCTAATTCAGTTTGTACAATGAGAAGTTCTAAATCAGAGGAACAGACATTAGTTGTAAGACCTATTTCCCTGGTCCCCTTTTGCGGACTCCTAACATGCAGAGAGAGACACCACTTGTGTTATTAAAACAAGCAGAATGGAATGGTTTTGGTTTTGGTTTTTAAAAGAGTGAAAACAAAAACACAAGTCCCTAGATTTTCTTTCTGTCCTTTTTAGTTGCAGAAGTTTGCTATGGCTTATTTAGCACAAGAAACATGACTTGACATGCAAGTGTAGTAAAGGTTAATTGTTGGACTTCCCTCAAGAATTAATCCATTATTTGTACTTAGGATGTTTAAAAATACATAAAATACTCTGTTTTCCTTCATGGCTTAAAGAGAAGCAGAGTTACTACCATCACTTCACTTCCCAATCCCCATGGGACCTTGGTTTAAGGCCACTTGGCTTGCAGGATCAGCTCAGCTTGTGCGGATGTTGGCACTGTGGGACTCGTGCTCCTGAAGATGCTTTATGTTGCCGTGTTTTCCTGCTCCTTGGCAGGAAAACGATGCTCAGCCTTTGTAATTCTCTTTGTCTTCCCAAGATGTGCCGGAGCTCGCCCTGCTCACGAAGCCTGTCTTGTGCAGACATGAGTCTCCAAAATGCAGTGGCAGTTCAGGACGGCTGGGAACGTGTCCCCGTCAGCTGTGTTCAGTAAGCATAGGTAGGGTTTCAACACGTGTTGTTTAAAAACAACTCTATCAACACAGCTGTTCAGCATTTCCTTGCAACCTTTTGTGACTAGTTCTCCAGAATGCTGTTTAAAATACCACTAGAATCAGCTACATCTGGCCAGCCCTCTGGATGAACTCAGGTATTAGTTTGATATGCCTGAAAAGATGAACTATTTACACATAAATCCATTTTGTTTTTGTGTTCCCTATCTTCATGAACTGAAAGATGAGTGGAAGGAGAGAGGAAAAAGAGAAACCCCATGGGAGAACAGTTTGTGCTGTTGAAATCGTAGTTAAGTTGTTTTATTTGGTTTTTTAATGATTCTTGGTGGGCACAGTAAACACAGGGAAGGTATCGTTCACTTTTACTGCATCTTGTGCTGAGTGTGAGAATTCAGTAGTAAGCAGAAAAGACAACAGTCTATAAAATCCCTTTGTATGTTTGTAGAAGAGTTTGATAAAATGACATGAAAGCTGTCTCTTAATCTATGCATCTAATTGCAATGCAGTAAAGAACAGCTTCTCTGCTTACGAGCGAAAACATTTACGCTGAACATTTATGGGGACACAAAGAGGTGGTTCTTGAAGACGAGAAAAGGCTTTCTAAATTGTTTTTCCTGCTTATAGGAGTTCGGTTTTTTTAAAAAGTCTTTTGCACAGATGAGATAAATTAAAAGATGCAGATAAATTGGATGAGGTGGTGGGGTTGTAGTGGGAAGATCATGGCCAGATTTGACTCTTCCCTTGCTCAGTCATAAACCTGCTCCTGAGCTGCTTCACATCCCCATGAGACATGGCTCTGTACAGCCTGAATTTGAATAATGGAGTTGCCATTAGAGTCCAACATAAAAAAGATGATTGGCTGTGTGCTTGATTTACGGGAAGGCAGAAGTGGTGAAAGTATACGGTACACCAGGGGATATTTATGCCGCTAATGCTTAAAACACAGCCCAGTGTTCTGCACACTGTAGATGTTTTCAAATGGCAAAAACAAAGGTGTGAATGGCAGTAAATCCAGTTATTCTGATAGTTGAATGGCCCCAGATCAGGATCAGGCTGTGCAGTCTCTTCAACATGCAGAGCAAGTCTGGTAAAGCCCCTGTTTAGTTACTGCCTGTTACAGGATTATCGGCTTTGAATCAGAGAAAATAATTTCAAATATGTTAGGATTTAGGGTATATTGTTTCATCTTCATCAGTTTCTAATGCAAGAATTATTTTTTCCAATTTATGTGCAAATAGGCTTCCAAAATCTGTTGCTGCGAACTGAGATTTTGTCAGATTTTTTTCCTTCATCAAATTACTCCTGTTCTGCTAATAACTGTCAAATTGCACCTCAACTCAGCATTTTCTTGATTTATCTTCCCTGCAGTAGCTAACAGTAGCTCTCTGAGGTGTATCACTTGGCTGCTGTGCAGACAGGCTGCTCTTAAGGTACTGAGCTGTTCATTTAAATTTTTTTGAAATGTTACAGCAATTATATTTGGTTCTTAGAAGAAGTATTCATTGTTGACTCAAGCTGGATAAATTTTTCAAAATGTAGAGGGTTTTTTCTCAGATGTTCATAAGGTGAGCAGACATTTGGCATTCATCAATCTGCGATGTCTAAAGCAAAATACTAACTCCATGTTTTTAGTCTCTTTTTTCCTGAAGAAAATATTAGTCTGATCTTTCTGCTAAATAATACATTCTGGTCTATTTGCACAAATCCACCCCTTTGCATGCTTCTCCAGGAAAATACTTTACAGGGAGGGAGGTCCTGGAGAAGCTGGTTTGGGATTGGTTAGTAGCTCCCTTAATGTAAAGTTAGTGGGGGTTACTTCTGGCTGCTTCCTTTCTCAAGGTGTTTCTAATTAAAGAGCATTTGCTGAGCTTGGATTAATTTTGTGTGATACAGAAAATTCACCTGTATTCCCTAAAATACTATTTCTAAACAATTTTTTTGCATTTAAAGCAATTTATTTCTCTCAGCCCTCTGTTTGGGGAAAACAGCGGAAAAAAAAAACCTCTAGTTGTCTACTAAGCCTTTCCATGCAAAGTGCATATTAGCCCTTCTCCACTCATTAAAGAACTCACAATTTTATAGAAGTTGCTTGATACTAAGAAAATGTAGATGCACACCTGTCTTTGTGTGCTGTGTGGACTTGAACCCACAAGATCGATATATCCAAATTATAGTAGCTTTGTCTAGTGTGAATGAGATGCTACTTACATTTTCAGGTAAAAGAAATCAACAACTATTAATTTGGCAGAATTATTTATTTCTTACTGATGATATTTTCAGTGTATCTAATCAGAGCACTCATGAATAGAAATGAAACAATTTAAATAGAGGCAGTGTACATTGTATGATCTTGTTTTCTCAAACTGTTCCATAATGCAGTGAATAAATTTATCTGTTCTACTGAAAAGACTTCTGCAGAAATCATGCACAGTGCTTTCACCTCTATTATTTAATACAACTGTTTCATAACTCTTGGAAGATGGTTATTTCTGTTGCTGCTACAGGCATCTGGAAAAAAAATGTTCATTTTGGTGCAACAGAAGGGAAAAGCAGACTTAGAGAGTCTGAAAATCCAAGAAGGTGCACCAGGAACACTTAATTGAAAGGTGTGTAGAAAATAATGAAGTGGTCTTACTTCATATTGGTCCCCAAACCCCTGGAACAGCAAGATCCAGATTTACAGAGGGCAACATAATGACTGAAGAGAGGCTGCTCTGAATCAGCATCTGAGCCGCTTGGAGGCACAGGGAGAAATGCATCTGTGCAGAGGCAGTGCTCACAAAATGTCCTGGTAGCGCTTGAATTTTGCTCTGAATCATTGATAAATGTGGGAGAGAGACAAGTTTTAGTTGGCCTCACCGCTAACCAACTTCTGGCTGTCCATCAGGCCTGCTGGGAACCTGGTGTGCTCTGCAGAAGTCTGTGTTCTCCTCGAGGTGTTGTACTCTGTGCAGTTTGGGGTGGTGGTGGCTGTGGGTGCCAGCAATGAACTTTGCGTTTGCTGCTGGAGACTGCTCTGCCATAAGGGAATCTGGGAATCTGACCAAGATTCGGTGCTCTGCTCAAAATGCCTTTCTAGAAAAACTTTTCATCCAAAATTCAGATTTTTTGAATTAGAAATTAGTGTTTACTTAGAGGTCCTTGCAAGCTATTTTTTTTCTCTCTTCTGGTTTGGTGGGGTTTTTTTGTGTTTTTGTTTTGTTTTGTTTTTTCCCTGGGGAGTTTTGTTTTGCACACTCCAGATTATTTTATATGGGAAGCTTTGTATCTTGGTAACTAAGAACATAAACAGATCTTAGAGGTGAATCTACACAGTCTGGAAGCAAACTAGGAGATCAAGGTGTCGTCTTATCCTTCCTGCTGAAAGGATGCAGATACAAAATGCCATCATCATTTCTGTTACAGTGGCTTTAAAAGTTGCAGTTCCACTGTCCAGGCAGGATTTTGGTAAGCAAAATCTTCTAACTCAAACAGGTTTTAGATTGCCATAGTTCATTCACAGATACCAGAATAGAAATACTTGCTTCTCCTCACTAAAGCTGCCCTAGGATCATTCAGTATAAGCCATGGCATACATTTCAGTTTTTTACACTTAATAACTCTGCTAATGCTTGGGAAAGGGATGTGGGCAGTGCAGGTGGAACTGGCTGCTGTTCATGAGCTGTCCTTCTGTTTTCTTCTTTTTTTTTT
>VWZS01008698.1:857287-948160 GCA_013397075.1 Rhabdornis inornatus | reverse complement strand
TTTTTTTTTTTTTCAGTTGAGGAATTTTAATCCCAAAATGAATTCCACCACTTACATGCTTTTAAAACCTTACTGGCAACCATCACCTCTTAATCTTTTTACATTTCTTGTGATTAGCAGTGCTTTCTAATCCTAACACCAGACCCAACAGCAACTGTTAACTGCACTACTTGTTTTACAGCTAAATCTAATCCTTCTAGCAGTCTGAGGCCAACATTATATTTATCACTCTGAAATTACTAACTGTGAGATGTTGTTGTAGTTCTTCATTTGGTTTTTTTTTGGTGTTTTTTTTTTTGTTATTGTTGGTTTTTTGTTTGTTTGTTTTCTTTTCTTTTCTTTTTTTTTTTTTTTTACTTTCTCATTCCTTATCATGAATTGATAAATGTAGCAATTGGTGTATTTCCAGAAAAAGGTGAAAATAGGTGCTTCCCCCCCTTCAGTCTTTTTGTTCTTTTCTTCTTCGCCTGGTCCTGGAGAAGCAATTTGCTTTCTACCTGAGTTTATGATTAGTAGTGAGATGTGTAGGTGGAATGTGTTTCAGTGGCTTTTTTCCCCCCATCTTGCTTTCCCTCCCCCCACACCTATTAATATATCTGTTAGTAAGCTAATGCTGTTAGGTTATGCAGACTGCTCAGTGTGCAAAGAAAGCTAAGACAGCCATCAAATCCTCACACTGCCCTGAAACATCTCTCCCTTGTGCCAGAGACTCTGTGTGTGTTTGTCCGTGAGGCAGCAACAGATTTTATATCCAGTGACTTCTCAAAGAAAGGGTAAAGAAATCGCTGTTGTAGACTTACTGGTGTGAGGTTTTTTTACCTTTTTCCCACCTGGAAAGTTGTGTGGGTGTTTACAGTCTCTACAGGAACTGCTCTGAATTTACATTAGGAAAGGGGGAAGGGAACATCAGAAAAATGAAAACTTCTCTTTGTTGCTGTTTTGGATTTTTTATTTTTTCCCCGTGGGAGGGGCCAGGGAGGTTTAGCCAGGAGCACGCAACCCCCAGATGACCCTATTTACTTAAATCCTGGAATCATTTTCAAGGTGGATGAAAAGAATGGCAAAGAGAGGCTGCAGAATAAAAAATAGCAATTTTCCATAATCATAGTAGGTAATAGCTGATGGCATCTGCTGCTGCTGCTGCTGGGGTCTTCCATGGTCTGTTTCTCTTAGCTGTGATTTTCTTTCTCCAATCAAAGGAATTCTGAGCTTTATTTGTTATTGGCAGCACTGAGAAAGCATTTTCGATTTTAAATCAAGGTAGGAAGTTTTTATTTATGTCCATTTGTGTTTATGTATTTAAAGAGCAATGGTCCTTGCTCTGTGATGATCTCATGTCTACTGGTCCTGGTGTCTGAAAGCTCCTCTGTATTCTCTGTCAATGGACTAATAAAAGATAGCACTTCTCTCTCTCTGTTTGCCTTGCTTGTATACTCATACCATGGCAGCTCTAGCAAACAGTGCTACTTTTGTATTTAGAACAGGAACAGAATTGCAAAGCAATATGTAGTTGGAAACAATCAAAATGTAACCGTGCCATTGCCCTTTTCACCTTGTTAAATGTGTAGTTACTTAAATCACTTTAATCCATTACTAGTGAGATTGTCTGGCAGCTGGAAGAAGATACAGGGCTTTCATCTCTGCTCAGACAGAGCTGCTCCACATCTCTGTGGGAGAGGGCAAGTCAATGCCTGCTCATCTGGGATGTCTTGTTTTTTTCTTGAACAGCCAGGAAATTTCATGGAGCTGCATCTTCCCCATGTACATGTGTGCCTACCCAACTGCTCTCCCTGCTCTGGCTGTTTCCTGGAGAGCAGTTCTGTCTCTCCCTTCCCTGAAAGTGTTAAAGGGCAGGCTGGATGGAGCCCTGAGCAACCTGGTCTAGTGGAAGGTGTCCCCCATGGGAAAGGAGTAGGAAGTAGGTGATCTTTTAAGGTCCCTTCCAACCCAAACCATTCTATGATGCTATTTCTGGTTTCCCAAGGTTGTTTTGGGGCTCTTCATGCTTCTTCTAACAGTTCCCTCTCATCTTTTTCTGTTTTTCTTTTCCCCCACATGCTGGAGTTCAGTCAAGGTCCCTGTTGAGTTTGACAAGCTTGTAAAATATTTTAGCTGTGATTAATTTAGTCTTGACTTTCCAAAGGGATAAGTGTTTGTAATATATGACAAAATCAGGCTCCCACCCTTTTTAATTATTTCTCTGCTTCACACCTTTGAGTTCCTTCTCCTAGATAACCTTAAAATTTTGTAAGGTGGGGCAAAAATATCTAAACATAAAAAGTGCACAAGTCAAAATTTAGGCTTTTTATTCAAATGTCCTGGCAGTGGGGAAGCTGGGATGCTGGCTGGGCTTTCCCTGGCAGCCTGGCAGGAGACACTGATCCCTACTGCTCTTCTGAGCTGCAAATAGCAGCAAAAAGCAGCAAATGGCTGTGGAAGGAGGGGATGAAGTGAGAGCCAATATGGGAGTTGGCAATATTCATATTGTGTCTTAAGTTACAAGTGCAAGTGCAGGGCTCTTGGTGCAGAAAGGAGAGGTTGAGGGGGTAGCCCTAAATTTTAGGGTCCTAATGCCATCTTCAGTGGGAAAGTGGTTTAAGGAGGATGTAGTGTGAATTAGGAAACTGTGATGATTAAAAATTGGGGTGAACAATACAAGAGAAGCATGGGGTCAATAAATAATACAGGAAAGATTAAGTTGGTACCCTGCATAAAACTTAAGTCGGGGGTGATGTCTGCAGACTTGCTGTAGTGTTTCTGATGGTCAGAGAGACTTTTGAGCCTGAGTGCTGCTGTTGTTCTACTCTGTTTACTTCCTTTTATAATTTCCCAAAGAGAGAGATTTTCTGAGCGCTGCCTGCATGACTCTTCACTCTCCACTCAGTGCTTCTATTTCCTGCACAACATCATACCTACTTACTAAAATCACTCGAGTTAAAAAGGAAAGCATATTTGTCTGACAATTATCTGTTTTAGCAAAGGCAGAATATCTGTTCCTTTCAAGTCTTCCTACTGAAAACCACGCCGAGCTGATTTAGGTATGAAGTTGGATCTTCCATCATTTCTTTTTTTAATTCAGCTTTGAGCTTCAGCTACAGAACACGTGGTGGGAAGCAGACAATCCCATTACTCTGCTCCTCCTTCACTGTATCTGCTGAAATCCTTTTTTTCTGGTAGGTATTGTAAAAATCAATATTCCAGTCGCTGGGAAGGAAGGAGCACTATGAAGGTTGATACCAAGGGAACCGCAGTCTGTTAGGTGTGAGATTGCTTTCTCCTTGCACACGTTACAATCTTGGTCTTACTGCTTACATGTTTTGGGTTTATATACATAAGACAGATGCTTTAATGTTTTTATGGTAAGTTTCAAAGGAGCAGAATTGATCAAGGCTGCTATCATGAATAGTAAATGTTCAGTCCCATAAAAATTCCTTGTATAAGTAAACAGTGTTCCAGAAAGTGACAGTCGTAATGCTTTATGTTGCATTTCATTAATTCTTTTACCTCTTTAATTTCTTCAGTAGCTTTTGAGTCATAGAAACTGGTAACCTTCAGGCTACTCTGTACCTTAGAAACCTCTCTACTTTAGAATAGCACAAGCAGTGACCAGTGAAGCTGAAAGGGAAGAAGATAGTTATTAAAAACATAGTACAAATGTGTGGAAAATGGGGAGAATCTTGAGTTCAGAAGACTGAGATTCAAGAATAAGAAATTTTAACACTCACAGGGCCATGAGTTCCAGCAGGGCAGCAATAATGAAAGGCATAGCAATACTTGAAAAATCCCTTTTCTTACCAGTCCCTTTCACTGATGCCAGCTCAGGTGTTGGGCTGGAGGATAGGGGTGTCAGCACTGAGGGTGGAAGGGTGAATCGATATGCAAAGCATGTTTTTAACTGCTTGAAACCCAGGAACAGGCTGTACCTGACCACAGCCTATTTCAAGGTCTGTCAGCTCTGAGGAGTCAGTGAGCTGGCAGTGTTTCTTTCTGAACATGGCCATGAAAATAATTGTGAATGATTAATTTTAATTACTGCTGACTGAGGGCAGATCCTTGGCTGTGTGGATGGGTTTTATTATGCTGTGTCAAAGAATTGCGTGAGCTAGAAAAGTCTCAAAGTTCTTGCTGTTTGAAAGGTGTGTTGGGGAAAGGGTGTGTCTGCAGGAGGCTCTCTTCCCATCACTCACAATGGCTTAGTGGTGGTGTCACTGCCCGTGGTGTTTGAGTTAGTGCAGAAAGCACTTGGAACTGGGAGTGGGGGATGGCTGAAGGTGAAGATGACTGCTGGCTGCTCCTGTTGCCTTACAGTCTCTCTTCCACATTTTGTGTTCCTCTAACCTGAGACAAGCAGACAGGATGACTGCACCAATCTGAAAGGACTGCATTTCTGTTACAGCTTTAAAGCACATTCTTTCTGCCTCATCGTGCAGTGGTGTTTTAGGCTCTGTCAGTGGTTAGAGTAGCTCTCCTTCAAAACAATCATGTTGGAGTTGCTCAGTGTACCTCCTGTAAAACCTAATCTGGGGGCAGGTTTTCTGTTTTCTCTGTTTTAGAGATGTACCTGAGACAGAGTGATCAGCTGCTGCTTTACTGAAATCTCTTTGGCTTTCCCATCGTTTGTGTGGTATCCCAGAGACTGTTGGAGAAGGGATAGGTTTGAACCACCTCACTGTAGCAGCTAGTTTCTTCTCAGGCATTAAACCAAAGTGTCTTCATTCTGGTTTAGGAAGGTTTATTTATTTATAAGGTTGGAGTATGCATTTAGACACCCAAGAGCTAAGAGGAGGTCTGTCAGGTAAGCTGCTGGCCTCAGACTCTGAAATCTACAGCAGAAATCACGTGCTCAGCTTTACTCTCAGCTTTCCCACTAGCTTGCTTTTTGGCATTGATCAAATCATTTGACCTTTTTCCTTATGTTTTTGCTTTTCTATTAAAAAACATACGTCTGATGGGTAGAGGCTGAGTTTGTTTGTTTAATCCTTTTCTTTTTATATTCTTGTACAGCATTAACAGGAAAAAATTTTTGGTTGAGAGTGTGTAGATGAGAATTGAAATTGCATGCAAAAATATCTTCCAGTCATTATAAAAAACCCAAAAGCATCCCTAATTTAGAAATGTCTGCTCATGGAAATAGTTATTCTCAGCCAGTGAATTTCAGTTTGGTACTGCTAGACTTTGAACTATTAGAGTGTGCAGATCAGCAGCACTGATTTATGTCCCTGCAGAGTTTTAAGAAATACTCCTAATCCAAGAATGGTTTTTGGAAAGCTTTCCATAGAAGGCTTGCTGCTTCTGATTTGAGTGGAGCTCTGTAGACAGCTGAACTTAAAGCCCTGAGCTCTTTAAATATTCCTTAAAATGTTATCATTTTATTATATTTAAATATTTCTATAGACCTTATAAACCTGATATGACCTTGCTCTTGTAGGCGAGCACTGCATTTCCCTAGAAAATAGCAGGATAGTGCTGGGAGTGGAGCCCAAACCACCTGAACCTCATGCCAGGGTTTGGGCCATAAATAATGCCACCTTCAGTGCCTGGCATGGAGGGTGTGTGTGAGTGAGCTGTCATTGCAGCATACTGGGATGGTAGACTTTCCTGCTTAGGCTAATCATGGTCATGTTCACAGCACCTAATGGAGTGTCAAAAATTAGCAGACTGGGCAGCAGCTGAGTCTTATTCCAGCCTGTGGGAATGGTAGGAATATGTCAGCTTTAAAGGTTAGCAAGGTGGGCTTGTTCTAACCTCTTCCTTTGGTTCTGTTTTCTGTTCAGAGCTAAGATACAGTGATTGTGGCAGTCTGCCATTGTATTGTCTGTGCAGTTTCCTTTTGCCAGAATAATCATCATCTGGACCCTCTTTTAATTAAATTAGCTCAAACAATGAACCGTATGAAAACTGTGCTGGGACTTCAGTGCAACTGCTGCATTCTTCTGGGTAGACTCGCACAGTTTGGTTTGGAGACTGGTGAGGAGGGGACTTGGCTGGGCTTGCAAAGGTGGGGAGGTATTTCTTCATACTTGAATTTTCTTGGGTTGAGATCTTCAACTTGGCAATTTGAACAGGACTAGGCTTTTTAGTAGGCTATCTCTGCTTTTACTGTTTCTCAGAGGAAAGAGATCTTGTAAAAAAGTGCTTCCATCTGAAGATTTTTCCTGTATTTCTAGTTGTTAAATGAATAAACAAAGAAATGAAGTTGGTGGTTTCTACCATAATTGCCTAACTTCATATAACATGTTTACATAACATAATTACCTAACTCCTAACTTCAGACTTCTTATGGCATCCTTGACATATTTCCTGCATTTTTGTCTTCCCTTCATTTTTCCTTTCTATACAGTTAAAACAGATATCAAAATACATGCTTATAGAATATACAATAAAATAGGGAACAAATGGAAGAGGGAAAAATCATGTATACTGTCTTTAAAGCATGTAATTCTTTTTTGCTTTCCTTAGGCATTCCTGATGTAACACAACTTGTTGAATGACCTGTGATTATGCAAACATCTTTGTGTTTTCTAGTCTTCTATATGGACTAAGAATTAAGTAAATGGTCTTTTTTCCATTCCAACATACATGGGAAAGATGTATTGTGATCTTGTACAAGGCGAATGTTTGTTCTTGCACAGCCTAAGCAGTATTTAAGGTGTCAGGAACCCCTTCCAAATCATCAAGAAATTTTCAGACAAAATTTTCCAGTTATCCACCTGCCTGTTTGTCAGGAAATGGTGGAGAAGATATGGAAGGATCTTTCTTTGTGAGTGCATTATTCTGGAGCCCCAGCTGCTGGTTTGTTTCTGTCTGTGTGCATTTTGATGTGTAAAACAGAACACAGAGGCCATGTGATTTATCCTCACTGAAGGATTTTGCAAAAGGGTGGATTCCATTTTCTCTGCAACTCTGTTTTGATAACGACGTCAGTTACACTTCAGCCGGATATCAAAAAACAGCAATGTAATTTCAGCAGAGAAAACAGAAGTCATCCTCGACTCTTAATCATCCTTACACATCCAAAGCAAAGGATAGAAGTGTTTTAAAGAAAGCACGTCAGCAAAGTATGGTGGTTTCCATCCAAAAATACTACAGTATGTACCTCCCAGGTGCCAGCTTCTTCTCAGTTATCATCACAGTACCTCTTGATGCTACAGAATGGTCTCCAGGGGGTCATTCATGGAAAAGAGAATGTACAAGGGAGCTAGGGGACCCAACTTAGCTGCAAACAACACACCTTTATTTAATGCCACATGCATGGCAGTACCAGGGATGCGCACTGGAGATGGTGTTGCATGGGTATGGAGAGGACAGCTCGAGTCTGAAGCACTTTGGGGTGGTGGTCAAGCCTTTTTGAGGCTGCAGTGCCATTGTTCTCCCCCAGGCTGTGGGATGTGTGTCACTCCCACAGCATGTGCCCAATGCTGAGTGCCAAGGAGGGCAGTGTCACACTGGACCTTGACCGCTTGAGTCAGCTGGTCCATCCCTCCCAGACCTGCCAGTCACCCTCCTGGGCTTCCTGAACTGTCTCCAAAGTGGCACATGGATTATCAAATAGTCATGTGTGCCTTGCAGGAAACCCTGAGAGACCCTCAGGAGATGATTATGATTTGTTCTTTTTTTCTTGAGGACTGTTTTGATTAAGTGCCCTGCCCTACCACACAGGGCAGCTACATCACTACTTTTGTTTGCTGGATAATGGCTGAGGATTTGTGTCTGTGTGAACATGCATCAGTGTCTGCTGCTGCTTTCTGCAGTGCCAGTAGTAACAGTGGTGAGAAGAAGCTAGGAAAAAAAAGAAACGACACCCTAAAAATCACAGAAGAAATAAAGAATCCATATTTCACTTTTAATAAGTCTCATGTTTTTTTTAAACAGGCTGATTTCTCTTTTTTTTTGTTGTTGTCTTTCGCTACTTTGAACTACTCATCACTTGCCTCTTACTGAAGGATTTTGCAAACTGTTAGGTTCATATTAATACACTAGCTTCATATTAATAGGAAAATTATGCAGCTTTTGTACAGTTCCCTTCCATCTCTTTCTTCTGCTGTTTTCTTCTAATTAATGTGCAACAGAGTCCAGCTACATCAGGTAATTTGCCATTTGTCAGACCAGGTGAAGGCAGTTTGGTGCAAAAGGCACTTTGATGACATCTGGGTGAGCTTCTTTGCTAATTGGGTTTCAACATATGCATTATTGCCCACTTTAACTCAACAGAATCATTTAAATCTGATTCTTTCACTGTTATTTTACACTTAGAATTTGTGACATTCAACCTTTTTTCCAAGGAATAAATATTATTTAATTATCAGAGACTGACAGAACCACTGAGGTTGGCAGGCCCCTCATATCCCATCCAACATGAGGCTGTCCTCAGTGTCTGTGTGGCCTGATGCTTGGTTCATGGAGTGGCTGAGAAAATCCAGAATTTGTTGATCTTACTGGAAAAGTACTATTTAAGGTTAGAAAAACTGCATGCCTTGCTTATTTAAAATGCTTAAATTCTGGTTTATACAAGTATCCTCTGGCAGGATCCTAAGGATCCTTCCATCCTTAAAGGAAATGAATGTGTGCTCCCCTGACCTAGGACACCATTTAGTCACTATCCTTTGTTCCTCTAACTGTTGACTGTCTTCATTTTCATAGAACTATGTATTTTCTTTCTCATCTCAGATTCCCTTTCTTACCCAGAAGAGAATTACATTTTCTGCCTGTGAGCACTGCTGCTGCAGCAAGTTGGAAAACAGGATGCTGAGGGCATTTTGTTGATACTTACTATCTGATGTTGCAGTCACAGCGGAATTGCAGTGTCATGCAGATACACCCAGTCTAGCTTGGTATGTTCGAATACCCCAACTGGCTTGTTCAGAAGCTTGTAATACTCCAGCCACAGTCTGATGGGGTTCATAGTAAGCTGGTGTACTCTGCTGCAGCTTCAGCTGATTTATGGTGCTTGTATTTACCTTGCAACTCTATGACCATGTCATAAAATTGCTGAGGTTGGGAAAGACCTGAGATCACTGGGTCTAACCATTAACTCAGAACAGCCATGTTCATCACTGACCTCTGTCCCTAAGTGCCACATCTAGATGTTTATTGAATGATTCCAGGGATAGTGATTCTGTCACTTCCCTGGACAGCCTGTTGCAATGCTTGACCACCCTTTCAGTGAAGAGTTTTCTCTTAATATCCAATCTAAACCTCCCATAGTGCAACTTGAGACTTCTTGTCATATCACTTGTCCTTTACTCCTGCATGACATACTTGGAGGTGGGTTGGTTTATTTATTCCTTTTCCTAGGAAAAAAAACTAACTTTCTTAACATTATGCACTTCAAAAGTCCTTATTTCTGAGAATGTATTTGTTGGTCAGACAGGAGTAAGGTTAATCACTGACCTGGTTCACTTGGGCACAGCTGTTTCTGGCATGGGTGTCATCACCTCCCTGCTGCAAGGCTCCTTGTGAAGAGTCTTTGAGGACAGCACTCTCCTGTATTTTAATTTATCTGACCTACGTCAAAAGCACTTATGCCTGTCAGGCACATTGGGGAATCCATAACCCCCTTTTTGAATCATAACCACAGTAATGCAGTATTGTCATACAAAGGAAATTAGAAAAATAGATAATCGGGCTGGAATTATTCAGGAATTTTACTCCGGGGGATCCTGACATGCACAGGTGGTACTTGGATTCCTACTTGCAGTGCAAGAGCATACTTCTAGCAGCCCAATAGCCCTATGCCTGAGGAATGTTTTCTGTGTGTCTTTTTAAGGGAGCAGCAATGCAAAATACCATGAGAACCAGCTTTTGTCACTGATAAGCAGTTAATGTTTCTTAAAAACTGCAGAATGTGGCAGTGTCGGAGCAAGCTGGGCTCCCTTGATGTGATGGGATACACTCCTGATGTGCCAGCCTGTGAGAGCCCAGAGCCCTTGTTCTAATTAACACTGCCATTCTACACAAAATGCATAGAACCACTTCTTTTTGTCTTCTGCAAAAATCCAAGCTCCTGTGCTGAGAATTGTTTTGACAGTTGGCTTTCCATTAGCAGTGGGGAGAAGAGCGAAGAGCTCCTGTCTAGACCTACTTGCAAAACTATTATGGAGAGAAGAATAATCTTACAGGAGAAGTTCCTATTTCCAGGACCTATTTGTACATTCTGACTCCTCTCCGTATAATAGGATTACACATTTCTTATCACAGCCACAAACTGGATGTGAGCCAGCCATAAACTGTGCACAGTGTAACAATATGATTGCAGACAATCTTATTTTTTTTCCCTTCTCTCCTTTTTCTCTCCATTCCTGCTTATTCTGGGTTAACACGGGGGAAAATGTCATATTAGGCAGTGTAGGGTGAATCATAAAGCATCACTTAAAACATTCCTATAGCCCAGTATATAGAAGCAAACCCACTTGACCAATGGAAGCTAATTACAGACAAGAAGTGTGCCTTAGGAGGAAAAGATATTGATGTTTGAAGTGTTTCCTGAATGCATACATTTGAATCTGGGGAGAGAATTAAGGTTCTGTTGCTTTGAGGGAATCTTCATCTATTCATATGGTAAACGTGGGAGTGACACCTAAAGCTGAATGACTGTGGACTGGCACTTATTGCATTGCATTACTGTTTTCCTTAGCATGTGGGTTTGATTTACATAGTACTGTGGCAGCATTCTGTCTGCTCTGAAGTGTACCGGACTCTAATATATTGAACAGATAAAATTTGTTTGGCCTGAGGTGTCTTAAAGCTAAGTAAATTCTAAAAGGGGAAATCTAAGCATGTGGTGACTACCGTTAAATAGGATTAAAAATAAAAAAGGGTGGAGGGTAGATGCCCACCCTCTTAAAAAAAAAAAAATACATAACTAGAAGTGGAAGTCTTTTATGGTTCTTGCTGTTAAATGTTGCTGTAGCCATGTGCAAGGAAATGTGCGTTCCTGGAGTCTGGCCAGACTTCAGCATTGTTCTGTGAGGAGAAGACGACCCAGATTGCCCTTCCCCACGTCTGTACCAAGCACATTTGCTATTGCTATTTTGGGATTTTTAAACCTTGGTCTGGGAAAGGAGGATGAGCTGTAGCAGTCATTTCAAAGGTAGAGCCTCTGTTGAAGCTGGGCTGAGCTATGAACAGGTGTGGCAATGTTAAAGGGTATTTGGGATCTGCTCTGCATCTTGAAGCTGTAATATGGAAATGTTTGTCACTTGCTAACTTCCATTTCTGAAACACATTCTTGCAAGAGATGAGAGTGTCATTGTTCTCTTGCTATTTGGACTAGCTTGCAAATTTGGGCAGAAGAAGAACAGCTTTTAAATAGTTTTGTGTCTTAGTCCTAGTTTTGGAAGCTTTGAAGATATTTGCTGGGTTATGTCAGCTATGAGGTCTTGTGTTTGTCCTGGATCCTTTTTTAATGCATCTTTTCCTCCCTGAAGCAAACATGAACTTAAGAAAGGAGTGTGTAGGAGTGAGGATTCTGAACTGGCAGGGATGCTGACCTGAAGGCAGACATGGATGGGGGGAACCATAGGGCTTTCTCCCTTTACCCATACGAATTAGGGTGAAACATTTGTGCTAGATATTTGCATTTGATGTCTTACTGAAAAAAGCCTGCTCACTGAATTGCTAAAAAAAGAGCATTTTTAACTGAATTTTGCTGGCCATTTGCAGGAGGCTCAAAAACTTTTAATCAGGGTAGAAATTCCTTGCTAAGTATATAATGAAAAAAGTATAATGTTCAATTTGAGTGGGAAAAACTCACGTCAAAGCTGCGGTCACTGAAGGCACCAAGTGCTTCTCAAGCAAGCGTAGGTGGCATCTTGGCTGGGGCAGCTGCTGCTGTGTTCTTGGCCCACAGATTTTAATAACTCAGTCACAGTTAAAAAAAATGGTCAAATACAACTGTATTAGTCATGATTCTGAGGAGGGGTTTTGGGAAGGGTGGGGAGGAAGGCTAACACAACATGAACCAGTTCTCTCTGGGTAGAGCTTTTAGGATTTCCAAGTCCCCTTCTCCCACCATGAACCTTAACTGTGTTGTGCCTTTTTGAGCTGTCTGAAGTAATTCTGGAAGTTGTTGAGGTTCTGGTCACACATCTATAAAGCTCCTCTAAATGTTAATATGCAAGGCTCCAATAACATGTGCTGTTGGATTCTGCACGCTAACTGTGGTTATTTCAGTAATTGATTTGAAAGGTATAGATGTGAGGTGCATTGATAAATTTAGTCTGTAAATTGTATGTAAAAATTGGCAAAAGTTATCTGCAATTATTTCAGTATTCAAGGACTGTTTCATTCATTTATTTTAAAAGCATAGGAAGTAACAGTTAAAAAAAAAAAACAAACACCACAACCAAAAGACAGTTAGCATGAAGCTTTAGTGGGAATTTACTGTACAAGTTAGGAAATTAAAAGTTCCTGCAATAAATGCGACTCTCCTATTACAGGTATACTGCAACATAAATTCCCCAGCCTCTACAACGGCACTAATTTCTGAATATGTGCGAGATGGTTGACGTAGAGTGGTTAGAAGAATTACAGCCTTGTTTTTCCTAACTACTTCATTTAAATTCTCGACCTTAATGTTCTGTTAGCCTTCCATTTTCTTGCTAATCTGCTTTAGAAAAATAAACAAAGTACAAACCGTAAGTATCTTGCAACTCAAAGTGATATATACTTGGCGGGAGAGAGAGAGATTGCAGTAATTTTTTGTGGCTTCATCAGTGTTGAATCCTTCACCACCGATATTGATGTTAACATCCCTTGTCTTCATGGAAATTGTCAATGGACCTGTAGGATTTGCTCTCCCTGAGGCTGAGAAAATGGGACAGAAAGCAGTTTTTCATTTGGAGAATGTGTAAAGCATTTTTGTGTCCCACGTGGGACACTTTTGGCGCTGTTGGGAATGAGCAGGTGAGTAGGAGATCGCATCTGTGGGGTGCAGGGTGGAGCCACTGCATCTCTGAAAAGGTAGGTTCCATGGAGGAGACTACCCTGTCCCACCCAGCCTTTAAGGTTCTTTTTCGGTCTGTGTCCTCTTTGCAGATACATCCCTGTCTTGCTGACTGATCTCCTGCTGGGGTCATTGTTGTGATATTGCACTCACACCGTCGTGATGTGTAGCACTGCCATGGTGCAGTATTCACTCAGAGCAGACATTCTGAGCAGACTTCTGAGGGCTCTTTGCCACCTTTCCAGAGCTACAGTAAATCACACTTCTCTGAATTGCAGGAAATTTGATCCATCTTTTCTAGGCCCCTATCAGCAGTTTACTGCAGGGCATTGTACCATTTCCCACTTGCATAACAAAGTAGCGTGTAGAGCTCCTGAGGAGTCACTTCTGAATGTGGGTCACCCTTTGTGTGGCATCAGGCTGTATGTGGTGCTGGAAGAGCTAAGAGCCAAGGAGAAAAAAGTTTCAGAAGTAGCCTCTACAAACTAGTTAGAGGCCCCTGGGAGACAGAAAATTGATTTTGTAAAATAAATCTCTGTCATATTTTATATCCAATGCAATACTAGTCCCTTTTTGAAATCTCTTGTGGTTAAACACTTCTATCATGTCCTTACCACCTGCTGCAAATCCAACAAGAAAACAAAAATAACCAAATTTTAAGTTGTAGCAGCTGAACCCATTTCAAATAGATCATAAAAGCTATTGTTTACGATAAGTGTTATCTGATTGCTGGCAGAACCTGTGTTTATTGCTTTTTCCATTGTACAGAGAGATTTGTAAGTAGACAGAAGTCTATAATTATACTTAGGGGGACTGGAGAGCATATAAAGCATAAAATGAAATTGCTTGGTTTTAATCTGAAGTAGCATCACATCAAATTTTCCCCTTTTTTACATATCTTGGAACAAATATTTTGCTTTGAATAACATTGGAGGACATTTAGGGACTATCAGGAACATACTCTGTGCAGACTGTTTCCATGTACTTGATGTTTCAAAATGTTTTCGCTGAAAGTCAAACACTGGGTGCCTGTTGTGCTGGTGGTCATGAAGAAAAGCTATAAAGTGCAGTCTGACAAGCGTCAATGACTATCCAGAGTGAATCTTTCATTTCAGAACAGTAATTGGGTCTTTTTCCCTCTCTGATTAAAAAAACAATAATCAGCAAGCCAAGTGCAAATGGATTGTACAGTTAATTTTTTCCCAGTGTTCTAGCAGTCCACTTTAGACTTCTTTTTTTTTATTTTTATTTTCCACATGAGGAATGAAGAACAGAAAAGCCCAAATTACATATGAAATCCCAAGCTGCAGCTGTAAAGTCTCAGCTCAGATATATTCAGCTGTGTGTTTTTGGGTGTGCTTGGCTTCGTGTCTTTATTATTTATTTACAGTTCATAATATATTGACTTTTTTGTGGGGATAGAAAAATACAGATATAATATTTTCATATTTTGATTTTCTCCGGTAATGTCACACTTCATGCTAACAGAGCAGTCAACAACCCAGTCCTGGCAGTCACAACAGTCAAGAACAGAGAAGTGTGGACCACCATTAGCTGGGTTTAATTTGATGTAGATGAGCCTTACTGCTACCCTGTTCTCATTTTTATACTAGTGGTGCTGGCCAAGGCTGGTGGCTGTGACATTTCTGCCAACTGCCTCAGTCATAAAGTCATGGAACAGTTTGGACTGAAGGGAGCCTTAAAGATCCTCTAGTTCCAGCCCACCTGCCATGCCCAGGACATGCTCATACCACCTAGACACTATGAAGTGAATCCTTAAGAATTTGAGGTGTTTGCTCAGTGAGGGCTGCCCTCACTGTTGTCCAAGAGATGGTTTTAGTTAGGGGTAAAACCTGCATGTTAAAATCCCTGTAAGATGAGGAATGAGGTTACTCACCAAAAGAGGGGGTTGATCTGTGGTCTTTGTCTGCTAAGGCTCTGTCTGTCCTGGGAAGATCAGGATACAGGCATAGGAGCTACCCTTGGCGTGTGCTGGACAGCAACTGGGGCAGCACCTTTACCCTCTGCAAAAGCAGGGGAAGGAAGGGGAGGATCACATCTGAAAAGACCATTTTGAGAACACACTGAAAGCACTCCTCTGCTTTTAAATCAAAAGCAATGAAGGGTGGGCCTTGTGAAAGAAAATTTTGCTCGTCGGAGTTTCATGACCCAAATTCGTCTGAACTTAGAGTGCTTCGCATATTACAAGTCTGGACCATTGTGATAGCTTGTCTTAAAATGAGAGATTTTTGTGGAACTTAATCTAAATGTTCACTGTCTTACAGAATGTACCTGTAGGAGCATACTTGGCACAGTCTGAATGTGAGATCTTTGAAGTCCATTCTTCCAGTATTTGCCCCTTAGACTCACACATGCCTGACAGTAACACAAGTTATATTGAATTATGCAATCACGATGCTGGGTCAAGAAAAATGGACCAGTATGTCCAAGTGCAAGACGAGCAGGTTGGTTTGGATTCTTACCAAGCTTCACTAGCCTACTTAGGTCTTTTGAAATTGCAGCTAAAGCTAATGGTCTAGGTTGGAGTAATGGAACAATGACGTTATCTGCTTAGCTAGATGGAATTCATTTCACAGATGCTTGTGCATGTACTGGTGCCATAAAAATGAAATGGTTGAGAGGATTTAAAAATATCAGATTCTTCAGGTCATGATAGGTGTGCCAAGAAATACAAGGTCACAAGCCACCAACTCACAGACTGAGTTCTGTGCAAGGTCAGACTGCAGCTGTCCTACACATGCAGTCCAAAGATGCCTGCAGATGTCCACTTTCTGTCCCTTCTTCCATGCTACTAGCTGCTAAATTTATCCCAGTAATTTGGGAGAACATAGACTTAAAACCCAAGTACACCATTGCCCTCTGCAAAGAGGAGGAGCCCCCATGGGCATGCCAGGTCTTGAGGCTCCTGGAACAGACAGGAGATCCCATGGTAGACCTTGGGCTAGACCTGCTGTACACTGTTACTTGTCCTCTAGAGAACTGAAGAGCAGGGTGCTGCCTCCGCTCTTCTCCTTTATTTTCAGTATTGAGGACAGATTTTTCCTTCATCTTGCAGTTTAAATTAGAATTCTTACATGATTTTGTTTTTCCTTCTGCTTTGAAAAGTTTAGATTAGAAAAGTAATTTACAAATGTGTTTGTTGTATTGTCCAAAAAAATCTATTCCACTGTTTGTTTCCTTATGGTCTTTTACATCCAAGCTCCTGCCTCCGATCTGTGTACCAGACCTGCCAGGGTAAAATTCAGATGTGGTTTAGAGTGTCTCACCCTGGTGGCATGGTCACCTCTAACAGCATTCTTTGTCAGCCTGTAGCAGTAGTTTTACATGCTGAAGATGGAGAATAAATGTCTGAAAAGCAAATACAGTTGTAAAGCTCAGTGACAGAGACATTAATTTCCTCTCTCTGAAAATGCACCATCTTTCCTATTTCAAAGATAAGGGAATGCATCCGTACAAAACAAAACCATCTCCTTCACTGTGTTTCTGTTGGGAGCATTCCTTGGAAACATTGGCCCTTTGTGATATATTTTGGAAACCAGAAGACTTTTTATGGAAATTGTTGTCAGTAACTGCAGGAAGCTTTTCTGTGTTGCACAGTCCAGTTTGCTCAAACTGGGTGATGCCTCTCCCCCGAGACTGCTGTCAAACCAGTGGGTGACATGGGGGCAGCACTTGGGAGCTAGTCAGCAGTCACTGGAGGCCACTAGTTTAATATCTAGAGAGCAGTAAAATTGTACAAGTGTGGGATCCTTAGATGGGCTGGTTGACTTAACCTTGAATAAGACTTTTCTTTCAAAGTATTTATGTTAGATCTATATCCTACAGCCGCAATTGTCTTGAGGATAACAACAAGAAAGGTTCACCAAATATGTGCTATATATGTAAAAGATACATATATTTTATATATATGTATATATGCTTTTATTTATATATATATATGCTTACTATTTAAAAAAATCCATTATTCTTTTACTGCTGGGAAGAACTGAAGTTTAGAAAAGATGGACATGTAGAAATTGCTGCTAAATTGGGGCTGCTGGTTTGCATGTCATGCCCGGGCTGTCCTTGCCCAACACATTGGAGAGATTTAGGCTTCTTGCCTTGAGTATATGGCTGCCTTCTGCTGGTTGCTAGAAAACTGTAGCATTAAATATAGCATTAAATCCATTTCCCCCAACATGTCAAAGCTTCAGGCATTCACATCCATCTAGTCCTAACCTTATTTTTTGGACCTTTCCCAAAGGCAGGTTCTCTACTCCTCTGACCAAAAATCCGACCTGGCATGTGATGTTCTTTTTTCTTATAGTTACAAAATCAGTGCCAGCAGTTGAGGTGCAAAAGCTGACAGATGCATTGGTGGGTAAGAGCAGTCAGTTCACTGGTAGACATGCTCAGAAATGGAATTCAGATGCAGCTGTGGAGTTTGGGAGTTCACAAAACTTTAGTTAAGTGGCTCCTGTCTGGGCTGCAATAGTATTGCAGCTGTAGGCTGGAAAGGTTCCTTCCTTATTCTTTGGGGCACTAAAGAAAACTGACAGGTCAAGGAGAACTCATGGAAAATGTAGGATGACTTAGGTTCCTGTGCTGATGTACCAGAGCACGTGGAGAGAAGCTGTGTATGTGGCAGAGCTCCCCAGGGTTCAGGCAAGGCAAGGATCCCCTGAGCCCCAGCAGCACTCCTGGCTACACCCTGCACCTCGCTCCCAGGGCTCTCCAGCAGCCCTTTGGATGTTTTTCATGATCTGCAGCAGTGTTTTCCCTTGGCCCATATGTTTTCCCTTTTGTGTAGGGCTCTGCTTCCTTGCCTGAGGAACTGTTGCAGACATCTATTTCCCTCATCCTTTCTCAGCCTTTTCTAAGCTTCCTTCCCTTCACAAGTCTTTGATATATTCCCTTCCCTTCCTGATCTGAAGACTGGTAAGCACAGCAGGTGAGGAGTGTTAGTGCTGCATCTGCTGCTAATTGGGCTCACAGGCTTATTCAGAGAGCGCTGGCAAGTGATGTACTGAGTTAATCAGGAGCTGGGTTTGTAGGAGAATGTTCATATTATGTAGGCTAAGTAGAGATTTGCATGTCAGCTTTTAAAATGGGAGCTTACCAAAATGAGCCTGGCTGCTGCTTCCTGTTGTTGGTCTCTCCATGGTCCCCGTTTACCTGGGGTGTCTCAGCACCTTGACTCTGTTTATCCCCTCCAACAGCCTGGGAACGTGCGGGGTGTTGCCATCCCCAGCTAGGTGATGACCGGGAATCCAGGGTTTAGGGAGGAGGGTAAACAGCACATTGCATCCGGTGCTGGTGCTGGTTTCAGAAAATTCCTGGCTGTTTCTTCCTCCAGACAGCAGCAAGTGAAGTGCTGACATATCTTTCCTTCTGCTGCCTTGCTAGGAGGGCAGCCATCCCTGCCTGGAGAGGCAGCTGGGGAAAGGGAGCCACATTCATCACAAACACCAGTGGCTAACACTGTCCAAGTGCATCTGGCATTGCTGAGGAGGATCTTTCACCAGTCTTGGACAGCACCTTGTCTTTGTAGCCTTCCTCCTGCTTATTCCAGCCCTTGTGTCATCAGGGATGGGCTTCCCCAGCTTCACCTCTTCTGCTGCTCTAGCTGATGGGTTGTGGATCCTTTAATCAGTCTAATGCAAAATTACTCTTCTGCCTGTAAAAGACAACCAAAACTTGCTTTTAGCATCATCTCGTTCAGAAATTTGGTTTACAGGATAGTGCCTGTGGGCTCTTGGGGCAGTGCAGGTGTGGAAGCAGCAAATGGCAGGCAGGGGAAGGCAAGAACTTCTTAGGCTCACTTTGCCTTTGAAGCCAAGGTATCCCCCAACTGCAGCTTCAATGTTTTTGCCTAAGGTCATGCAAGAACACTTGGCAGAGCAAAGAACTGAAGTGCGTCTCCCCAGATCCAGGTTACCCCTCTAACCCCAGGACTTTTTCTTCCAGCCCTTGAAAATGGTCTAAACCTCCCATGAGGTGTTTTGTGAGAGCTTCTTAGACAAAGATTTTGTTCTAAAAAAGCAAGACTCTCTTGCTTTGTAAGGGAAGGCTCTTGTTCCTGTTTCCTTTTTGATGTAGTCCTTCTCTTCTTGGCTTGCTAACTTGATGATGCCACTCCCCATGCATTGGGCAAAAGCTGTTTTCCCTCTGTTCAAAGAGCCAGGAGGAGCAGCTGCTATCCTGTCTCTAATCTGTAGTTCTTTCCCCACTCCTGTGCTATGCCAGTGGGAGCTAGGACCAAGGAGCTGTGTGGAGAGCACAGATCCAGAAGTGAATCTGCTGTGTCATCCTTGAGGCCAAGAAATGGTTCACTGATGTTTATTCATGCAGGATCCAAAGGATTTGTGCAGCGTGTCCAGGAATGAGCACACCCAGGCTCTTTGTCAGAGCCACCTGCAGCAGTGGAGGTGGAAGCCCTCACCACCTGGTGACTTCCCTGTGACACAGTATGGGAAATGAGATCTTAGTGCTTTCCACCTGTTGCCACAGGGTGCCCATAGTGGAGCTGGGGGTACAACAACATCTCCTGGTTTGTCTGCATGCTGTGGAAAAACTGTATGAGCAATTAATTTCACTTCCTTACAGGCAGCTTCCTTCAGTCAGGTACTCCGACCTCCCCTTCTTCCAGAGGACCATCATCCACTTGTATCCTTGGTGCTTAACTGTACTGATTTTATGTGTTTGGAAAAAGAATTAAACTTGCTCCTTTTCCTTTATGTCCTTTTCTGATGATGATATCTCATTCTTTTAAAAAATAGAGTCATTGCTTCAGCACTATCCACAGCTCAGTTGTGCAGGTGCCTGACTAAATTATCCCATGCTTGCATCTAGTGTTCACTCCGGCAGTCTTCCATAATTGACAATTAATTTGTGAATCTTTTTCCATGCTGTTCTTTCACCTTCAGTGCTGGGTGTACTGGATCTCTGCCACCTCATATTTCTTGGATAAAGCCACTGTGGCTTTTTGTCTTACAATGTCTGACTCTGAGCCAGTGCAACTTCTTGAAAAAAAAAAGAGCCCTGCAAAATATAGTGTGTGTTGGAAGATGCATTTATAAAGGTGGAGTAGTTGCTGGAGAACAGTCTCTGAAACAGAGAGAAAGTTAAAAATCTTGATCTGTCCAGAGAAATTTCAAGAAAAAGTATTTACCAAGTAACACGATTAGGCAATGCCTTTGTCACCATTGCATTTTTCATTCTTTTGTTGTGTGAAGAGGGGATGATATAAATCATCTTCTGGGATGCCTTATGTCCATCTCATTCAGATGTATAAAATTCCACTGTGTGGTGCTTTGATTTCTAACCTTTAAAAGTTATGAGCTATGACAGAGAAAATTACAAACTCCCATTTGTTTTGTGTGCTTGTGTGGGGAAATTCTGTCCCAGTCCAAGCACCATGAAGCCTACAGTGCCTTAAACTGATTTATGAAGCCTTTTCTTTGATTTGCTTGCAGCTGGTATGTGTAAAGCCAAATTCAGTTACCACACCTGCTGTAAATCAGCAATATATAAATGTTTTCTAACTTGGGAAAAAATCCATTAGTGGTTGAATTAAACCTTTAAAGACTCTTATTTCCTAAGTGTTAGGCTACTATAACTTTTATGTGTGATTTTAACACATTCTGAAGTGTTAGACAAACTACAAAGAGACAGTGGGTATATAGGTTGTTAATATATTTTGAGAATGGTTTGCTTCTAATAAAAAGGGTTGTGTCATATAAATGTTGGTGTATCAGTCCTGATGAGGGGTTTATAAAGCAATCAGAAGTTGGTGATTTGGTAGGTTTAATTGTTTTCTTCACTTAAGAGACCATTTCTGCCTTTGTAACATTTAGTTTTTATTAGGGACAAGCTCAAAGCCTTAAAAAATGACCAGAGAAATGACACAGAGCATTTGCTAATAAACTTGCCCTTTTTCCATCTTGTACATATCCTCCTTCCCTCTGTAGTCACTGGCACCTGAACAGGGAGCAGAAGGTGACCCACAACCTCCTCTGTGCTCCCCGTGGCAAAGGCTGAGGATGCCCCTGTGCCCAGCCATGCCCTGAGCTGGATTCCCCACGGCTGGAGCGTGTCCTGCCTCAGCAGGAGGAGCCCCCATGATGGAGGGGGTGGTGGATCAGGTGTCCCATTGGATCTGCCGTCTGAGCTGCTGGCTTGGGCATTTCCACCATGTTCAAATGAGCCAGAGCTTAAATGGTTCAAGCACAGCAAGGCTTGGATAATGAACCCATGTAATTCTGCTGGCATGCTGGTGGCCATATGGATGCTGCTTGCATGGACCGCTGGGCAGTGGCAAAATTGGAGGCCTGTCCTGCAATTTGCACTTCTTTCTATTCCTGTAATTCCTTCTCTTCTTCCCTCCCTTTCTCTTCCCTTCTCTTTGCACCTCCCAGGGTATATTTGAGCCAACACAGCTGAGCAGGTACAGAGAAGTAAACAAGTTGCATCACTACACTAAATTGCTTTCTCTCCCCTTTCCTTCTCAAAAGCACAGAAGGGAATAGAAAAGGAAGATTAGTTGTGTCGGAGTTCCATCCTGGAGCTGTTCCCGTGCCATGGATTGCTCAGAGCTGAGCATGTATGCTTTGTCTGGGATAAATAATACTGAAACTCTGTCTCAATTTTCTCTGCAGTTTCTCCCTCTTGCATTCATTTTAAAATTTCATTCCTCACTCTCATTATTGCCAGGCCTGCTGTTGCATGCCCAGGGGAGCCAGGTAAAACATTTTTATTTACTTTTGGTTTGGTTTGGTTTGGTTCCACTTTTAGATTCCTCTCTCAGAATTTTTTTGTGGGTTTTTTGTTTTCCAGTGATTTTGGGAGGAATGGGGGCAGCAAGGAAGGAGTGACATTTATACCATGTGTGAGACGCCTTCACATGTAAATCCATCTCCGGCAGTGTTAGACTGCTGCTAATTCTTTCCCTATAAAGTCATCCCAGTCTGGTCTTACTGTCTCCACCACTGGTTGTAGTCCTGATCTCAAAAACATTTGCATGGAATGAAGAGCACCACGAGCTGAGGAAATTCGGGAATTCTGGATTGGATTGCTTAGATTATTATTGGATAATGGATTATTTGGCAGTTTTGAGGTACCAGTCAAGTACCCTGATTTTGCAGTCGGAAAGCCTCAGGAGCAGCAGTGCTTTAAAGACTTCACCCTTTTTCTATGTATTTATCCTCCCTGCAGTCTTTTCAAGCCGCCCGTTTGGTGCTGCTGATGCTGTAGTTTGAGACATTCCACGAACCAGATTATCAGCTGGTCTGGGCTAAAAATAATCCTTCAGCATAGGGAGGAGGGGAGGAGTGCTGGGTTTTTTTTCTACTTGCATCAGCTCACCACTCTGCAGGATGACCCACAGGTGGTTGCTGCAGCTCAAACCAAGAGATGACACAGTGTTGTGTAACAAGGATAGGAACAAGACAGTAGAGAGTTGGGGAGATGTCGGATCTCCATAAAACAGGTTTCCTCCAGGAATTTTGACCTCCCACTTGGCAGCTGGGTTTTGATGCACCTTGCTGTAAAAGTTTCCAGATGTTCTCACCATGCCTCTCTATGACAATACCTGTGCTTGCAGCAGCTGCCCTTTTGGTATCTAAGTGCTGTTGCTCTGCAGTTGATAGGTTATTTCAAATCCACCTTTACCAGCAGTTGCTGTGGGTGCTGGGGGAGAGACACACATCCCGTTTGTCTGCTGTTGATCTGAGAACAGTGACCTTTGCAGAAGGCCAGCACAATAATGTTTTAGACCACAGACACTAAATCTGCAAGAGCTTATCTGTCAGAACACTCTGATATAAAAGGTGACATCCTTCTGCAGGATTACAAAAGGGACATAACTGATACAGAACTTACACAGCAACTTCCGAATCGGGGACTAAAGCAGCTTCTGGGGGGAGGATGATGAGCATTTTCTTACCTGCGTGACAGATAAGTGATGATGAGGAGGGGGTGGCAGAAGGGGCTCAGAGATGCTCTGTGCCTGTTTGTAGTGGAGGAACCATGGACAAGCCCATGTGGGTTAGCAGACCACTAGACTGTCTAAACACTCCTAAGGGACAAAGTTCAATCAGCTTTTATTCCAAAGAGCATTATCAGTGTGTTGCACTAATCCCATGTAACAGTACTCTAGCCTGACATAGGTACTGTGAAGTAGATTTTGGTGGCATGGATTGGCCATGCTTGTTTAGCAAAGACATTAAGATGCTGTCAAAGTTGATAGCCTGAAAGACTTTCTTAAATTACTCTGCTCTTCTGTTTGATGGCAACAAGGCTTTGCCCGAGTGGATTTCAATAGTTAACATGCCATGAACTCTGTGATATTAAAATTACTGCCCAGTTATTTTTGATTCTTCTGACTATTTTAGTGTTTGGTTATAGGATTTGTTTTATTACTTTGAGGTGTTGCTTTTTTCCCTTAGCTGTGACCATTGTGCCTTGAAGTTGGAAGTGTTCTGCTTGGTCAGTCAAGTATTTGTGTCCCTGTGTGCACTGTTCCAGACTGGGTCTAGGTGACAGGATAGCCTGCGCTCCAATAGTACCTGGGTCGGATTTCAGCTCTTCTAGCTTCTGCAGTATCATTTTGTTATTAATTTTAAAGCACGTGGTAGAGGCAGGAGGGAGTAACCTTAAAGTATTCACAGATACTCACATGCACAAAAGTGTTGTAGCAGAGATTTCCTCATCTTTCCATTTTCAAGGAAAGAGATAGAAAAAAGCCTTCAGGTCATACAAGGCTTTGCTCAGAAAACGGTGGATTTATTGAGGCTGGAGACATCCTGCTGTTAGGGCTTCTGGGACAGAGAGGGCCCAAGGTTCCTCTTCATGCACAATAGTCCTATTTTCCCGCATTTCTTTCTTTTATTTTCCCTGTGCCTTTACCATGCTCTTGCCCCCCACCCCTCCCAGCCGAGCAAGCCTCTCCATCCTGCACATTGTGTTGCTTTTCCCCTGCTGTGCCACTCTCTTGTGTGCAATGGCAGCAGCAAAGTAAAACTGACTGAAATGCTGATCTCTGAAGCCCTGGCACACAGTGCTTTAGAGATTAGGATTTTAGTGCATTATACTCAGCTGCTAGCAGAGCAGAGCACTGTGACAGAGAAACACAACACCAGAGCCAGGGGATCTGGCTTGGAGCTGAAGACCTGGTCCCTCCAGGCAAAGCTCTTCACACATCTCCTCCTGCAGAATGTCTTGGTGAGTGTATGCATGGATGGGCTTAAGTTTATGCAGAAGATGAAGAGGGATATCCAAAGGCAAGTTGAGAGCTTTCTCATCTAAATCATCTCTATTATAAAGAAATAATAATAAAAAAAAATCTTACTAGTGAAACAAAAGTTTTTATGGCAAGATTTTTCTCATTGTTCTATCTACATTCTCATTCTTCCTTTTCCTTTGCTGGATTTAGCTTTTTTGTTTTCCTAGAAGCTAAGGAAGACTGATATTTTTCCTCTTGTTCCCACAGACTTGCAAGCTCATATTGCTGCAGTAGCAATTTGCTCTAGATCCAGATCCCCGAGGTTCTTGGACAGCACAGGCATTTGGGGCAATGCGGTGTTGTAGGAGGACTAACAGCAGGCTTGCTGTTTGTCCAGCTTCCAAGGAGCCTGGCTGGGTTTTGCTGGGCACTTGCCAATTGCCCCCAGAACTGGTTGGTCTGTGAGTACCCAGGGCCAGTCCTGGAAGATGGACCATGGGGATTTTTTACACTTCAAAGAAGGCCATTCTAATTACTGCCCTCAGTACCTGCTCCTCATTGCTTTTGAAAGAATCATTACTTAATGACATAAAGTCGTTTTAAAAACTTGGTAACCTCTAATATCTTTATCAAATATCAGATTATCACACATTTTTTGGTGTACAGTTTTTCCACTGGCTTAAGGCCACTTAGTTATATAAATATTAACACTTGCTACTGCTAGGTTTAAATCCTATTTAAAAGTGCATCTATTCTGTATTCAGAAAGGGAAGAAATTATATCAGGTACCAGAAGAAATTCTCTCTTCTGGAACAGTGAAATGTTTCTCCAGCATAAGCTGGGGTTTGTGCTGCCTGCAGATGCTGGTGAGCATCTCTCTGCTCTTGCTCTGTTCAGCAACTCTTATTGCTGCTTGCTTCAGCATCCCATGTCTCCTTCTCCTCAGCACCATGCTTGGTTCCTCTTCCTTCTTATTTTCTTTGTCCATTGGCACCACTTTCCCTCATGGCTTCTGCTGATTTTTGTATGCCATTTCTTTCCTGTTTTTTTTCTGGTTTTGTGCTTTGAGCTTGACCTGACCTTCAAGCTGTAAGGAATTTTTTCTTCTTTGAAACTGGCATCTTGTTGCACCTTGGTGCTTTAGCACACTTTCTTTTGTGATCTCCTTCTCTGATCCATGATGTAGGTTTCCTTCCTGCATATTCTATGACTTTAACCATCCAAGGCTCTTTTTCTCCTTTTTGCTTATTATAACTTCCCTTCACAGTCATGCTTAAGTGGGATTTTCCAGTTTTTCCTTCCCTACTACCCTCTTGCTATGAAGCAATGAGGCACAAACTGCAGGTCCCCCGCTGGTTTCCTGCTTTTCACATTCTTGGTAGCCACTTTTAACAACAACTTTACTTTCTCATCACATGCAGCCCTGCACTTTCAGTGATTTCCAGTAACTTCTCTAAAATTCTTGGTCTGACAGATTCATAGAATATTCCACCCAGCTGTAGTTCATATTTTGCTCTCTACCATGTTTTCCTGACTTTTTTTTTTTTACCTTTTCTTTTCATTTTCCTGATTTTGCTACCTTCCACTTACTGTCCTCTTACAACCTGTCTTCCTTTTTTCGTGTTTTCCATATAAAAGCAGAGTCTGGTAGCTTTGAAGCATCCCACAAGTGGCCATTTGTATTTCTGTTGTCTCTTTTTCCTTGTAAACATGAGAAGTCAGCACTCACCCTGCTGGGGTTAGGCACAGTGGGAAATAAAAAATGAGAGTCCTTGAGCTGGAGTCCTTCTTAGTGTGATTTGAAGCACACACCTGGCTCCTGTGCACACAGGCTGGGAGCTGCATATGCATGAGCATCCCATACCCCATTGCTGTGGCTGCAGACATCCCCTCTAATCATTTGGAAACACTGAGCCCACGAGCCCCTGTGGTGGCTGCCTGTGATCTGCTCTTGGTCCCCTCTAGTTGCCCTGGATTCTGGCTCTGAAGAGCCTCCCCTGTTTATCTTCTCTATTTGAGAAGATGCTGGAAAAGCATCCCTGGAAAGGGAAGCGAGACAAGGGAGAGGAAAATTATCAGAGCCAGGAAAGTGGCAGAAAGGTCAAGAAAAGTAGGGATGAATTACAGCCTTTCAGCTTAGCCAGGAACAGCACAAGGGAGACTGTGATAGGTGTTTCTCTAGGAGGGGAACACAGGTCAGAGAACTTCCAGCTATGTACTATACCTTCTAAATAAATAAGCCAATAAATAAGTAATGTGCATATGGTAGAATTTTGAATAAAATAGAAAATGCCTGAATTTTTCCCCAAATAGAAGTGTTATTCAAGTTACAGGACATTGCTTTTCACCAGAAGCTGTGGATTCTAGGCAAACAGTTCCACTGTCAGGGTTGGTCTGACTGACAGTCCCCAGTTTGCTGCCAACAGGCAGATGACTTAAATGGACAGTGAGCTGTTCTGGGCGCTATTTGGTTGGATTTAGTAGCATTTCCTAGCTCTTGCATACAGTGCCCGTTGTGGAAATTTCTTGACACTGTGTTCACCATCCCTCATGTACCATGTTTTCCATGCAAAAGAGCAAGGACCCTGATGGTGGGTGCCCACTGGGGACCCACAGTGACACCAGGTATTTCCCCACAGTCCAAAGGAAGCTGCAGCTCATGGGTGTGCAACCAATGTTGTGTGTGAAAAGCACAGAAATGGGGATTTGCATTGGAATTTTGCTTCTTCGAGTAAAAGATAGGAAAAGTCTTGCAAATCAGACTTTTTTTACATTTGATTAATCCTCATCAGAGATTGTGTTGTTCGTATTTGCTGTCCCATCTGTTGTGTATGTCTGACCCATGGGGCTGTGTCAGATCCAGGGCAGTACTATTGCTATGAGGAAAGTGTTCATGGGCAGGCTGGATGGAGCTTTGAGCATCCTGATCTAGTGGAAAGTATGCAGTAAATCTGGGTCTTCAGCAGGTCTGTTTGATGAAAAAATGGTACTGTTCTCTTAAAAATATGTCTGTGCGTTTTCTGTGAGCAGCCTAATGCCCTGCATCTAGAGCTGCTGTGTGGCCAGTGCTGGTCACTGACCCAGGGCTTCTTTTTGAACAGGGAAAAGGGAGAAAGGAAGGACTGAGAATCCTATTCATTTCTTTAATTTATGCTTTCAAAAAGTAGCTGGTGTGATATTTGGGCCAGGTAATGATTTCTCAGCACTGCCTCTGTTTCAGTGTTCATGCCTGGCTACCCAAGAGTAGGTTTTTTGTTTTTTTTTTCCCTTGGTCTCTTAATATAAATGCTTTGGGAAGTCACTGCTCTGGGTATGGTGAAGAGCTGGTGCTTGGTCTGTGCTGGTTGCTGCAAGCCAAGAACCTGATGTGCTCTCTGACCTGGGGCTGGCTCAGGAGCAGCTCAGTAATACCAGACACAGCGTGTTCCAGTAGCCTGAAATCCTGGGAGCTGGGGACTAATCTGCAGCCAGACACTGATTGTCCCTGTGCTGTCAGGTCCTGCTGCCTGCTCTGCACTGGGACCCATGGCCATATGGCTGCAGCACAGCTGTGCAGCCTTGAGGCTCCCTGCTGCTTGCCAGTGCCCAGAGCCTGCTTTTACAGCCTGCTTTTACAGGGCTCTTGCTGCACAGGAATGAGAGGACAGCCCATTGCTGTTCCCACTGTCACTGCACCTTGTGGTGCAAGGCAGGATTGCTGTGCTGCAGCCACAGGGAGCCCAGCAGAGCTGTTGTTTTCCCCTACCTGCTCTCACTGCCGGATTTACAAGTTACAAGTTAAAGGCATGGCCTGAACTGTGCAGAGCCAACAGGTGTAGCCCCTGGACTGCCCCAGCTGTGTAAAGCCAGTGTATCTGTGCCCACTTGCTTGGGCTGAGCAATGTCTGGTTTGTGGGCAGGCAAACCTTGCTTTCCTGTCCCTAGGTATTAGCTCTGGGAAGGGCAGGATGAAAACAAGGAAAAAAAAGCCACATTCCAATGGTGACTTTCATGAGAGGATGATGCCAGACTCTTCCAGAAGCTTGTGTGTATAAAAGTAAGACAGGGCATTGCCCTCTCACTGGTGGGCAGCAGTGCAGAGGGGCTGGAGCTGCTGGGGATGTGTAGCCCTGTGCTGCTGTGCCACTTCCCTGTGAGGTTTTCCTGGTGCCAGGCTTTGTATTTGTGCTCTGCCTTGTGCCGAATCACACCTGTGGTTAACCCCAGCTGGCAGCCAGTGGGATGGGCATGAGATGGTTTGTTTTGGGTGTCCCAGGAAGCCTTTTCAGTGCTCTGTAATACTTCACAGCTTAAAACACCAAACCTGACCTTTACTTTCATACTGTTTATTCACATACACTGAAGCACCTTTTTATTTCATGTGTAAGAGAAGTATCCATTTGTTCAGCATCTTAAAGATAGATGCTGTCCTGCCCTGAAGTGCTGCTTCCAGAGCAGAATCTTCTGTGATGGACAGGCAAGATCCATAATCTTGCCTGAGTTTCTGGATCAGATTTCCCTGAGCTGAGGAAGAATCTGAGTGGTGGTCAGACCCACTCCAGAGTCTGTTTCTCACAGATGTGGTGATACAGCCACATAAAGGAGCCTTGCTTTTTAATAGCCAATTCAGACTCTGTAAATAGCTACCTTTATTTACGTTCAGTTTTACTTGTGTCATACACACAGACATACATATTAAAAAAACACCCAACTCTAGCAAGAAAATTACACTGGAGTGGGGTTCTTCAGTGGTTATTTTTCTCCTGCAGCTCAAACCAAGTGCTTTAAGCTTCAGATCATTTTTAGAAACCTCCAGAGCATCATCATACTATATTTGCAGAATAAGGCATCTATATTTGTTAAACCACCATCTTCACGTGCTTTAGCTCTGATGGCTGTGATGGTAGCCACCAGTGGCACTTCTTGCTTACTCACATATTTGTGCTTCATATGTGCAGGGTTTTTATTCACTGCTGAGAGGCTGAGCACTTCCAGAAGGGACTAGCCCTGTGGCTGGGGCCTTACTGCAGGTGGCTGTAGTGGATAACGAGCACAAACCTATTAAATAGTGAAACATGAGATTCCCTATCAGATAACTGGTGCTGCTAATTCAGAGACAGTGAGGTCATGAGGAGATACCAGTGAGTAAGCAGGGAGGGAACAGTCAGCAACGCTGGGGGTTTAATTCTTGTAAAAAAAAAAATACAGGCAGAAATACATATATTTTTGTGATTGCTTAAAAAAAAGAGAAACAAAAAAAACCGAAAAAAACCAAACAAACCAACAAAACTCAAAAAAACAAACCAGCTGCAAGGCAGAAAACTCCTCCAGAAAGGCTTCAAATATAGAGGGAGTTAAATCCAGGTGGTATAGATGGACTCAGATACGGTCATAATGGCATTTTCCCTTCGTAATTCCTGAGAGTTGTTTTTTGTAAACTTTTTTTTTTTTGTATTTCTGTGCAGACACCATATTACATTGGCATTGATTCACTGAATTTATTTGTCAGCAGTAAAAATGAATGAAATTCTAGATGTACAGTTTCAACCACCTGCTGTTGTTTACTAGTGAGACTACCAGTGACCCTTGCCATCTATAAATACTTAACTGTGAATTAAAAGCGGGGGACTACCCAGTAGTTTTTCCTCTTCCTCATCTTTCCCAGATACTATCTTGCTTTGCTCCCCCCCCCCAATAGTTATTTTCAGTCTCATCTCTATCTTGGCTTCACGAAAAGCCAAACATTAAAAGGAAGATTTAATATCTAGTGAACAGTAGACTTGGTCATTTGTTAAAAGGCTCATCAAGTTGTTAGGCTGTGTGAAAATTTTTCTCTGGTCTGTATGGTGCTGACTTCCAGTAATGGCATTTTAAAGTGAAAAGTCAGATTTAAAACATCTGAACATTATTTTCAGCTCTCCTGAGCTCATAATTTTTGTTAAGGAGAAAGTTGTTTGCTTTCATTGATTAGTTACAATTGTAACTTCCAAATAGCTTTAGACAATATTACAGCAGGACTGCAGTTTCCAATCTCCTTTTTCAGGGTTTTTTTTTTTTTTAGTTTTCCCTACGTTTGCAAGTTGAAATGGACCAGCATGTTTTTTATTTTATCACAAGGCATTAAAAAACCCACTGTTTTTGCTCAAGCCTAGCTCAGTCTTACGAGCCACTAGGAAATATTTTGCTCCTCTGTAGACTCGCCAATTAAAATTCACTTGTTCCCTCTGTGTTCTGAGCATCTCAGTCAACAAGACTATTCCTTGCTCTTTGATAAAAGCTTGGACAATATCACCATCCTCACATCAGAGTTTCTCAAGGCCTTATTAGCTGTTGTTAGAGATTTTGGGCTGGTTGGATGTTCAGCTTTCCCACCTGCTGTGAGGGTATGCTGAGCTCACAGCTCTGTGCTCTCGCTGAGAGGAGGGAGGCTGTAAATTTGACATTGATGCTGCAGAGCAGGGCAATGCTCCTTAGCTGGCTGTGCTGCTTTGGGCTGGGATAGAGTTAATATTCTTCAGAATAGCTGGTATGGGGCTGTGTTATTTGTGCTGAAAACAGTGCTGATAGCACAGGGATGTTTTCATTATTGCTGGGCAGGGCTTCCACAGAGTCAGAGCCATTTCCACACCTCGCCCCACCACTGAGGAGGCTGGGGCTGGACAAGGGGCTGGGATGGGACACAGCTGGGACAGCTGACCCCAGGGATATCCCAGACCTGTAGTGGGATGCTCAGCAGATAGAGCTCAGGGGAAGAAGAAGGAAGTGGGGATGTTCCAGTGATGGCATTTGTCTTGCCAAGTCGCTGTTACATGTGAAGGGACCCTGCTCTCCTGGGCATGGCTGAACACCTGCCTGCCCGTGGGAAGGGGTGAATTAATTCCTTGCTTTGCTTTGCTTTGCTTGTTTGCATGGGTTTTGCGTTACCTATTAAACTACTTTTATCTCAGCCCCTGAGTTTTCTCACTTTTACCCTTCTGATCTCTCCCCCACCCCACTAGGGCTGTGGTGGAGGGGCTGTGTGGGGCTGAGTTGCCTGCTGGGGTTAACCAGGCTGCTGCCTTCACACCTCTAGAAGTCACTGTTGATACTGCTGACAGCACTGGGCTGGCTGAAATCTCTGACAAAAGGACAGTTTAGTGCTATCCATAAAAAGCCCCAAAGAGGCGGAGGGAGGTGGTTGCTGCTGTGGGTCTGTGATGGGAGATCTCACACCTCTCAAAATCACTGTGAGCACCACACAGTCTCTGTCAGTCTCTGCCAGTAGAGCTGTTCTGGTTTCCATAGGGTGCTTCTGCATTTATAGGGTTGGAGCAAATGAGAGACTTCTCAGCCTTGGATTAGGGTCTCTGGTGCTGCTGGCTGTTCCCCTACCTTTACACAGAGCAGAGATGCTTCCAAGGCAGAAATCTGGGAAGGACCCACCCAAGAAAGGGAGCAGTTTTACAGGAGCGTCTCTGTTTTTACTAAAACTGAGCCAAACCAAACATTTTCTTATAAAAAAAGAAAGCATACTTTTGCTTTATGCTTTATGTCTTCTTTTGGTTAGCCACCAATTTTGTCTCTAAACTCTGTTATTCATACAATCCCAACTGCTACAGGATATGAAGTTAATAAACTCCTAAGGAGAGGCGGTGCAAAATTTGTACTGGATCAAAATGACATGCAGCAGAACACTGGGAATATGTAAACCAAAGAAGCCATCAGGTTTGGGGTTCAGCTGCTTTTTGATCCCAGGCAATGGGGATTTTTCTTAAGCAAAATATGTCTTGTTTTCTGGTCAACTGTTGTTACAGTCTTTTCTTCAGATCTTGCTACGGGGAAATTTTTCCAGCTACTGCTTTTCTCTTTCACTGATGAGAGCATCTTTTGTTATCTAGGAATAGTGATTTTTATGACAGGGTAGCTGAAGTCATTTGGGGACTTAGCCTTGCAGTCTGCTCTCATTGAGCAACCACACAACTTGATGAAACGGTCACATTTGAAGATACAATTTCCAAGTTTCCTCATTAATTTCCTACATAAAGAAGTTTAAAAAAAGCTGCTTCCAAACTTCTCCTGATGAGAAATTCTCCTAAATTCTACCACTTGTGTCCTGAGTACAATGAGAAGCATTCTATTTCCCTGATGATCTTTGTGGTGTCGTCAACAAGGACAAAGAGATGTTGTTCAGAAGGCTTTGTAGAGGAGCCTCTTACTGTTTGCTAGTGTTTTAAACCAGGAAATTAATTCTAAGCTGTTTTGCCTAAATGGCTGAGTTTTGTCATTTTACCTGCAATTAAAAAAAAAGTCAACGTTTATTGAAGGGAAAGAAGATAATTATATAGTAAAATTGTTGCTATTCTCTTTTTTTAAAGACAAAGAAACATTCATCAGAACAGATGTGAATATGCAGACCTGTAATAGTTTAGAATAATTGCTGTACCCATACAAGCCAGTGTTTTTTTCCTCTGTAATTTCAGTGTAGCTTTTCTTGTGCATTTCCAGGTTGGCCATGCTTTTTTATTAGCTCTTTCACAGGCTAGTCCATGTATTTGGATCTCGATTAATCCTTTTTTTGGAAGTGGTGTGCTTTTATTCCCCATGTTGTTATCGCAGCAGGAGGAAGGGGAAATGTGTGATGATGGAAGAATTTAAACGTTTATGTATGCCACACATGAAGTTAGGGATCCCATGAGAATTGTTTGTGTTCTTGTATATGTGTGGATGAACATCTGTGGAATGACAGCTTAACAACTTCCTTCTGACATTATAAAGGGGCCATAATGGTACTATTTTTTTTTTAAGTTGGCTTTTTTTGGTGTTAACACTTCTAGTTCCATGCTGATTTCAACAATTTAAACAATTTAAAAGTTGCATTGTTTTGGAGTCAGACCTCAAATTTGGAATTAATGTCTGAATAGTAAGCCTTGAATGTTCAAGTAACAGGGGTCTAAATCTGGACTCCTTTTCTGTTATTTCCTACACTAACTTGCTCAGATGAGACATAATCTTTTTCCTTCCCCTTCCAATTTCCATCTCCATGGCCTGAGAACCATTCTGCAGGTAGTCAAATTATCAGTTCTACCTCAACAACCTGAAGATGCAGAGATGAACATGCCTCACTACTTTGTATCTCAGATTAGACATGATTTTAAGAAAGCAGAGAGATTTTAAAAGTTCTCCGTGAAGTTTTCAGGCTGTAAGGTTTGGGAGTGCCAGCTTGGAAGGGCTCTCAGTTCACTATGTCCAGGCACTGCTGGTGGTTCTCCGTCCTGGAATAAATCACTGAAATTTCAGCTTACATCCTGGCATGTTTTATGTCTTTATCTCAGCTATTTTTGCGCCTTGTGAATGTTATCCGTGCACAAATGTGTATAAATGTATCCTGAATAAAATTCAAACTGGAAATGGGAAATCAGATTTGAAAGCAGTATATTACCAAGTTTCTACATTAACTTCCCAGTAGGAATAACAAAGACTAAAAAGAAAAACAACCCCAAAACCCCAATAAACAACAAAATGCCTCTCAATCTATTTTCGAGGGCCTTATCCAAATCCCAAAGCACAAACCTAATCAACATCCTAATGATTAGAAAGTCTAATGTACTTTCCTTATAATCTCTGCCTCAAACCCTTAATTTCTGTCTGAGCTGTAGAAGATCTTTTAGGACATTAACTTGTCTGGTTTACAAATTCTGAGCGATTAAAAGTCCACACCATCTTTATGGTTTTTTTCCTAGTGATTAATTACTACATGAAACCAACTGGTATTTAATATGTATTAACTATTTCTGTCTTGGCTTTCATTTTGGTTTTCTCTTCCCGTTGAATCTTCCAATGGATTAAAGACCTGTGTTTAGGGATGCTGATCAACAGTCTTGTTAACCTCCTTCTCGATAACATTGTGTTTCTTGAGCCTGTCCTTTATAAGCCAAGTTTTCTCTGCATTTTCAAATTTTACTTAGTGAATACTTTTTGATTTAATTTATCTGTTTTAGAGTAGAGACAGCAGTACTGGCTTTACTTATTCTTTATATTTTTCCTGTATACTGAAGGATTTATTCAACTGCATAACTGCGACATTGCATAGAAATCTAATGCTCGGTTGGTAATTTATGATAACCCCTTCTTAGCAATGGAGTATTGATTTCCCCAGCCTCTTCTAAAGGGAGAAGGGGTGGCTTGAATATTAGAATTCTCCTACCATGATAGCTCTGTTTAATATTGATTATCATAACCATATAAACTCTTGAGATTTAGTTGATAGAAAGTTGCTAGAAACTTTGAAAAACACATAATAGCTTCCAAGTAAATAGTAGAATACCCAGAACTGATATTTCTGACATCAGGCAATTCAGCTCCTGCATGCGAGAAATATGTGTTTATGCTAAAAATCCTGCCATAATTTTCTGCTTGGGGAATTGAGACTTGCTAAAAAAAGTTTAATATGCAAAGCTGAAAATCTACATTTTAAAGTCCTTTTTATGCAAAGACACAAAAAAAATTAGCAATTTTTAATAAGCAAATGTATAACTTAAAGAAAAATGTGCACCAACAGTATGAATTGTGTATGTGGCAATCATTTGGCTCAGGAGCATGGCATGGCAGACACTGGGCTCCCACAGCAGGAGGAGCAGCACAGAATTCCCTGGAGCAGCACCCAGCCATCTTGGGGGACTGTGCCGGGTGGGCACTGCAGGAACCCCACCTTTAGTTGAACCTCTGTGAGGAATGGCGGTGGGCAGAAGGTTATCATCAGAAGACAAATTTGGCCAGGATAGCTGGGGTGGGTGCTGCTGCTCCCAGGATAATTAATTGCCATTAGCCTCACTGTGGGGTTCACCAGCTTTGCTCCACAGCTCATCTGAAAAAAGAGTTGTAAAACCCAATCCAGCAGTAAGCACTCAACAGAAGCCACCTGAGATAAATAACATCAGTTTAGCGGCATTTATTTTTCCTTAGAAAACGGCTTTACTGTGTGCTGTGCTATATAAAGGTTTTCTGATATTCATTATGAGAGTTGTATGTGATGTGCTTTAACTCAATCTAATTTGAAAAGTGGAATGCATGGAAACAGGCAGCCCAAGGAGAGCTCCTGAGCCTCCAAGTCCTGGCTAAGAGAAAGATCCATGCCATGAACTTACTGTGTTCCCTTGTGAAACTCTTCAGCTTAAAACTGCTTTTGGAAGCTATTCCCCTCTTCTCCTGTCTTGTGGTTAGAAGTCTTCTGGTTTCTAACCTGATTCTATTTAGAGGTTTATAACATGATCTCTCAATGTTATTTTTTCAGTATCTTTTGCAGAGTACAGTTGGGGCCCTCAATTCTAGATTATTTTCATCAGCCATGAAAGAAAATACTGGGTTATGTCTGAGAGTCCTTACCAGATTTATGTCTGCAATGAATGTTTAAAATAGAGTGTGGAACACCCAGTACTCAGTTTGTAATGAAAAACTTGAGTTTTTGTTGGAGTAGAAGCTACTGCAATTACCAGTAACAGTTTTGCTATCCTAGCCTGCTTATTCTGACTTCTCTCGTCTCTGAAGACCAGCAGCACTCAGAAGCCATGTATAATTCTGCTCTTTAAGGCTGCATGTTTCCTTGCTGAAGTTTTGAGTTTTGAGATGTGACTTTGTGACTCCGATGATAGCATTTCCCACTGAGATTTATTGTGAGGCTTTACCCAAACATCTTATTCAAAAACAAACCAAATTTTCTGTTACAAGGAATTTTTGCTGGTCTACAAGTGAAAGGAGCTTTAGCCAATCTTGTCTTGCTACACTGCAGACCTATTATATATAATAATATGTATTCATTTGACCCTGCAACTTCATTTAAAAACACCTCGTTTTAATCCTGAAGATATGTGCATCAGAATATCAAGAATATGGAATCAATATTCATATTTTCTGTACTTAACATTCATCATTAAAGGTTGGGTTCAGTGGTGAAATTTGGTGTTTCACTTTATTCCCCCGAGTTTTGGTTTTGTTTTCTGCAGAAGTTTAGTATGCAGTGGCTCAAGGAGGTTATTTAAGAATACTCCTGGCTTCTGCTGATTTCCTTAGCAAATAATTTTGTGTGCTTCACTTTGCTCTAGCAATTTCCATAACCTCTCGAATAAAATACTAAAAAGGATCACATAAGCTGTACCCCTCCCTGTAACATTTAGCCTGTCTCTTTCATTATAACAAAATATTGCATTTTACATGCCAAGTCTTAAAACCTTCCTTCTAAAAATGGTAACTGTATTTAATAGCTAATTACTCTAATGATCCTACAGAAGTGCTCGAGACCTGTTTTAGTAGTGGTGTCAATTACAACCATCTGCACGATGAATAAAGGAACCGTGGCCCAGCTGTAGGGTTGAAACATGTTGGCATTTTCCTACGGGCAGCCATATGGTACTTAACGAAAGCGAATTGTTCACACTGCAAACAGCTCTGCTCCTGATGAATGATAACGTTTTGTTCTGGAAAATGGTTCCACAAACACCAGGAGTATTTTTAAATGCTGGAAGTGTATCTGTAAGTGACAGGCTGTAAATGGGAAGGTCTTTGGAAGGAGGAGAGAGGGTTGAGAAAGGAATTGTTTTGATTGCCTAGGGGTGTTCTAGCACAGCCTTCCTGTCTCTAATAGCAGTATCTTTTTTGTGCATACATAGCCCTGAATCTGTAAATTTTATTTATTTTGGTAAGGAAGCAGATAATTAGAAATGTAACTCTCATTTGCCATCAGCATGCCCAAGCTTGAAGCTGGTGTGAGCTTTAAAATAGTGAAGCTGAAGCTGTGAAGAATTAATAACTCTTTGCCTCACATATGTGCAGACATTTTCTTACACTCAGAAGAGGAGGCTCAGAGTTGTCACTGCAGTAAGTATGTGAGCACACAAGTTGGAAACAGGTCTTGGCTTCTCAGCGCTTGGTGTTAGTCAGGGAAAAAAGGGCAGATAACAAATCAGCTGTAGAAAACATCCTCTATTGCTTTTTGTTAGGAACAGAAGTAGTGTTGTTTTTTCTTCCCTCACGTGCATGACTGTCAGAGAATGGCTTAATGAATTCATTGTGAGATTGATGACTCTTTAACCCCCAAATCATTAGCCCCAGATCTGAGCTGAATTTGTAGTTTATAGGTAACCATTTGGGTAATGTGTTTGGTCTCAGTTCAGTATCTGTTTAGAGACCTAACAGCTGCTAATGACCAGGATTGTTCATTTTATTAATCTCATAAATTGATTTTTTCCATGTGGCTTGCTGCTTCTGTACATGACATGTAATCAGGAATCTTGCATCATCTGAATTCCTGTTTGATTAATAAATGCTTAATCTGGGGATTTTTGTTTTCTCCTCTGTGATGTAGCTGTAGGTTGATGATTTTCCTGAGGTTTCGTGCCCAGATCTCACCGAGGTGATACGGTACTTCTCACAGTGAGGTACCCACTGCATTTTGCCAAGAGATGACTGGTCTTAAGTGCCAGCACTCTGTATGTTTGCAAGCATTAGGGCTGCTTAAAACCTCTTGATAGATCTTGCAGCAGTTTTGCAGAAACAACACAGCAAAAAGCCTCACAAAGGAGTGCCAACCAGGTTCTCATTACATGTGCCCAGAGCTGTTTGCAAATGCACAGCAGCAGCACGGGGGCTACAGCTCTGAAGCCCTGTACTTTTGGTCTAGGAGCATCTGTCACTTGAGCTCAAAGCAAATCTTCCTTAGCTCTCCACAGCACAGGGTGGATCACAGTGCTGAGAACCCCCCGGTAATGAGACCATCGTCTGCTAAAGCCTCCTAACACCAAGTGTAAGAGTGAGCACAAGGACAGGAAATTGCTCCAGAATCAGCTCAGATTTTTTTTCTTGCAGCCATCCTGTAAAACTGTGTTTTTATCTGACCCTTCTTCACAAGCTGTGGTTTTATGTTACAGGTTTATCTGCAAGCAGGCAAGGAACCCAGATGTGGTGGGGTGCAAGCCCACCCTGGCATGAAATGCAGGGGGTTTGATCTAAAAAGCATTAAGCCTCTGATTGCAGCACATTGTGCCTCATATCCTTCTGCCGTTTGATCTGCTACAGCAGCACTGTCTAATGCAATAAATCTTCCTCACTTTTAATTAATAGTTGTTCATCTGTACTGCAATAATTTCAAGTAATATTTACATTAAAAAAAAAGCACGGGGTGGGGTAGGGAAAAATATCTCCAGGCAGAAGCATAGTAAAAAAAAAGCCTCTTCATCTAACTGAGAAGTAAATATTATAATTTGGGAGCAATACATTTAGTGTGTGTTTTACAGAGGAAGGCATAGCCCTTCCATAAGAAGCCAGCATCGTGAATCAAACTCAGATGTCTCAAAGCTCTGCAGTGTTACTTAACAGGTAATTCTGCATTGCATTTTCTCAAGGGCAGGTTCAGAGGTTCCTGCAGCTGCTGTGTTGCAGTTTGCAGCCTGTCCACCTTCCTCTTCTGCCTTCTCACCCCTCCTGTTCAGCCTCTGCTTTTTTACACAATCTTATCATCCACTCCATCAGAGAGATTAATTTGACTTAAAATGCAGGAAAAAAAGGTGGACCTGTGGTGTCTAAATGTAGAGATGTGTATGAACTTGAAGACAAGGTCACGAATCTTATAACTAATACTTAACCAGCATGTAGCTCTCTAATCCTGTTAGAGGTTTCCATGATGTTTGGTCCTGGAGTGAGTGAAAAAGTCAAAAGGCACATATACTGGCATTATGGACTGCAGGGCCTGCTGGTAGCCCATGGTGCTTGCTGCCAAGGCAATCTGCAGAAAGCTGATTAAGTGGACATATAGTGGTGATAGCCATGTTCAGGCAGAATGTGTTGGAGGACCCAGCTCAGGATGCGTAAACTGAGTCTCAATATTTTGTGTATTTGTTGCTGTTGTTCACTCATCTGGATTCCTGTGACTTTGTGCTAAAAATGCATTGGTGAAAGCTGGGAATTTTGGTTTGTAGCCATATGGTCATGGAGTGGAATGTGAAAATGTCACCCTGTAAATAGTATAAGCAGCATTTGAAATAAATAAATGAATAGTTTCTGAATCTGAATGCTTGTGTCCCAATTCAGTTGGCCCAACACAGGCATCCAGTGCCATTTAAGATGCCTCTGGTTCTCCTGTGGTGCCTCCAGCTTGCCATGCCATATGGGTATGGGTTTCCTGTAGGTCTGTTGTCATATTTGCCTTGCTGGCTCTGTGAAGATGTCTCGTCTCACAAATGGGGTCACAAATGGTGTTAATTGCCTGTGTTTAGGCAGTGGAATCAGCCCTTCCTGTTGGAGAGCTGTGCAGCTGGTCTGAGCTGTTCTTACATTCTCAACATAAAGGAAATCTTCGAATTTCAGGTCCAGGTTACTGGAAAATTGGAGAAATTCCATTTGAACCTAGAAAAAACCTTTTACTGTGAGGAGAGTCAAATGCTGGAACAGGTTACCCAGAGTGATTCTTGAGTCTCTGTCCTTGGGAGATGGTCAGAGCCTGACTGGACATGGCCCTTGGACACCTGCTGTACATGACCTGGGTCTCTGTGGCACAGGAGGGATAAACCATCTCCAGAGGTGCCTTCCAGCCTCTACAGTTCTGTGTTGTATGTGACTCTGTCGCTCTTCAGGCTTAGTCAAATAAAGGATTTGGAATTTAACAGCTACTGCCATGTGTCAAAGGTCGTTCCAGTGATGTGGCAGCATTTCAAGCTTTTCTGTGTCCACTCTAAGGAGTTCAGTTCCTGTAAAAGACCCTGTGATCTTTGGTGTAATTCTCTCACAGCATCTGCTGAATGCATCAGGAATTGCAGTGATCCACCTCTTTTTCACAAATAGTTTTAAAGCTGTGGATAGAGAAACTCCACTTTTCTCACTCCATACCACTGTCTTTGTGGTAATCCAAAAGAGCCTTCCTTCCTTTAGCAGGGGAGGCAGACAAATAAATGTCTGTGCTGGAGTATTGAAACAGCCATGTTCAGTATTTTGGCCTTCAAGTTTGTTTTTAATCACTGAAAGTCCCTCTTCCCACTCACAGTTCAAAAACAAACTTTTAGCAAAATGGAAAAATTGAACCAATGGAAGATATTTTGTTTGGACTTAGCAGTTTTTCCACATACTAAAGAAATACCTTCTCTGATCGAGCGAGAGCTCTTCTCCAGTTTCCTTTAGGAAAATATTTACAATTGTTGTTTCAGTTTGGAAACCTCTTCCATATTATAGCACTTCAGCTACATTAAATATTTAAAAAAATAGTGACTGTAGAGCTGTGCCATTGGATGAAAGACAGAAACTGAAACCACTTATGAATAGAATTGGAGCAGAGCAGTGTACTTTCCAAGCAGAGTGAAATGCAGAAATGAAACATCTAATCAGTACTTACCCTAGAATCATACTTTTAATATGTGTACACACCCCAGAGTATTTTAAAGATAAGAACTCAATATTGTATTTATTTAGTAAATCTGAGTTTGTTTTGGATGCCACAGTGTAGTTCTGAGACAGACAAGCTTCCATTCACTCAGGAATTTCTGCTCCACTTTTAAAAAAAATTTTTTTACTTTATTTTGAAGACAGGAACAGTCTACAGTCTACTTAGATACTGGGGAGCCACTGTGGCCCCCAAGCCCTTAAGCTCTCCAGCTCCTCTTGGTTTCCTTTTTTTGGCAGGAGATCCATCCCAGCACAGTCTGTAAACTCTGTGGATGAGTCTCAAACAGACACACAGTGACTCCTGAGGTAGGATAAGACAGGACTCAAGGAAATGCCATGACACTGAGTCGGGGGAGGTTTAGGTTGGATATCAGGAAAAAGCTTTTCACCCAGAGGGTGGCTGGGCATGGAACAGCTCCCCATGGCAGTGGTCATAGCACCAGCCTGACAGAGTTCCAGAAGCTTTTGAAAAATACTCTCAGGCACATTGTGTGACTCTTGGGGTGTCCTGTGCAGGGCCAGGAGTTGGACTCGATGGTGTTTGTGGTCCCTTCCTACTCAGCATATTCTATGATTCTATGATAAAAGGTGTTTAATGCTGGGGAGCAGCACAAAGTAACATTTAGTTGGGCAGCAATCACTGTAGTCAGCCAGTTGCTGATGGAGTTGGAGCAGCTGAAACTCCTGACTGCCAGATTGGATGCTGTGTCCAGAGAAGAAGGTTACAACATTGTGCAAAAGGGTTGGAGGAAGGTGTCGCCTGCTCTTGTTTAACATTGTTTTTATTAGTAGTAAATATAGTTGATTATATATTTTCTTTACCTAATCCCCCAGAAAATCTCCTAAGCCAAGGTCATGGGTTCCTTATATTTTAAATGTTGTGTGCATGTGTAGTAAAACCAGCATTCAAGCTCCCTCCAGGTATCCTGTGTGCAAAGTGTAATGCAGGAAAGATGCATTGGCATGGCCAAGGGTGGCATGGGAGCTAAAGCAGAGCAAAGCAATTATTCCGAGGGATAAGCAGGGCTAGAGCACACCCTGTGTCAAATGGGCACATCTTCTGAGCGTGGCACCAAGTATTTAGAAAGGAGGGAGAGGTTTTGGTTTGTTGTGCCCTGGAAGAAGCTGTTCTGTGGATGTTGCAGGAGTGTGGGCTGCAGATGAATGGCATTGGAGCACTGTGGTGAGGTGGTGAGGGCTGAGATGGCTGATCAAAGGTGGGAGTCAGCATGCCAGGAGCACAGAGGGATAACAGTCTGAAAGGGCACGGAGAGCCGAGATGCACACGCTGATACGGTGGAGAATGGGGAGGGCAGGCAGCCTGGGAAAATAATCCCTGCAGCAGGCGTTTGAAGAGATCACCAGGCTGCTGCCTTGCAGCCCTTGACCTTGATAAGGCTTGAGATTTCCAGCAAGACAGCCCCAGTGACACAGCTGGAGCTGAGGGAAGCAGACTTTGGGGGATGTTGTGACTTTCATAAATGAGCCAAGCCGCATGCGCTTTCATCCCAGGGAACATAAAAAAACTATTTAAAAATTGATGTGCATACATTAGACCTGTTCCCCAACCTTTCTCCCCTACCTTGGGTTTCACAAGTACTAATTGAGAAATCAGTATAGGATTACATTGAAGAGAAGGAACTAAAAACCACTTCAGCAGATCAGAAATAGCAGTATCACTTTCACAGCATTTGGACAAAATACACGTAATTGACACAGCGTAGTGGTAGCATGAGCCTCATTTTTAATGCACTTAGGGAAGGAACCTTGAGATACATTGGTGTGATACAGAGAGAGTAGACTTGTTGAAGTCACTGTTAATATTAAAATTATGTGAAAAAAATTCTTGGCAGACCTCTGCATCCAGATTTCACAAACCAAATCTGACCCTATTCTTCCACAAGCTCACACAGCTTTTACTAGGAGAAAAAAAACCTACTACTGTAAACACTGCCAATATTTACTAGAATTTGTCTTCAGATTTCAAAGAAAATTAAACAGATTGAGTTTTATAGTCCAGTTGTCTGGTAAAACCTGCAAGGAGGATAAAGTGCGATATACATTGAATTTTACTTCTTCATTTGCTTTATTGTTTAGCTTTCAGTCTCATATAGATGTCAAACAGAGTGGCTATCCAAACCTCTGGATGCCCCTGATGTACATTTTAATATATGGGAATGTTCCAGATACAAAGTAAAATGCCTATGAAAAGGCAAGTAGGAATATTTTGAGGGATGGTTTAATTTTCATTTAAAGTAGATATTTTTAGTGTCTCTCCATGGCAGAAGCAGATAGCTAACCCATACTAGAAACTCTAAATGGATGCCTGTTGTAAATGCAAATTACTTCAAGGAAAGAGCTTTTTAAAAGGTAAATTTTTCATTTTTAATTAGTTGTAAAACTAAAAGCTGATATGCAAGTATTGTCACCAGAGTAATTAAACTGGACTTCAAAAAATGAGTTTAATTATAGTTGTGCAAGTTTATGTATGGATGGCCCTAATTTCAGAATAAATATAGCCTGTATTGCGATAGTAAAAATATACTTTCCAAACAAAAAAAAATTGTGGCAAATTTGGTTTTGGAACTTGAAGTCCACATTTCTATGGCAGTAATAAGGGTGGGAGGTTGTTTGTTTTCGAATATATATATTTCTTTAATACTGGTTCTAGTGTATTAACTGAAAAACCTGTTTCAGGCATTTGCAGTTTTACTCCCTTAGGTAAAATGTTAGAAGCATAGAGAAAAACTCTCAGACCACCTTGTCATTTTTTCTCAGATTGTCACAAGTGAAAAAAGAAAAAGCAAAGGCTAGAATTTATTAAAAATTAAAAAAAAAAAAAAAAGAAAGAAAAAAGACTTGAATGTATTGCATATCTTTCTTTGATGAAGTCCCAGACTCTTTCCTGGGGAAATTGAAGTGGGTGTTATAAAATACCTGGTAACTCTGCACTTGCCCTGGTCTCCATGTTTTCCAGACCCCATGGGCACTTTCCTCACAGCCTGTGCTTTTGGAAGGTTTCTGCCTGTTGGTGATAATATCAAGGAGAGCTTCATAACACCTGAACACAGTTGTTTTGATTTTCTAATTTTTTTCCTCCCTGAGGGTCTTGAGCAGCCTTTGCTTACCACAAATCTCCTGAAATGTCTGAAAACGAAGTTTTGTACTTCTGTATCCTAGTTTCTGGCTGTGTTTGCCCATAGCCGTCCCAACATGCTCGTGACAAAGTGATCAGGGAACTCAGGTTAAAACTCTGGTTTAAAACACATCATTTGCTTTAGCTGCCTCTGCTTTGGGTTAGGTGGTTTTGTTTAGTTTTTATTTTATTAAAATGGTCTTAAAAGCCCATTAGCTGGACTGACAGTTGTGGACAACCGAGATGGGAGGGGAGAATGGTTTCTCTCCAGCTCCTCTTGGGCCAAGCTGCTAGCAAAGTATTCAACAAATGTCTTGGAAAGTTCCCTTTTTTTGGCACCTCAAAAATCTCTGAATGCAGCCATAATTCTCCTGCACAGCAGGAGTTAAAGCAATGGGCTCTTCGTGTCTCTGAGAACATGTAAGTACTGACCATGTCAGATGGCTGATAAGATGGTGTGAAAGTAAAAACAATTCCTCAGACAGTGACATGACACACAGGGTGATGTCCAAAGAATACAGAGAACAACCAAATTATTTGTTTCAAAGGGAAGTTTCTATTTAAGCTGCAGGGAGCTGCAGTGCCACCCTTGCTGCTGCCAGGATGTAGAGGGAGAAATGGTTGTAGTTCAGGCTGGTCCTTAATGCTTGTCTCCTCCCAACCATTCACTAACTGCACCTCCAGTCATGGGTGGACAACAAAGAGAAGTATTAACTCTACAGTATGGAGAAAGAAGCTGGGAAAGAATTGAAGTTCCAGGCTTTCAGTGTGTCTTTCTAATTATTGTTGTCCAGCTGAAGGAGTCGAAAAGGGGATTTCTACAGAAATCCAGGGTCACTGAAGCCCTTGTTGGAACAAGGAGCTGCAAGTTTTAAATAGCTCTTCAAGCCTGGCCCAGCAAAGCATCTCCTGCCTTCAGTCTTTCTCCTGGAGAAAAAAAAAAATGCACATATATTTATAAATCTTTCAGTGGTATTGTAACACTTTTATTCTCAGTGCTTTTAGTATATGCTGCTTAAAATGGGCATGTGTGCAGCTGCATTATCCACCGCCTGAATGACAAATGGTTTATCAAGCCCTGACAGAGCACCCGCTTCATGCTGAACGGAGCAAGGCAGCGGCAAGGACTCTGGCTTCAGAGAGATTAACTTCCAGATAGGAAAATAATAATAAACAACAGCCCATAAGCTGTTGTTATTAGGACTAGAAAAGAGGAATTGAGACCATAAAGTGGAATCACAATGATCCGAACGGACAAAGGAAAGCGGATTTGTATATCTGAGCTTGAAATATGATAAATGAGTGGCAGATTAACGTTGCTAGGCTCCATGATCTCAGTGAGATCTGAGAGGGGGAAACGTGGGAAGGGCGCTGCAGGAGAGCAGCAGATCTGGCAGCAGCCAGAGAGCAGGGAAAGAGGGGGAGACCTGGGTGGGGGTGAAGAGTGCAGGTCCCCGAAGGTGGGACTGGGGAGCTGCACCCTCGTGGAGGGTTCTGCAGGAGAGGGTGCCATGGTCTGAGCTCTGAGATGCCTGGTGTATATGTCAGGAGGGGGTTAATGATGGAAGAAAGGTGGTGAGAACATCCAGTTTAATAATTTCAGCACTGTAGTTCATAGTGCCTAAACTATTTCAGCACTATAGTTCATAGCACTTAAACTGTGAAAACCCCCAGGATTTTATAAAGGGGCATTTAAAGGATATCTGAGAGTTCACACTTTCACACTCAGATATTGGCATTCACATTTCTATTAATATGTCTTGATCCAATTTTTCTCCCTCATGGTGGAAATTTCTTTTGAATGATTTGAGATCAGTCTTGTGACATAAGATCCTGTTTGGACCTGGACATCTGTGCTACCTTGGGCAGTTACATAAGTGATTGAAAGATACTGCTCACCTGATTACTCTGAAGAATGGCTCCCAGACTGCTCCCTTGTTTTTAGGGTCTTTTATTGGTTGGGGGAACTTGTAGTTTGGGTGTAGCTGGCACTGAGCATTGGTGGTAATTCCCAAGGTTATACATGGCTGCGAGTGCAATCCCTACCCTGTGCTCCTCATAGGGATACTGACTATCTCATGCTGTGGCATGGGAGAAAGCATCTGAGAGCTGAAGAAGCAGTGTGGCCCGGTGGCTGGACCTCAGTCTCAAACCTCTTGTGGCACTCAGTTCATGACATAGTTTGGGACTTGAGTAAGTCACTCACTCCCTGCCTCAGTTTCTCCATCTTGCAAGATCATAATCTGTCCTCCTTTTATGATATATTCCGTGCTCTAGAACTGAAAACTTTGCATCCTTATTATATTTGGAAGAAGAATGAAATGCTGGTGGAGTGACTGTATTTATTTTCAAAGAATTTGATAAAGAACTACAATTCAGCTACTTTGGAGTGAACATGCCGTGGTTTTTGCACCTCTACTATGAGATGGCATCACTCTTGCAGGAATGTTTGGATAATAAAATACTGCAAAATGACACTATTGCCAAATGAGATTGTGATGAATAGAGCCTTGTAGTATTAAATCTATGGGTACTTTACATTGTTATGACAATAATAGTTTGCACTGTTGTAATAAGTTGCACTTCTTCTTTTAAAAAATAAATTTAGTTAGACCTTAATGCATCTTGGAAAACATACCCTCCACTGAAATCAGATATACATTTCTTGGAATAAAATTGCTTTAAACATATATAAGTGTACATTGTATGGCATATCATAGGCAGTTGTGAAATAAATGATGTTTATCACTGTGCCTTATGTAAAAGCACTGCAAATACATGTTCCTTTTTGTAGTTCAGGTTTGACACAGTCATTGCCATCAGTCTTCTGCTTTTAAATAAACAAGATTACATTGCAGCTGATACTTAAAACTCTTTTATTAGAAAAACCCAGGTACAAAGCCCTGCAGTGAGGGGCTGAGGGGTTATACAGAGTGTTCTAGAGATTTTATTCTCCTTTTCCTAATTACAGATAAGGGGTGCCATGCTTACAGCTCAGCTTCACAGGCCCTTGAAGGATTTTATGATTCTGCAGCTGCCAGTGCAGTTTGTTGAAAATCTTCCATTTTCATAACGGGAGCTGGGATGAGACTGTATTCCTAAACCAGCAGGATAAAAGTGCTTTGACTTAATAGGTGCCATCCGTGTTAAAAGGATGATTTTGAAGATTATTAGCTGGCATGACTAAGATTTATGATGCAATCTGCTTTTTTCTCTTCCTTAGTACAGATAAGGGGGGTTATTATTGTTAGTAGAAATACCTATTAAAATAAACCCCATGAAGCAGTTTCAAAGATTTGATAAAAATGAATATAAAGTTGAAGCTCCCAGCTTATCTTTAACTCAAGTGATTTTCATGGGGTTATAACTCTTCTGGCATGGGATGAGGGAGCAGGAGTGTGATTTTTATCCTCACTCTACAATAGAAGGGAAAACCAGATTTTGTATTCCATTCATTAGCACATTACTGCTCATTACTGCTCAGGTTTGCTTCTGCAAGGGAGAGTTAACAGAGATTGCAGGTAGGTGGGAGTGAGTTAGGAACTTGCGCGAATGGCTCGTTTTCAGGTTGCAGTCAGCAGTGTCCAAATGCTGGGTTCTACAAGTAATTTTAGGGAGAATCTTCCCTGCCAAAGTCATGCTCAGAAGAGCTGGAGAAGCCTGTGGGTGGGAGAAGCTTTAAAACACTCCCCACATGATGCTTTTGCTGTCAAACATCTGGGTTTCAGGCTTCCAGTCCTGCCTGCTGAGTCACCTCATCCCTCTCTCCCACTTGTTGCTATCCTCTTACATCTCAACACTGCCAGGGCTTGATCTGTCAGTCCTGAGGAGTCATCAGCAGCATCAGCTGCGCATTTTGGCAGCACAGTGTGTTTTTATGCCAGTATATGTGTCCGTCCTAGGTAGAATGGGAGGGAAATTATACTGAATTTGCACAAGAACAATAAGGCATGGTATTGATTCTTCCCTTGATTTCCCAGCTTTTATATTTTTTCATGCTTCTTATTCTAGGTTTCAAAGGCAAATAAGCCACTTTTCATTATTTTGCACTTGTTTTTGAGTCGTGTGCATTTTGCTGTTGCTGGATTATTCACTCACAGCCTTGTACTCTGAAGTGATCTTCTATACAGCATCTAGTGAAACCAAATTATTACTTTGATTGAACTAAAAGCTAAAATTTTTAGGTTTTCTTTCTTTGACTAAAGAAAAGGTATCAGTGTGAGTGACTCAGAAAACATTCAGAAAATATCATTGCTGAATATTAAAAGAATAATATATCACTTGTAATTTTAGGAATATTTTCTTCAATTAATACCTAATTTCATTTTTGAAGTTAAACCTTTTGCATTTATTGGCCTTTCTGAGCATTTGGGGGATATTTGTAAAGTGCTGAGGGTTTTTTTATAAATACATATACCATTTGTGCTATCCAGATTTTAAATGCTGTTGACTTAGACAATTAAATCAATTTTGTAGCTTCCCTTCTGTGCTGAGTAAGATATGTTTGCAGGTTGTACAGCTAAGCATGATCTTCTGTCCCCAACAATGCTGGGGAATGCTGCATCTGCAAAAATATTATTTTGGTTTTTGGCTTCTTGTAGCACTTTACCTACAGTCTAGTGACATTGGTTTGACCAATACTGTTTTTCCTTGGCAATGGGTTTTTTCTTTTTCAGGGGATTTTTTGTCTGTTTCTTGGTGTTCTGCATACTGCTGTTCAGGATTTGCAAAAGCAAAGGAGTTGTGTTCCCAAAAAGGAACAAAAGATTTTGCATTGGTAGAAGAGCATGGGGATCATTCCTCAGATGCTGACTGGGAAAGGAGAGATTGTTACTAAAGTCGAGTTTGAGTTTTCCATCAGTCCTGTGGTGGAGCACACTGGGCCCTCCACAAGCAGGTTCTCCAGTGCAGGGATTCCTGACTTGGCAGAGCTCTGGGATCTTGTTAAAAGCGTCGAGACCTGGCTCTGTCTGCTTTCTCAAAAGCCTTTTTATGTCTTAGCCAGGTGGTGAGATGTTTTGGATTAAACTTCCAGCTGTTAGGTTGGAAGTTTCAGTGCCAGGTATGATCCAGTGATTTCTTGGAAGCTGGTGCAGTTTCCTCTCAGTAGTTCAGGCAGGGAGGTGTATGTGGTATCGTTCAAACAGGTCACTTCAAGCAACCCAGTGCCAAGACTTTCATTCTCACTTCCTTCATATTTATTAAAAATGACTAGAAACAAGTTCAGAACTTTTGTATCTGAAATGTGCTACATCTATTATGGTTGTCAGACAACTAAGAAAAAAGTCACTGGCTAATGAGTCTTAATTGTAACAAAACATCAAATCATTGTCATTTCTGCTGCAGTAAATGGCATTCATTAAATTAATCCACTCCATTACAGAAGTATTTTGCAGAGAGTACCATGACCCAACTGCTTCTGTTACAGTAATAAGCTGAACATATCACTGTGGCACTATTAGGTATATTAGAAAGCAGTTTGAAGCATGGCTGCATGACCTGAAGCAACATCAGCAGGTCTCAGGTAGCATGTTTGAAAAAATAAGCTGCCTTAATTAGAGACGGGACCAAAGCAGAGCCTGGATGTGAACATTCCTGTAGCTTAGCACAGCAGGAAGTCAAAAGTTGGATTGAGAACCTCTTTGGCTCCATTTGTAGAGCAGCACAAGCCAAAACAAAACCTAGACCTTGAACTGGAAACAGGGAATTTAGAAAATCTGAATATTGCGTCTTTTTCTTCGCTCTTATGATCCCTTTTTAACTTTGGAGCTAAACCCACTGTGCTGTCTCTCTCCTTTTCACCCACTATCAGAAAACAGAGAACTGCATAGTGCCCCAACATCACTTTTACAATGCTGCCATCAAAAATTTCTGGCAGGAGTTGCTTTGACTTCTAGCTGCATTAAATTTCATACCATATGTGTATGTACACCCAAGGATGATATAGCTCCTTTGTAGCTGGGGAATGGCCTGCTTTATTAAACATCCCCCTTGCCAGCAGGGAGAGCGAGCAGGCACAGTAAACACAGATGCAGGGAGGGAGGACCAGTCCGAGCCGTGTCGCAGCGCATTGTACCTGAGGAAAAGCATCAGCCCCTAATTGGCGCTGAGCGCAGCCCACCCACTTAGCGAGAGAGGCTGCCAAGAGCAAATTGCCCCGGTGCTCTGTGTGCCGTGCTGCCTTCCCATTGAATTCACTCAAATGGAAGGCTTTTGCCTTCATTTTCAAAACTCTCCATGTGTTGGCAAAACGCTGTCTTGGGGAGAGGCTCTCTATCTGGAATAAAAACCTCCTGAGGATGCGTTCCCTACTTTGCCTCCTCCAAGGGTGGTGCCACTCCAATTCTTCTCGAAATTTGAAGATGACTGCGGGGGAGGAAGGGGGGGTGTATTTGTTTTGGGAAGAGGGGATTTATTTATTTTTTTCCTGGGAAAACACATTTTGGCCCAGGAAGAATGAGCAAAATGACAATCTGTCTTGGAGCTCTTAAGCTACTAAGCACAACATTCGGTGCTTATATATTGTCACATTGCCAGCAGCGGGTATGCAGAGGCAGTGCAGAAGAGAATAAATTAATGTATGCCATCCTTAAAATGATTCTATTGAGAGCCAGTGCTTTGTTTTTACTTTTACAGAATCATAATCTCCTGTTTTGGCCCTTCTTTTGCACCCAAGCACTGAGATGTGGCAGGGATGCTCCTGGAACAAGCTGCACTGTGGGATTAACTCCATGAATTCCATCACAAATAGAAATGGTTGGTCAATTGGCAGGTTTTCCTGCTGGTTGCTTACATTTTCCCTTCTAAGCTAATAAAATTAATTGTCCAAAACTAAAGTCCCCTGTGAGGGGTTAGCTGTAGACAGCTGAATTGGAACAGAATGGGGTTGCTGGTACTTTTAAAGGTTTCTGCTCAATACCTTATTTAGGAGGGAACTTATTTTGCCCCTGGTTTTTGGATGAAACTACACCTAGAAACTTAATAAATTATAAGCTTGTCACTTCCATTTCATCACCACTACATTCCCACCTGCTTCTTCACCTCAGTTTCCTCTTCTCCATATCTGAGAACAGGATATGAGTCCTTTGTTTCTTTTTAATCATGTCAGCTTGCCAAATTCTTGGTACATTGGGTCATTCTTGCTCACCTAATGATTTCACTTAGGGATTTTAAGATGGCTAAAACAAGGTCAAAAAGGTATGCGTACACAAGTAAAGAAAGTTTTGCAAACCACCTACTTGAGTCAATCTTGTTTGAGGACTGGGGAAGGTCTTGGAGGAATTCTTCCTTGGACATGAAGCAAGGAGGTAAAGGAACCTGGATGTGATAGAAGGGAAGGTGGTGAGTAGAAATGGAGATGTGGTGAGAATAAAGGGGAAAAGTTGATTGAAAGATTAATTAACACTGGGGGAGGAAACTGGGAAAGGCATCAGGGGGCTGCAGAGTCCTGGGTTTAAGCTGCATCTGAAGGTGGGGTGTTGTTGCCCCTTCACCCTCCCAACCCTCCTCCAATCTAACTTGGGATCTCCTTCACTGAGCTTTCCTCAAGCCTTTCCCATCACTCTGGGGACCCACTGCTGCCAGAGTAGAGAGCCTTGAGCATACCCCCAAGTCATGGCATTGGAGGGGTGGAGGAATGGGCATAGTACCTTTTAGAGGGCTTGTAGGGCCAGTGAGTATGATGGTCAAGTTTTCTTGGCTGCTTCAGAGAGACAGTGGTTCAAGATTAAAAAAAGGCAGTAAGGCAAACTGTGTTTTGTACATTCCTGAAAAGGACTTCAATCCAGTGGTGTATGATATTTCCCTAGTTGTGATGACTACATAGTTGTTTTTGTCATGTAAAAAAACAAAACAAAACACAGTGACTTCATGAATAAGGTTTGGCTTTCCCTCCACAAGAAATTCAGTCTTGGCCATTTTGCTAAGTGTATTAAAATGCACAAGAAAATGGTTGTTTCTTTTTTCTTCCATATGTGCATTACTGCCGCAATATGATTGTGTGCAGACTTTACTGTAACCTGTACTTTAGCTGGTCAATGTAATTTATAACAGAAAAGCTACATATTATAATGCCAGAGCTTTCATAATATGTGTGTGTTGCCTCCACTCTGCTCTTTCATGGCAGTGCTACAAAATATTTTACCAGAATAAGTGTAAATCCTATAATCTTCAAAATTAAATAGGGGAAAAAAACCCAAACCAGCCTCCATCGGAGCAGGAAGGCAGAAGCCTGTACCTCATGCAGTAGCTGAGCAAGGGGTTGCCTGAAGAAGGTAATGGCAGGCTTGCTGAACTGCAGAAACACCAGTTCCCTCTCTCATGAGCTTTGGCTGAGATGTGGGTGTTGGCTAGGTCTGCCCAAAAGCTCTGTTAGAACAGTGGTGGGGACGTGGTGTTCATTTGGCACGTCCTTGGTTGTTTTTCTTATCTCTCTCCAGCCAACTCCAGTGCTCTACTGAGCTGAGCCTGGAGTCACATAGGACATCTGAAAGAGCAGAGGATTATACCCACTCCTTGTCTTGGGTCTGAAGCTGGAGTTAAAAACCAGCAGCACCACCTGAAAGAGAGCTTTAGCCCCGGTGCTGAGCGTGGCCATGCAGGGCTCATCAGCATCCAGTTTCTGGCATGGAAACTCTGAGCCCAGCAGATTTCTGTAATGCCTTGTGCTTGAGTTATATAGGGAGCCAAAGCTGGAAACCAGATCTCTCAGCAGGATGAGTCACAGTGTATTGCCTCCCCTTGGTGCTCATCTCAAAGCATCCCTGTGTTTTGGAGGGGCTCGTGACATGATGCCACAGGATTTGGGCAGTGGTACCTCATTTGGGAATTTTCAGCATTCCTGCAGTGATAAATGGCCAAATGATGTTCCCTTTGGTTTATTCAAGAGTAGGACATTGGGCAACTAAATAGCTTTATTAGCAATAATGTGGCTTCCTGCAGACCCTGAGGTACATAAGCCTAGAGGAGTTTTGCACAGGTTTAAATTGGATATAATGTCTGACCTCTGCTCTCCCTACCTGAGGGCATCTTCTAGTTTTGGTCCATATTCTTTCCATCCTCAGCTTGCCAGTTGAAGAGGAGGCATAATAACATTCTTGACCTCACAGGACTTTATCATGATTAAACAGGTATCAAGGATGTTTGGGTCTGGTGGCACTGGAGCAATGTAAACAGTAAGGTAGAACCCAATGGCAAGGCAATTGTGCAATATGCATATTTATTTTTCGTTTATGTTTGTCTCTTACCATTACCATGTTTCTGTAAAATTCTAAGTGTGTTTTGTGTATTGTTGATCTTGCACACATGCCTGCATTTTGCAAGAGAATTAAACAGATCCAGTGTAATGCCAGGAGCACGTCTGCCATGTGAGTGGTACTGCAGACTCCCGTGCTGTTTCCCACGTGTCGTAGCAAAGGATGCTCTGGCACTAACTGTCACAGTATCTGAGGCTAGATTTGGCTTTCCATTCAGCCAACAGATGATGTTTCCAAAAAAGAAACTTCTACAAAATGGGGAGTCTCTGGGAGATAATTACGTGGTTGTATAAACAATGAGTGAGATATTATCTGCTAGCTCTATAGTCACAACCACGGAGAGAAGAGATGAGCTTTCTTCGAGGGCAGTAGAGTTCTCTCAGCTCAATTAAATGGACATATAGTACCAGCCTGACACTGAACATTTGTTCCCAGAGGAGCCTGTTAAAGGGAAATGCAGCTAGTGTTGCATACAGCCTGTGTTTAGACCTCCTGCTTAGATTATGAAAAATGTTAAAGCTAAAAAAAACCCTCATTATTTGAGTTCCAAAAGCTGCCTGGCTCCTGCACACTCCCTGCAGCAGGGCACACCTTTGCACTGCCCGATTAGCTCTGTGTTATCTAGTTGCAAATGCCTGGCTTCCTATTCCTATGCTTTATTTTAAAAGGCTTTTGCTGTATGCAATTGAATGTACTGTAATCTTCTTATCAAATACCGAAGCTCTTTAGTGATGCCATTTTGAAATGTACTTCAGTTTTTAAATTGCAAATTCTTCTCTGGCTGGAGGGTCTCTGTTCTTGGTTTAGGCAGTGGTTGAGAATGTGTGTGTGCATGTATGTGTGTGTGTGTGTGTGTGTGTGTTTGGCTATATATAAATGCCTGAAAACATGCTGGCCCCTTTCCTGATAATATCCAATTGTGGGTTTCCCTTTAAAACACTGGCAAGGGAAGATATGGGTTACGAAGCTGGTAGCTAGCTCCTGGGTCATTTTGGGGTGCTTTTCCTGTGGAGTTGTTGTTGTTGTATTTAGAACCTCCGAAGAGAAAAGTTCTCTGAACAAGAACAAGGGTTTTCATTATTATTTATATTACTTTAAGTGAAAGGACAAGGCTGGACTAGTTTTGAGTACAGAACTGAGAATCAGAGCTCATATATTCTGGTCTCACATCTGTCACTAACTTGTGATGTGACTTGAAACAAAATCACTTAACCTGTGAGTCTCTTTCCCTACCTGTAAAATGGGGTTGGGAGTAAGAGGGATGCCATGAGCATTAAATATTTAATGTTTGTAAAATGCTTTGAAGACAAAGGGTGCCACATAAATGCTTATCATTGTCTTAAAATACAAGGAATTGCATAACCTTGTGTGGGAAAAATTTGCTAGAAATTGTAACTTTACGAATGAAGACCAAAGCAGGAGAAGAAAGGACATCTTGCAAAATTGACTATTAAGAATTTTGAACAAAATGCCCTGGAGAGTCTGTCTGTAAAGAATTAGCAGAGACAGTCTTCAGGAACATTGAAAATACCTTCAGAGCATCATAAGATTCAGTAAACAAAGTTGGACTTTTCTGCTAATAACGAAGAGAAGAAAGGAAAGTTCTAAACAAATGGCTCCATTTAGCCTGGCCACAGTAATCAAGCATGTAATGGGGCCATTATGTGAATGCTGGGAAATAAGACATCTAGTTATGGACAGGCATTATTTCGAAGTGTATGTCTAATCCATCCTCAGTGGATGTGATTACTTACCTAGAAGATCAAGGAAATGGTATAGATATGTACTTTATTCAGGAAAGCAATTGGCAGAGCACTCCATCTGTGAAGATCATTCCAAGCAGCTCGTTCACTTGCGTCAGCTTAGAAATTGTTTACAAGTGGATAGGCAAGAAGATAATAATAGAATGCATGGAAAAAAATGAAGGAAACTGGGAATTCACATGTCTTCAGAGCACGAAATTAAACAAAACTCAGCCTTTGAAATGATCTAGAAGGTCTTTTCCGTGGTGTCTTTCATAAATACACTAATAAATTGCAGATACAGAAATACTTAGTCCTTTCTGTCCCTCCTCTCTACTACTACAGAGAATGAATGCATGAACTGCCTTGGGAGATTCTGGAAAACAAAAAAAACCATTAAAAATTGGCAGGGCTGCAGTTCCTCCAGATAAACCCATTCCAGGATGGATCCTCCTCCATGGGCTACAGCTCCTGCCTGAATCCTGCTGCAGAATGGGTTCCCCTCCATGAGGGGAGGTCTTCCAATGGGCTGCAGTGTGGATATCTGAGGAAAAAAGAACAATGCTGGGGATGGACTTGTTGCAAGGGCATAGTAGCAGGACAAGGAGTAATGACTTTAAACTAAAAGAGAGTAGGTTTAGATTGGATATTAGGAAAAGATTCTTTACTGTGAAGGTGGCAAGACACTGGCACAGGTTGCCCAGGGAAGTGTGGATGCTCCATCCCTGCAAGTGTTCAAGGCCAGGTTGTATGGGGCTTGGAGCAACCTGATCTAGTGGAAGATGTCCTTGCCCATGTCAAGAGATGTTGGAAATAGAGGGTCTTTGAGGTCACTTCCAACCTAAACCATTCTATGGTGATTCTGTGATCAGCTTCCATCATGGTCCTCTCCATGGGCAGCAGGGTCACCCCTGCTCCAGTACTGGGAGCACTTTCTCCCCCTCCTCCCTCTTTGACCTTGATATCAGCAGGACTGTTTCTTACACTTTTTTCCCTTATTCCTCATTGTCTGTGCAGTTCTTGCCCTTTCCTAGGACTACTTCACAGAGGCCCCACCAGTTTGGCTGCAGAGCTCTGTGGTTCCCTGCAGTGGGGGCATGGAACTGCCTGTGGACAGCACAGGGCCACCCCCTGCCTCCCCCTTTGGCTCCATCCCTGCAGCCTCCCCATGTCAGAGAACCTGCTAGGAAGAAAGGTGTTGACAGGTGCATAAGTTCAGTGATCAGTAATTTTACATTTTTTCCTTTCTTTTTGAGAGGGAACTGTTGTGGTGCTTACAGACAAGCTTAGGTGTATATTAAAATTTTATGTAGGACATTCCTGGTCCCTGTTTGTGCCCAGCAGGCAGGCTGCTGGGTGAGCCAGGAGAGCTGTGCTACTCGGAGCCAGAGCAGAGCCACTGTAACAGCCTCCTGCACTTTTTGGCCTAAAAGTCTATAAATCCGTAAGACTAACAGGAGTAGCGTGGTGACTCATCCGTGCGGCAATCAAGGTGTCACAGCAAATCAAAAGTTTCCATCTCTTCTTTGAGACGGGGATTCGGAGAAAATGCTGACGGTAATTAAAAGAATTGCTCATCCCTGGCTGTGAAAGCGCGGTGTGCCTCATAAGATATGCGTCTTATCTCCAAACTATTTATGGCTCTGTCTTGGGTAGGACGTGCTGGCACCCTGAGCTGTGGAGCAGGACGTGGCTTCCCAAAACAGGGTGTGCTGCTGGCGCCTCATGCTGCATGGGGCTGGATTTGGCATTTGGTGCTTTTCCCTGGTGTTCAGAGCTCTGACTTCGTTCTCTCAAGTGCCATCATCTGTTCAGATTATTCACTGGGAGCGCAGTACCTGTGCCTGATCTCCCTGTGCCTGCTTCTGTTGATGCCTAAGAATTGCTTAGATGATGGTAATTCTCAGTCTCCGCCTTTGACCACTGTTTGTGCCTTCACAGAGAGCCTGAATTTTAAGCCAACTGATTAATTAAGCTGCAACAGCATCACTGGATGGATGCTTCTCATAAAAGCTGTAAGGTTTTGTATGTGAGGAATAAATGCTCATAGTGATCTCTCTGTAATATTTTCATTTATGTCTCCTTGTTATGTTTTAGATCTCTGAAAACAAACTCCGTAGTAAGTTTTGTAGTGGTAGTAAAATGATTTGCTTCAACGACTCACTATCAGATGTCACAACATACTTTTGGTTATCCTTCTCATGTTTATGGGGAAATGGCAGTGTGAAGAAAGATTAATCAATCAGGAGAGTGATCTGTTATTTCCCTTCTCTTTTCATCTGTTCCAAAAACCTGATGGGCTGTGAGGCAGTGTCTCTAAACAATGCATATAATGTGTGCAGTTACTGCATGCTCAGCAGCCAAATGCAAACATTGCAGAGTAGAAACACAAGGTTTATCTAAAAATAAACAAAAAGGAAACTGAAATCTGTACTTCAGATTCTACACACAAGCTGTTCAAACAGTAAGATCTTAATAGTAGATTTAAAAGTGTCAACAGCAATGGCCTTGTGTTTTTGCATGGTTAAAACTTGTCAGCAAATGCAGTCTTTTGAGTGATAATAACACTAAAAGGCTTACAACAGATTGTCCTTGGTGTACTGCAAAACAAAAAAAACCTCACAGGAACAACAAGTATCTGTTGACCTGGGGTCAGCATGGGAATCGCAGGTCACTCTTGTAGGCTGAGAAGCTTCTTGAGGAAGGAGCAAAATCCATGAAATCATTGCATTGCTTAACCACACAAGTGGAAGGTCAGAAGGGAACAGACCTCTTCAGATTATATTTAGTAGCTATGAAGATTTTGCTTCTAGTAGTCACTTTGCACCACACAATATTCCCCCACCCCGTGCCTCCTCAGAAAAATTTCATCTGATCCAATCCGAAAGTCATCACATAGTCATCAGCAATTTTTCAGCAGACCAGACAAAATTATTCTAAAAGCAAAGAACAAATTATTTTCTCTACATATGTTCATGGACAGATGAGCCAGGCCAGATCCGTTCAGGAAGATGCAAGGATGGGACAGTAGCAAATAAATATGCAATGCTTCCAAATATTAAACTGTCCCCTGATGCTCCACTGTAAATTGAAGTGAGTACTGTTGCTGTTAAGGTCGGCTTTACACATATTTTTTGCTGGTGTTGACATCTACTGGATAAATTTGCTACTGACAGGAGGAATATGCTCTGTTTCAGAGAACAGGAGAGTGCTGTCCCCTTCTCTCAGGAATCTTGCATTGCACAGCTCTGTCTTGAGCAGTCATACATCCTCACCACTGCCTCTTTTGTTGTTTTCTTTTTGTTGTCTTCTGTTCCCAAAATTGTCCTGTGAGCAAAAATTCAATTTAAAGATAGTAAATGGCAAACACATTTGGGCAACAGACAGATGAAACAGCTGCTGTCTTTCTCCCATAGACCTGGATTTTTCTGTTTTGCCCAAGGCAGTAAAGGGAAATTAGTTTATTAGTTTCACATTGGTCACTGGTGAATATTGTCCTCCCTCACAAAAATAACACTTTAATTCTGCTTGATTTGAAATAATTGACCGATCAGGGGTGAGGCATGAGAAGGGAGCTACCAAGACAGAATTACACCGTTGGGCTGGAAGATCAATTGTTGGGGAGGAGAACTGAGACACTGCAGCCTTATATTACACCTGCCTGTTTATTACACTTGGCCTGAGGGGAAGGCAATGCACCATTCTGATCTGTTGCCTCGGAGAAGTACGGATGTAAAATGAATGCAAAATCAGGGAACAGCAAGTTGGGTTTTTATGTTAATACATTTTATATTGATATTGAGGACATTTCAGTAAACAGAGCTTCTAGTTTATAGAACAGCATATGTGTTTTTCCTTTTCTCTATGCCAATATACTTTCCTAAATGTGGTTTAATTTTTATTTTTTTTAGCTTCTCAATAATACTTGTAGTGATTGACTGGTAGCAGTAGCACAAATACTTAGTAAAATTAGTCCCACTGGAAGATTACTCAGATGCTAGAGCTCTTCTTACTCCTCCTTCCTCCACTTCTTCTGCCTGTTTTAATGATTTCATTTTAAGAAAAACGACCTGAGGCACAGCAGGGAGAGAGAAAAAAAATAAAAGTCACAAGAAAAAACAATAGATAGACTTATGCTTTGGCAAATCCTGGAACAGAAGCAAGTCCAGATGTTTGCTATACAGGCATTTGGCATGTATATAACAGCCTCGCTACAAGATTCCATATAGAGTTTTTGACAGCTTCGGTGGAATAAAAATGAATTATTGCTATTCAGAATAAAATGCAAAACATTTTGGCCAGTGCTTGCAAATCTAGTAGTTTTCAACTTATATTTTAACTAGATTCTTGGTATTCTTAAATACATATTTAAGTGGATGCTTGGCAAACATGATTTGATTTTTCTGTAGTATTGAAAGGTTCTACACCACCTAACATATCTTGAGAGGGATATGGTGAGTGGTTCATGATCTGTTTATTATTTGATCCTGTTACTTCTAAAGCAGCTAATTAAAAGCTGCAGACCTCTGGCCTAGAAAAGGTGTGCTGCTGATTTCCTTCGTTCAGCAAACAGCCTTCTTCCAACAGCTGAAAAGATAAAATATGAGTCACTTGGGCCAATTTTAAGTGAGAAGCAAGAAAGAGTGGTGGAAGAACTGGTAACAGGAATAGCTTTTAGGAGGCAGAGGAGCAAGCAGAGATGCAGTTAACTTTGATACTGGCTGTGGTATTAATTCGCTAGGATGGTGGCACTGTCCCTCTGGCTCTTGATGCATCGCCTTTCAAAACAAAACAAAAATAGCAAGTGGATGTAAGTGATACTTACTCTATTGAACCAGCTGAAAAGAAAGTCAATCCATTTTATGAAACGTGGTTAGGCCACGAGAGGTGATGAGCTGTGACTGCAGATGGACGGATAATGTTGGGCTCTGGCCAACTCCAGTGACATGCACTGAGAAGGGAATGTTTTGATCCAAAATCCCCAGGTGTCTGCAGGTGAGCAGCCCAGTATTACCAGACAGATAAAGGGGTGCCTGCTACTGATGGACTGGTACTAATGGTACCAGTGCCATGAAGCAAAAAGATGGAAATACGGAAATATGCAGAGAAACTCCTCTGCAGACTCTCCATAATCTCTAAAAGTACAGCAAGAATACAGGTGTCTCCTTAAGCGAAGAGAGAGCTTGTGAGGCTTTGTGAGTGGAGGCTAGTGGCAGTCACACATTTAGGGCACCAGAAACTGGAAAAACTGCAGTAATTCCCCATGGGTCAGAGATGCTGTGTATTCTCTGGGAATTCCCTTGCTTACTGGAGGATTGGGATATCTGCACCTTCATACCTCAGTGTGCCACAAATCATGTTAAAGTCTTGAAGGTCTTTGGACGTCTGTTGTTATAGACTGTGCTAGTCTCATGTTCAGTAAATTTAAAAGAAGTGTTGTAGATGTGGCACTTAGCGTTTAGTGGACTTGGCTCTGGTTAATGGTTAGACTTGGTGATCTTAAAGGTCTTTTGCAATCTAAATGACTGATTCTGTGATTTAATGTTTCTTTTTCTTTTTTTTTTTCTTTCTTTTCTTTTTAGTTTTTTTCCCCCTGATGCAATTTGCATGGAATAATCTCTTTTTATATACCAGATGGTTAGGGACTATTTTGTGCTATAAGTGTACATTTGCTCTTGATTTGGGGGAGTGATACATGTCTCCTTTTAACAAAACGTGTGTCAGAAAATTATGTGTGGTCAGAGGACATCAGTCCTGGAAAAGAAAATTTATTACTTCACCTGATGCTGGCTGAAGCTTTTTAAATGTGAACAGTGATAGGATGGGATGACCCAAAAATATCCTCTGAGAGGGAAGTCTGGAGTACGTTTTCTTTATTACAGCGTTTTGCAGCACTACAAGTGATCCAGAGATCTGATGCTGTAAAATACACTGCATTTAACCCTTACCTTGGCAGAGAGCTTTCTCCTGTAATAGTTTTGACTGATTGATCAGTCTTCCTCAGGGTCTGGAAAATTGATAATAGCAGTAAATAAAAGAAATTTCTCCTGCCTTGTCCAAAATGTAATTTGAAGACCTAGTCCCCTTCTCCTCCCACCCCTCCTCACCCACCTAAGAAACCATCCCCAGATGAGCCAAAATCCTGCTAATTAACCTTGGTGAGATTTATTTTGTGACATTTGGCAGCACTGGCAGTACCTTATTCTACATTTCTGCTTTATTAACTATGAATTCTTAGGCAAGATTAGGTATGTCAGGTCCTGGCAGGCACTTAACACATTTTGAGAAGATGGCCCATTTCCCCAGGAGAAATCCAGTCGTGTCCCTGCCTCCCCTCCCCACCTGTCCCCAGCAGGCACCCCTGGACCCTGGCCACCAGCTGTCATCCTGCCAGCCCCTGTGCCGAGGTGTTGGCCACCAGCTCTGCTGTGCAAGTCTTCCTGCACAAACCCTCCACCAACTGGCCTTTAACACGGCAGCTCTTGGCATTTGGGTTTCTTTCGTTTGCTTTTCATGCTAATGAGATAATTTAATTAGGGAAGTCAATGTTTTGGGCAGTGTTTTGCAAGCAGGAGTGTTACAGAGGGACGTTATGTTTTTCTCTCTCTCCGTTTTTAACAAGGCTGGGTTCCAGACGCTGCCAGCTACCCTGGACCCTGCGGAGACATCTGAGGAAGTTATAATGCCTTTGTGTAAAGTTCTGGTGGATTTTCATTTACAAAACTGCTGCGTAAAATTCCAGTCTTGTTGCTTTATAAGGTCTTTAGAAAGACCAAGAAGCTGTATCAGGTAGCATCTAGAATGGTTTTTTGGGGCTGGAGGGTGGTGAGGGTTGAATTTTGCGCTGAGCTTTTTGTAAGGTTGTGGGGATGGTTTGCGACAAAGCCATGGGGGAGAACAAGATCAACTGGGATATCTTTCCAGCAGAGGCTTGAACAGAGAGATGTAGTCGTTTTCTCCTGGAGTTAGGAGCTTTGTCCAAATACATACCCCAAACCAGTGTATTTTGACGTATTTTCTATGAATTTATAATTGATGATAAGTATATCTGAGGGTGTGGATGGAGGCCTTTTAGAATAGTCCAAGAAATTTGTAGGGTCAGGAGCATCTACAGAAGGAAACCCCTGCACCTGGTGTAAACTTCCTGAGTTTGTGTGTGTCCAGGTTTGGCGAGGAGCAGGATTCAAGATGGGACTCATCTTCACCTTCTGTTCCAGCAGTGTGAGCATTGGGACCACTCTGAATCTTTGTCAACTTTTCTCACCATGCAAGTGCTCATGGTCCATGAATTGGAGGATGTGTTACCCACTCTGCTGAGAATGTAAAAAATTCAGTATCTGAAAAGCAAATTACTATAAATAGGAAATTATCACAGAGAAGATAAATTTCCTAGAAGCTTAGTAATAAAACATACACTTTGAGAATTTTTAGTAAGCCCTCATTTAGGAAGGTTCTAATCTGTCAGCTGTGAAGGAAAGAAACTGTAAGGTATGGTTTCATTCACATCGTAACTGGGTTTTTCTTTTTTATTTGGATAGCCTAGTTTATCTTTTTACTTACCTAGAGGGAAGATTTCCATGTACATCTGAAGTACTCAGAAATAAAAAGTGCACAAACTTTTCTACAATATTTTGAGATAACAAAGCAAAAATCTCATTTTTTGCTTCTTGCACAGTGAGCTTTCTGCTGAGAAGACACTGTTGTGTTCATGCTCCAATTTTTTTTTAATATGTCCCAAAGCATCACCTCCTCCAGCATATATTTGGAAAATAAAATCCTATATAATCTCTTTAATCTACTGCTTCTTTATCACTTACAGGGTTAGGATTTGGGCTTTTTTTTTCTTTTTTTTATTTTTTCTTTAAGATCTGATTGCAGCAAAGCAGCTCAAGTCTCTCTGCCTTGTGTTGGATTTTACAAGAGCTTTACAGCTGTTTACAAGACTAAATCAGGGGTTTACAAAAGTAGACCTTGCTTGATAATAAAGTTGTTTCCTTGCCTCTCAAACATTTCTGGATCTTATCTTTTTACACAGCTGCTTGTAGTTCAGCTTTACAGAATCTCTTGATTGCATTCCTTCTGCATTTGTCTAACAGAGAGTTCTTTCACTGAAGTCACCCAAACAGAAAAAAAAGTAGTTAAGTAAAAATTGTGAAAATGGATGAGTCAGATCCATGTAGGCTTGTAACAGTGATTCTATATGTGTTTGTAAAGAAAGTCTTTGTAGGTTATAAAAAATGTTGAGCTCAAATAAAACATTTTGCTTGGCACATTGCTGAAGAGTTGCTCCTGAAGCTGCCAGGACTGCTAGTACCTTGTTTTATTTTGATTTTTTCAAGACGTGTACATGTATGACCTGATGATTGAGTTATATCCAGAATTTATGGTAATACTGATATATTTCGATGTGATTTTGGTGCCATGTGCATAAATTACGTCTTCAGACCTGTGCCTGGGGAGAGGTTGTTGTGTTGGTAGGCTCTGATAAAACTGCATGCCGTAACATTTCCCCTGCAGCATATATGTGAAATCATTCAAGCTTAGGTACTTAGACATCTTCTTTTTTATCGGTTACAGTTCTTCATGGTAGATCTGATGCCAGCAAATCTCTCATCTTCCTTTTTTTTTTCTTTCTTTCTCCTTTTCTGCCTTTTCCCTAATGACCATGTATCTACTTCTGTCACTGTCTCCCAACATCTCTCGCCTATCATGTTTCTGTAATGTTATTATTTAAAAGGTAAATTTAGAAACAAATGCTTACCCAGGAAAAATTTAAATTAAAAGCTTGACCTTTATTTTTGAAGTCACTTAATGAAGTTGACTAATAGTCTAAGAAATCTGATTCTCTAGCTTCAGACTGGCTGAAAGCCTGTTTTTCCTTATATTTATATCTGTGGGGACAGGCACTTTAAGGAGACCTTGACTAGATAAGCGTGGAAAGCAGGGAAAAAGCTGCTCCAAGGCTTGAGCCCGGACTGTCATTTAGAGGTACATGAATAGGAAGCATTTTTTCTGCAGAACAGTGAGTGTTTTGGGCTTGGGGGAAGAAGGGCTGTGTTTAAATGTATTGAGCATAAAATGGAATGTTAACCACTTGAGTTTAATAAATCTTCAGCAGTGATCTGTTTGAACCTGCTAAGAGCCCTGAGGACAGCACGCTGCTATCTCACACGCCGCTGGCCTTTTCCTTTCCTCGGTGTGTGTGTGTGTGTAAGCCGTGGAAACAAGGAACAAATGAGCTTGCATAAGAGATGTGGTGAAAAATGAGTACCAGGAGCAAGGTGGTTTTGTGCTAAGGAGGTAGGAAGATTTCCAAATGGCCAAAGCGTTTAGGATAAATTTGGAGGCTGGATATTTCATTTGTGTAAGTGCCCTACATTTCAGTCCCGAAAACACTCGCATTTTGCAGAAAAAACTTTCTCAGATATTATTGTTGAGCAAGCTGTTAGTATGAGATACGTCTAAAATTCCTGATTGTAGAAATAGTTATGATCTCTAGCAGGGGTACACTCACATTTTACTTTGCCTTGAGAGGGATAGATTTAAAGTAACTTCTTTTTATGGTCTCTCTTCTGCTGCATTGCATGTTTTGGCCTTGTAGGGTTGGGAGGGATCCTGTTCATTCCTCAGAAGGTGTTTGGTATTGTTTCATCAGGCTGTTACCCTCTCCTGGTCTACCCTCCCAAACTCATCTTTCTCTGGAAGTAAAGAATGGGGGAAGAGGTCAGGTGCATGTATAATCCTCATGCCTGGCTCCTGCATAACCCTTGTCTGAAACAAAGCAGGCTGTGTTCTGGCATTCTTTTTGCAGCACATGCACAGTGATTCAGTCTTGGGGACTTTTTGCCTTGCCATATCACTAAATCTCATTTTAGATTTGTCATGGGATTTGTATTTACCTCTGGTTGCTCGATCTCTCTTCTTTAGCTTACAGCCCTTTCCACAGCCCTCCCTTAATACCAATTTGATCTCCTTTTTTGCTTTGAATTCATCAGTTCATCCAGTAACTGCTATGGGCTTCTCTCTCTTCTCTCTCTTTAGCAGGGTGGGGGGATTTTTTTCCCCTCTAAGAGAGTTTTTGTTCCTTTTGGCTGCACGATAAAATCCTTTGATTCTATGTGACAAACGGGAACACGTTTCCTTTCTAGTAGAGGTTAAAGACACCCGGTGATTACATCTTGAGTAGAGGGTGAGGGAAGGTCTGTCTCACTGCCTTCACTGCCTTCACCACCTTCACCAGACTGTGTGCCAGCTGGATTGGGTGTACAGAGGGATTTTCAGCAGTAACAGTGTGCAATGTGCGTCCTCATGGACTGTGAGTCTGAGATGCACAAATCATGCATTCATTCTTCCTCTTGCTGGCTGTGTCTACACCCTGGGTTTATGGCTCTGATGTAGGGTAGATGTATCTGACATAGCTCAAAGCTTATCTGCTCTAGTACTGGCTCCTAGATGTGACAGCGTGGAGCATCATGCTGGCTGAGAAATCAACTCCACAACTGAGGTTGATAGATCTGTAATTAGCCAATGGGGCAGTGTCTGAAAAACACAGCAAAAATCTTATTTCTCTTCCCCAGTGCTGTTTAGAGGGATTTAAAACTAGGTAAGAGAAAATGCCTGCACATGAATGTTGAGGAAAACTTTCCTTAAAAAGGTAAAAACACATTAATTAATTGTAACTATTGATGTTGCTGTTTGTAAGTATTAGGCATTGATGTTTCTCCTTCTCTCTGTCTCCCCCACAGAAAGGGGTTTGTTTTATTTTGTTTTGTTTATTTTTAGGGGGAAAAAAATCTAACACAACACGTCTGGAAAATTGTAGCCTAGAATCAGATACTGTGGAACTGATACTTACAGGGTTAGGGTGGTGGCTGGACTCGATGATCTTGGAGATCTTTTTCAACCTTAGGGATTCTGTGATCTCTGCTGCAGTGGCTGCTGCCCTCCCTGCTGTCCGAGTGAGGTTTCCACTGGCCTCTGTCTCTGCTGTTTCTCAAGATGCTTTATTCTGCCCTGTGTCAAGTTCTGTGCAGGGGAATGTGATTATTACACTTGACTCAGGACATGCTGTTGGAGAAGTTTTTCTTATGAGTACAGAATATGTTTAAAGCATTATTATTTTGATTATGATCCTCAACAATAGTCTAGACAAAACATAAACTCTGGATCTAAAAATATATTTAAAAATTAGCTAGTCTGCTCACAACCCATTTCTTACCTCACCCAGCAGCTATTTATGAAAACATTTTCTATTCTTTCTAATTTTAAATAGCAAGCACTAGCAGTTGAATACTCATTTATTAGATGGTTATCCCCTCTGGTTTTTTTGCACATCTTGTTGCTGTCAAGTATCTTTGTACCCAGCCAAAAATGACATGTAGAAACAAGTAGTGTATATTCAATGCAACATGTTGGGAAAAAGAAAGAGTGATGTTTAGCCCCAGCTTTTATTTTTTCATTGGAAATACCATGAAATACAGTAGCTGGACTGAGAAGTGAATGTGCTCATGAAGAGGGAGTTGGTTTTTAAGTAAACTTCTTAATGCCTGGCTTAGTCACAGGCTTTTTTCCTGCTTGTAATTGACGTAGTTGCCTGTCAGTCTCATCTGATAGTAGAATTGCTGGGGGCAGGGTGCCTGGGATCGTGTGGCAGAAACTGCTCACTATTGACTTGTGTGCATGTGTGCTGCTGCTCTGCACTGAATTAAATGTCAGATGTGCTCAGGAGTGTGGGTGGGTGGAGGAGATGTGATTTGGTTCTCCCTAGTTGCCTTGACAAGGAGTACACTAATACAGCTAATGGAGATCCTCCAGCTCGAGAGGAGAAGGGCATTCCATTGGCAGCCACCATTCAGACAGTCACAAAAGACTTCTTCATACAGCAGTGGAGGCTGTTGGGATTAAAAAGAAACTTTTTCAAAGGCAAGGAATAATAAAGGATATTTTGAAATTGCAGCTTGCAGTTTGCAGGCTCCTTTTTTGCCTGACTTAGCAAAATGGTTATAAAACAAATGAAAGCATGGTTATACCTGTGGAATTTCTAACCTTTGAAGACACTGTGTTTAAGTACTGAATTTATTCTGAGATAGTTTTCACTAGAAAAAAAAGTTTGCTTTCTTCACCTCTACTAAAAGAAAAGTTTCTGTTTTCACTACAGTAGTTTTCACAGCACTGGCGTCTCTAGGGTTTCTTGTGGTCATAGTACAGCTGAGCTCACATGGTCCTTTGGTAAATACAGAATTAGCTTTCTGAATGAAAGTATCATATAGCCACAAAAATGTAAGACAGAGGAGTCTAAGTAAATACCAGAACTATCAGCCCTCAAATCATCAAGTCAAACATTGCAGCACATTCTACTAGAGAAAAAAAAAAACAGTTGGGTTAAGAGGGATGTTAATTCTGTGGCCAATACCAACACTATGGCGTGGTCTCCAGTGTAGGTTTTTACTGGAGGTGCTCATTCCTGGTCAAGGACAATGTAACCATCAAAAATGCAGGTGCTTGGGACATTTGTTTTGGCCTTTTGCTGAACATAATGATTATGGGATGGAATTTGGCAGGGTTTTATAATATACATTTATATTATTGAATATTTAACTGAGGAAGAGCATTCTTTGTCTCAGCTAGTAGCTTTTTAGTGAACCAGGTGAACCTTTCATCCTTCAGGCGTAGTGATTGGTTTTGTTTGCCTTTTTAGTTTCTACCAGGTGAATAACTAACATTGTTGATCGGCATGCTGTTTTATAAAACTTTCTAAGTTTTTTTATCTCTCTTAAGAAGTTTCTTATCTTCAAGTTTCTGGGTGAGTTTAGTTCTGGCTCCCTCCACAATCCTTATAAACAGATGTTCTTGCCATCCATTTTTGTATTTAAGAATTTGTGAAACAACATTGCTTCCACTGACCTCATGTCATTATTACAAAGAACTTAGTGGATCGTGTGATGCAAGTAAAATAAATCAGGTGCTGCAGTGACCTAGATACTCATTATTTATTTATGGAAATAAATACATTTAGAATTTGTTCATACTGTTTCTTCTATTCCAAATGCTGTAAACATTCATTTACTCAGAACTCTGCTGGGAAAATAGCATTATTGCCACCATTCTGCACATTAGGAGACCTTGCCAGGAAGACTTCAGTAACTACTATAGGCTATGTAACATATAATTATCAGAACTAAGATTAGATGTTGGGAGTCTTGACTCCCAGCATTGTGCTAAGACATCCCTCACCTGGCAGATACAATCTGTGGATAGCAAAGACTGAGGGATGCTAGGGGCAGGGTGATCACGCAGAACAATTTGGTCATAGATCACCTATGGGTATTAGGTGTTTTAAGTCTAGCCAGAAGCACGGGAGGAGACAGAACATGTTGGCCTGCCCTGGACAGCATCCTCACTGTGGGAGGGTGTCACAGAGTGAAATGTTCCTGTAGGAGCTTCCAGGGAAGAGGTCTAGCAAAAAGGGGGGTTGTGTGAAGCAGTATTTGGCTTTGAAAATAGAGAAGTAATGGGTAGATTTGGCAGATAGATTTTTTTTTTTCTCTTTGATCTTTACCATCAATATTTGTTCATGTGTCAGGTACTGGAAAGAGGCTACAGAAAGGGTCTGAAGACTGCAGAGAAAACTGCAAGATGGAGTTGTTGGGAATGTTTTCCTGTTGTCAGAACATTGAATTACTACTTTCTTCTAACTTGGCTTTTCACAATTTGTGTGCTTTTGCTTGTTATTTTGCTGGAGAGTTTGGGCAGGTGGTGTTTCTTCAGGTCTGTGGGACTGGGCTCTCCACTGTGTCCTTGTACTTGTCTAAACTTTCTCTGTTGTGTTCTAGATTAATATTCACTACAACACTGCTCACTTCCTCTTGATGTTCAGCTGGGAAAAGAGGAGAAACAATGCTTTCCTAAGGCAGAGAAGGCAAGGCAAGGTCTTGCCCTGGTGGTTACAGTTACTGTGCTCATCCCTAACTCCTCTTCCTCATTGATCTTCCAGGCAGGCTCTCGAGTTCCCCCTGAGACGCCGCTGCCCTCCACCGAGATGTCACGGCACCACAGCCGGTTTGAAAGAGATTACCGTGCGGGCTGGGAGCGCCGGGACTGGAGCTCCAACGGGACCCCCGTGGGCAGCACCAGCTGCAGCAGTGCCAGCACCACCAGCAGCTCCCGGCCCGGGCTGCTGCCCCTGCCCATCGTCCCTGCGCGCCTCCCCGCCCCTGCCACCGCCGCCTGCACCACCGGCAACAGCGATGTCATCACCAGCCTGGTGGCCAACTCCTCCCCAGCTTCCAGTACCAAAGTAAGAATTCAGCTCTTCTTTATTCGTTTATTTATTTATTTATTTATTTGTTCATTTATTTATTTATTTTGTTTTTTTAAGCGGGGTTGTTATGTTGGAGGGATGTTAGAGATGGAGCGTCATCCGTCCCTTTGTATTGTGAGGCTTGCGTTCATGGGATAGCCAAGAGTAGGAAAATGAATTCACATGGGCAGTCTGTGTCTTTTTAGTTCTCTTCTGTGTTGTGCATACACCAGGGTAGGTCTTTCTTACTCCAAGACCGAGTGTCCCCATGCTTCTGAGAGGCCCAGGCAGAGCTAATGTTTTCTTCCTTTCACCACTGCCTACATTTGGGCTTTATGTGGCTTTCCCTGGAACTTACTGCTTCCACTTTTCTTTTGGGAATGCTCTTCTTGTCTGTTGACCAAGGCAGAGCTGTGGTTGACAGCAAGTGGATCTGGTTCTCATCCAGAGGGAGTGGAAAGTGACTAAAGGTCATAATTTTGGCTTAAGGGGGTTTTTCTTTCTCTTTAGTTGATAGTTTCCTATAAGATTCTCAAAGCTTCATTCTTAGTGCAGGTTGGAGTAAAACTGTGGCACTGCTATAACCAGGCTTGCTCATTTGTGCAAAAATGCACGCTAAGGAGTGAGACAATGTTAAGCACCAAAGAATGGAAGTCACTAGTAAACTATTGGGCTTTTTTGTTTTCCAGTATATTATTGGAGGGAAGAGGGTGAGTTTTCCTTTTAAAATAAGTAGCCCTTGTAGAACTGCAAAGTACACTTGATATACTTGGAGAAAGTTAAGGTTTCTTTTTGCATGCAGATTCAGGTAGAACAGCTGGGAACAGAAAAACTTGGCAAATGGTAAAGGTGACCACAGTGCTGGCAAAATGAGATGGAAGCACTGTTGGGTTTCTTTTTATGATATTTAACATTTTCTTTCAACTTTGTTTCATTTTAATAACTGAAAGTGCCAAATACAGCAGATGCAGACAGAGGGAAAGGAGACAATGAAGTTATTTAAAGTAAGCCAAGAGCAAGCTGAAATTTTGCTGCAGTACCATTATTATATTGATTTTTTTTCACACTGTAGAGAAAGAAGGTCAGTGCTACAGAAGGAAACCTTAGCCCAAAGTGTGGTTGTAAAAATTTGCCATGGCATCTTAAAATTATTTTCATTTGGAAGAAGCTACTCAGATTCTGATCAAAACATTTTTAGTGTTCTCCAGATGCTATCCACTGATAGATGCATTTCAATCATGCTTTGTCTGGAGATGATTGAAGCAATTTTGGAGCCAAAGCAGTGGTTTCATTTATCATGACCTTTGTTGCTGAGTCTACTTAGAGTCCAGCAATTGTCTGGAGCTGATCAGCCCTTTTCCCAGATGTTCAAAACCATTTTGAAGCTTATCTGTGCTAGTAAACCATGTGTTTGTTGGGGGAGAGGAGGCAGGAACAGCAAGTTAAGTGCCTTTTGATCATATGCTAGATGTGAACTGTCTTCTAAATTACCTTATTAGACAATTTTCTGATGACTTTCATTAGTAAGAATGTTTTGGCATGAATAGATCAAAAGCAATAAATAGACAAGAATGGAGGTAACAGGAGACACTTTTTATTCTGAGAACTGTTAATCAGCTGTGTAATCTCCCATAAAATAAATTTGTAAAAATGCATAGAATTTTTGCCCCAGCTTCTTCTGCTGTGAATCAATGAAGCAGCTCTAACTAAAAATGCAAAATTGCATGTATTATAGAGGAAAAAACTGTAAAGAGGTGAGAGAGGTAGGTAGGTAGGTAGGTAGGGTAAACAGAGATGTAAGGGTGTGGTGCTTATCAAGCTTCCAACTAATAATGTGAAATGGTATCACAAAAAACATCAGGTGCTCCTGTTTCACCCTGCCTGACTGTGTCTCTCCTTCACACACAGCACTTATGCTTGTTGTCAGCCAGGGATTTTCCTTGGTAGAATCCAGCTAATGGCTAGGCATAAAAATTGCATCCATATATTGAAGAGATCACAAGTTAGAAAAAAACAATGTAGAAACTTGGTTTCTTTAAAAAATAAAAACATGAAAATTGAAAATCTAAAAATACTTCAAAAATAAGCCAAGCATGTGCTAAGTTGCCTTGAGCTGTGGAGAGATCAGCCTGCCTACCTTTTGCAACCATTTTTGTCAGCATGTTTGTGGGGTACCAGCCGGTGGGAGATTGGTGACATCTGACAGCTGGATTTGTTAGTTGTGTTTTGGGAGTGAGATATGTCATTGCTGAGCTGCCCTTCTGCAGGCTGGACCTCCCCTAGCATTATGCCAGGTCATTAAACTCAGTGGCAAGGGTGTGCCCCACACAAGAGGTGATACAGTGGATAAGATGTCATGAAGGAAGAAGATTGGTAGCCTGGTTCTCCTTGTCTTACTGTCCCAGGAGATCAGTACAGCCATCAGTGCTGCCCCAGGCTGAGGTCAGAAGGGACTCTTTCTCCTGTCCAGTTACCAGTTTTGACTTCAGCGTATTTTCCGGAGCTGGTTTGGCAATCTCAAACCATAGAGAGCTACCATCTGTAGCCCTTCAGACTGGGTTCCTACTTACTAGTTATCTTCCCAGCTAAAAGTTTGCTTTGTTTCTTTGTAAATCAGTCTGTCCTCAGTCCTTTGATCCTTGGTTCCTCTAGTTTCCTGCTATTGACCAATTTCAGTAGCCTCCAAATAACTCTGCATCTTTTGCATCCCCTCCGTTCTTCATTTGCCTTTGAAAATATGGGTGCTAAAACTTAGATACACAAACCAGATGCATCCTTTCAGCATCAGACTCACCATTCCCTTGCATGGGGATAAAACTGCTCCCTCCCTCTGTTTCCATGTCTGTATAGCAAATAATTGCTCCAGACTTTTTTTGCCGAAGTGCTAAATTGGTAGTTACTAAAAATTCATATACATGGCATTGCCCTCAATTATGAGTTACCAAACAGCCATAGTATTGTCAAATACTGAAGTGAAGTCTGTTTGACAAGGTCTCTCTTCTGGGTGTCTATATTGGCAGATGTAGGTCATATTCCCATCCTTCAGCTCAAGGTTAACTGAATCCTAATGTGACAAATTCAAAATGGAGGAAAAACTTCTTTTCTGTCTGACTTGTAACTGGACTGTATGACTTGCTGTGTGATGGAATTGTTCAGGGAATTTATAGATAAATTGTTTTAAGGACCACTAGTCTATCTAATCTGGCTGAAATATGGAATATGGTCTTTAAAAATATGTAAATGTGTGTAAGATTAAAGACTTTACCACGACTTACGTGATATGAATAGAAAAAGCACTGGAAAGGAGAGAACAAAATGAAACCATTTTCAGGGGGAAGCTTAGGATATGTAAGACGGGCTGTGAGGGGGTTGGGTTTGGTCTATGATTTTCATGCTTCTGGAGGAGCTTTTTACTATTTTCTGTGGAGGACTTTAGAAGGTTTTTATTACTAATTATTAATGTGTAGGAGAACTTCAGAACTAATTATACTTTGCAGACCTTTGAAATTTATTCTCAAAGCGTACCTGTAACCTTCTTACCACAGATGCTTTGGTACAAATCACACTTAGTGGATCTGCCACCTTTAAGTGGTTATGGATGTTTGGTCTGAGTTATTTAAACAGAAAAGCTGTCTTTTCCCAAGCTTTATTTTTTTGCTGAGCAAAATGACAATGAGACTTTGCACTGCTATAACCCATTTCATTGGAGGCTGCCAGAAAATACCAGAAAAACTATTTAAACCTCATCAACCTCTAATAAATAGTTTGATGCTGCACATCCAGTATATTGGCAGGGAAAGTGAGGCACTCAGAGGTAGTGATTTTTGGGTTTTCTGCTCATTCTGTGCTACTATGAGCAAAGTTTCAACTCTTTTACCCAATTTGGTTTTTCTACCCTGATTCTGCACCCAGAGGCAGCACAGTTCAGAGGGATGAGTCCTTTGCTGGAGATACTTCCTCAAGCCCTCCACCGGAAGTCCATAGGAAAGTGGAATCTTGCCAATAAACTCTGTGTTTGGATCAATTTGTCAGACTCTGAGCTCAGCCATGTGTGATGATTGAGCTCAGGATTGGTTCTGTGCATGGTGGGGTTTGGGGTTTTTTTCTGTAGTTGAGGTTATTTATTGGTCAAAGGAAACTATCCAAGAAATCCTTTTAAGACTACAGCACTGCTTAAGATATTGGCAACAAAACAGTCTGAAATTCATTTAAGGATGCTGCACACCATTCCAGCTATGTTTTCTGTTCATCTCAGCAGCACCTTCATTCTTTGTTGCTTTTCTGAATTACTTTGCGAGTTACTTGTACAATTTTCTCCATCAAAGCTCCTGTATCACAGCTTCAATTTGGAAGTGTTGTCATGGGCTGTAATTTGAAATTTTATTACCGAGAGATTTTTTGGTTATAGAACATTTACTTTTATCATCTCTATATTATTTTTAAATGCCTGAAAAGATTGATACATCAACAGAATCTGTGCACCACCAGGCGAGATCTATTTTTTTTTCCAACCTTAATTTTAAAAACCCTTTGCTTGGAACATAAATTGATTCTTCAGCCCCCCAACACTTAATGATTTGTTATTCTCAAGGTTAAACCTATGACAAATTTTACAAAAGCACCAGTCATCGGTTTTGATGAAATTTTCTCTAGTTGAGTTCAGGGATAGCTGTGCAGTTTTAAGTCTTTAAATAGTGTAACTGAGGCGTGATTGTGGCCTCTTGTTCTCACAGTACTCCTTTAGCATTTAAGACTTGTGTGTTATTGCTACCAGAGTTTATCCCACTGTGGTTAGCCACGGTTATGATGTGGGAGGGAAGACAGTGATGATCAAACGTTTGTTAACCTCTCTGGAAAGTCAGGCAAGGATTGCAGGTGAAGAAGTAGCCAGCGCTGACTTTGTGCATCAGTACAACTAAGTAGCATTAAAAAAACAAGTGGAGAGGGAATAAAATTCTTACCGTAAAGGAAAAACAAGTCAATATGGCTGAGGAATTCACTGTAAAAAGGAATAAAGGAAAACAGCACAGAAGTAAAATGTTATATTCTTCTTTCCTTCACAGGCCAAAAAAATGTATCTCCCTGAACAGCAGCCTGTCAGATGCTGATGATTTGCAGTAGGTTGCAGGATTTGTGTTGTCTGTTCTCTTTCTCTCGCTTAGGAGGTGGTGATTTGCGAAGTTCGTGTACGGCTTCCACAAATATTTAAAATATTGATTAAGCAGAGGAAGAATAAACACGAATTGTTTTTCGAGTTACGCCTTATGTTGTACATGACTAATTACATACAACAATTTGCTCTGCTACGGTAACTGAAATTTATGTACTCTTTTTATTATAAAACATAAGATGCTTGCATAAAGAGAGAGATTATAAATATTGGAATACAACAGTTGCTAGAAAACAGTCAAAACATGGTGATGAAATAGATGGGATTTGCTCTTCCAGCTTCTCTGTGAAAGCTGTTCTTCTACTCCCAATGGGTTTGTACTGAGAGCTGGCATATTTTTGTCACTATTTCAGAGAGTAGCCTGGTGGTGCTTCAGTCTGGACATGACACAGCTGTCCGGCCCAAGTGCAGTCCAGTGGCAAAAGCTGTGTTAAAGATCCTCAGATTCTTTTGGCAAATTACTGTGATGGTACACAGGGCTTCAGTTGCGGAATGTCAAATTGTAACAGTGATTTTTTATTTTCCAGAAACACATTTTTATCTCTGGATACATTTTTAAAATAGAGTCATGTCTTGTTCCATTGGTAAATGAGATGCAAGCCTGTTCCCACCTAAGCAGAGACTCCTGATGCACATGAAGCTCTGATTATGGCAGGCTATGACATGAATGCTTAGGAAATCAGAGCAATGCCCAGAGTACATAATACTGATGGTTTGTAACAGAACAAAAGGACAGGTTTTCCCTGGCACCCAAATCACATACTCCTGGTTCTTTAGGCTTGAAAATTCACTAAGCTTTGCAAAATTTACATTTTGGGCTGACGTGCAGCTTAACTGGATTGCAGCTTCCAGACTGAACCTTTTGTGAGTAGTCCTCAACAAAGGAGAGAGAGACAGAGTAAGTTATGTTGGCCATGACATGCCATCACACCAGCCCAGCTGGGCTGAAACCAGCAGGGTGCACCAAAAAAATACCGTTACAGTATCATCTTTGTATCCTCAAATCAGAGAGTTACTGTAGGATTTGCATTTGAGGAATCAACAGCTTGTACAAGGAATGAGAGGAGGAAACAGATAGATTTGGTCATTGACTCTCAGGACACATTTTTCTTTCCTCTAAATACAAATTGACAAAAAATGTCTGTGAATTGAACTGAGCAATTACTTCTGCTGAAGTAATCGCATTATGCTACTACAAAAAAGTTACAACTCCTGGGAAATATTTGTACCACCAGGGCAGAAGAGAGCAAAGGGAGCCTGGTGGTGGGTTCCAAAACTGGTGTGATGAAGGCATGGAAACAGAGGAACCAAATCTTGCCTTTGAAGGAAAGGGAGATGTCTTAGGTGTTTTCCAGACTCTTCTCTGAAAGGCTGTTCCTAATGATCTGTGGCTCTAGGGAGGGCTTAGACTGTGCTGATGATCTGCCACTTCCTCTTACCATCTCATTTCAGTATTTTTTTCTCAGATGCATCTGTACATATTTTTAATAGTGTAGAAATTGGAACATACAAAATGTGGGTTTAATTTGTCAACTTTTGCAGATACTTTATTTGGCCAAAATCGGTTGGAAAGCCCTGGCATGCTCATTAATCTGTAAAGTCATAAAAAGCTGCTTGGATTTTTTTACTTGCAGTGTGTTTATCATCTGTTGAAAGAGCTAAGAGGTCTGGCCAGTTTCTAGGCCCAGTTCCATTTGAAGATGAAAGGCAGCATTATTGAAGCATTAATTGACATCGCCAAATACTTACAAGGTCACAAACATGACAGCTTTGGATAAAGAAAAAGGAGTATTTCTGGGCTTTGGCACTTAGAAGAAAAAAAATCTCTTGACTTCCAAAGGGAATAAATATCAGTCATAAAACCTAAATAAAATTGGTGTTGGCCAGGATTTAAGTGCTTGATTCTCTAAAATGATTTAGAGTTATTTTTATTTTCTTATTTCTTTCTCAGCATTACATCGTTTTCACATGTATTAGTTGCAGATTATCCATTCAAAATAAAGCAAAATATGTACTTGTGTCATTCAGGAGTCATGGTGTTTCATTATAAAATTTGTCCCAGCCTCCTGTCAAGCTAAAAAAGCCTAGGAGCTGCCTTGCCTGTGATTTGATGTAGGTTACTAGAGGGTTTATTTCCAAGGAGCAGCACTTCTAAAGGAGGGCAGGTTCTCTGAGTAATAGGTGCATATAATCCTGGGGTTGGTTGCTGTCATTTAGGAATGTAATGCTATTGTCACCATCAAACACAGCCACAAAATGAATTTTACAAGGAATCACTTGGTGGTTTCCTATTATTTTGCTGTCAATGCTTAATAGGTAGGGCCTGGAGATTATTTTCAAGAAAGCTGATACTTTCTCAGCAAGGTAGTTTCTGATTTTGGTGTTGCATGAAGAGGGTAATGTCAGAGAAATCAGTGAGGGAAGGGATGGCTTGATTGAGGTATAAAGGATCCTGATACAAACAGTTTGTTAGAGGACTGCTCTACTGTTTGGCTGGGATGTCTGCATACCGTGATTTTTATTATAACAGGAAAACAATGGTAATTTTTAAAAAACACAGTTTTAATGCATAGCAGAAGGAAAAATACCTTATATGACAAATGTAGTATTTTCTTGATGGCATTGGTTTCCTCAGCTTGAAAAACAAATGAACCAAATGAATAAAAAGAAAAAAAGGAATAGAAGGGAGAAAAGCTTCACTTCTTCCTATGATTTCCATGGGTCTTGAGTTCCTCCTTGATACAACGCTTGTCTGTGACGTCGATAGACACAAAAATAAATTTGTCCCTGGGAGTGATAAACAAGACATTAAACTCTGCAGTCTGGCTCTTGGAAGGGGAATGCTGCACCTTCAAACACTGGACAGGGGCTGATGTGCTCCGGGCATAGCGGGACTGACACTCCAGACTGACATTAAAGCATCACCACTGCCCTGTCTACAATCCTGAAAATCCTCTTGAAAAACTGCCCAGGCCTTGAAGAGGAGCGTGAGGATCTTGTGACTCTGTGGCATGGAGTGTGGGCAGGCTGAACTGTGCCAGGGAGGGTGGCAGTGCCAGGGGTCCTGTTACAGCAGTGATGCTCTGTCCTGGTCCTGTCCCCACAGTGCTCACAAGGTGCAGACATCTCCTGCAGAAATGGAAACACACGGAATCACTTCCCTGGGAGTGGGCAGAACAGAGGTTCATTGTCAGTGCCTGTGAGAGCAATGTAGGGGAGGCCATGGAAGGAATTCCTCACACTTTTTCCTGACTCTAGTTTCACTCTGTAGAAGCAGCTCTGATGAAGATTTATAATCTCACATTTCTTTTAACAGAAGCATGTGTAAAAGGATAACCAAGTTGTTTTGTTGGGCTTTCTCTTGGAATTTGAGGCATTACTGAATGTTGAAGTGATGGTTAGCTGCTGTAACACTCTGTTCTTGGATGAAGTGGGCACTTTTCAGGAAATGAAATGCACGTTTACTTTGCTTTGGAGGAACCAACTATTCCAAATTCTCCTGAAAGCTGGTCTGCCTCTGCTGGTTTTGGTTGTTCTCTGCTCCTGTCAAGCTGAAACACATGTGATTGTTACCCACTACAATTTAGCATGACCAAACTGGTTGACTTTGTAAAACAAAGCTTGTAGAAGTTCTGAAGAAAAATAAATGCTATCTGTGAACTGGTGTTTGTGTGTAAAACAATATGCACCCACTGTATAAATAATAACTAGTAATAAATTCTTTGTATCATAGCATTATTTCTTACTGTTTGTGATCCCAGGTCTTTTATGGTAATCCTGAAACAAAGCACTGAGAAGTATGTGAATAACATTTACTACTACTAAGTTGTTGCACAAACATGTCCACAAGAAGCAGGTTTCTTGGCCGTGTCATTTGAATGTGTACGATTATATACTGCTTATATTATAATATTAAATATAATTAAAATTATCCTTTAATTCCAAAATGTTATACAAAGCCTGTACTTTAAAAACCACTGGGGTAATGCATGAAGTGAAACATTTGGTAAGTGAAACAGAGGAATCATTGAGGTTGGAAGGGGCCTCTGCAGATTGTCTGGTCCAGCCCCCTTGCTCAAGCAGGTTCACCTTGACCCAGCTGCCCAGGACTATGTTCAGAGGAGCTTGAGTATCTCCAAGGAAGGAGACTGCTGTCCTCTGTGGGCCACCTGTGCCAGTGCTCCATCATCCTCTCAGTAAAACAGTGCTTCCTGCTGTTTATAAAATCACAGGAACATTTAGGTTGGGAAAGATCTTTAAGATCATTGAATCCAACCATCAGCCCAGCACTGCCCAACCACCACTAAACCATGTCCTCAAGTGCCTCATGTACACATCCTTTAATACTTTTAGGGGTATTGACTCAACCACTTCCCTGGGCAGCCTGGTCTCAGTGCTTGATAGTCTTTCCAGTGAAGAAATGTTTCCCAATATCCAGCCTAAAACTCCCCTGGTGCAACTTTCCTCTTGTCCTAATGCTTGTTACGTGGGAGAAGAGACTGATCCCCACCTTGCTACCAGCTACAAGCTCCTCCTGTTTGTTGCACACATTAGTGTGGGTGCAGGGTCCAAAACTGAGAGAAGTCCCAATACAGCTGCAGAATCTCCATAGGAAAAACTGCAACTCTGCACATGACCAGGAATACTCTGACTTAACATCAAAATGTGCTTTATTTTGAACAGGAGAGAGCAAAATGATCTGCAGAGGTCCCTTCCTACAAAAAGCATTCTGTAATATCCTGAAAAAATCCTAGGATTGAATCAACTCTTCAGTATATTTCCCAAGGCAGAGTTTTTGATGGTTTGCTTTAAAATAATACCCAGAATCCTCATCGGCCAGTAAATACCAGAACTTTGGATTTATTTTAGGTCTTCTGAGCCTGACTCCTATCTTGGCAAAGTCATCACAGTCTTGCTTTTGAACAGTTTGTTTCCTTTAGAATTTTTGCCTCATGCTGGGATGGAGTAAGACTGCATAATTTATCTTCCTTTTCCTCAAAAGCTGAGCAATAGTTATACCCCACATGGATTTGAGACATTATTATCTTTCTAAGCTTCCATTAATTATCTTTATCATCCCTGCTTTTACAGGTCTAGCATTTATCTTTGCAAGGTTCTTCAAGCTGGATTATAGAAGAAAATTTGAGTGTATTAATTCCATTTTTGCTTATGAAGTTTTAAACTCCATTTCATAAACATTTTTTCTATTGCTCACAATAATCCTACTGATAGCTTTCCTGTGACCAAAGTGTCTGATGTGTAGAATTGATGACTTTTAGGGTCATCATGCACATGAATAATTATCTCAGATGCACTGCTTTGATTAAGACACACAGATGTGTACAGGTTTTGAGGATATGGATCACACATGCTTTGTTTGCAGCCTACAAAGTTGCCATTCACCTTGTTTTCTCAGCCTACTTAGAAATATGAGCTGCTGTACAATAAAGTTTAGCTCAGGAGCAGTGCATCTCAGCTATGATTTGTACAGCTGTTACAAATTTCATGATAAATCCATCTTCACAGAATCGTAGAATGGTTTGGGTGGGAAGGGACCTTTAAGTTCCAATGCCGTGTCCTGGGCAGGGACACCTCCCCATAGAGGAGGTTGCTCTGAGCTCCATCCAAGCTGATCTTTAACATTTCCAGGTGTGGGGCAGCCACAGCTTCCCTGGGCAATCTGATCCAGTGCCTCACCACCCTCACAGTAAAGAATTTCTTCCGAATTCCTAATCTAAACCTGTTCTCTTTAAGTTTGAAGCCATTCCCCCGTGTCCTGTCACTCCATGCTCTTGTAAAATAGTCTCCCTCCATCTTTCTTGTCAGCTCTCTTCGGGTACCAGAAGGCTGCAATTAAGTAATACCAAAACCAAAGCCTTTTCTTCCCCAAGCTGAACAATCCCAGTTCTCTTGGTGCTCATTTCCGTTTTCATGTTAGGTAGATAATTCCCAGGTTTTCTTGTATGTTGCTAATGGTTGCTTTGCAAAGGGACAGGGCAGTCCAAGTCCGGTGTCAGTGCTCTTTTGAGACTGGGGGATGCTCTTGGATGCCAAGTGGGGTGACAGAGGACTCTTCTAAAATAACCAGAACTCAAAGAGTAGAGCAGGACACTTCTAAATCCACCTAGACAGACCCCAACTGACCACTTCACTTTGTGTTCCTCTTCAGGTCCCTGTGGACTACATTATTCCTCAGGTTCTGCTGGCTGGTTGTCCTGTAAAATAGTGCTGTGGAGTCTTCTCAGGAGTGGAAATGGAAAGAGAAAAGACAATACACACAAAAGTCAGCAAAGGAATTTCTTGTTAGAAAGAAAGAATAAATGGCTCACACTGAGGGTAGCCAGATACTGACAGAGGTATTGCTGCATACCCTGGAGCTACCCAAAATTCAAGTGGTGAAAGCCCCAAGCAATCCAGTGTTGTCTTTGCATGCTCTAGGAGGGATTGTAATTGGTTGCTTTCCAGAGCCCCTTCCCAAGAAACCAGGCTGGTTATTTTGTGGTAGTGGAAGCCTGCAAAAAGCTGTGGAGAAGTGTCTTGGAGAAAAGTCAGTCGAGACTCTCCTAAAAGGTTTCCTTCGGGGAGCAGAGAGGTGGCACCTGCCACACAAAGGTAGTTAGGGAAGTCACCTTGACCTTGTCTGTAAGTCTGCAAAGGCAGTTTTGCTTACCTCACCTTCTGAGCTGTTGGTAAGGGAGTGAATTTGCTCTGCAGCAAAGACCTTTTGTATCATTCTTTTGGTATGGATCAAAGAAAGTGCTTCAAAACCAGAGGGAGGTAAGGCAGTCACAGCAGTTGTTGAGCAGTGTGCTTTTCGCATCCAACTCTTTGAACTAGGACACAAAGCAAAGCTTAGGCAATGCTGCAAAGTTTGTGGACCAATTAATTTCATTTATTTATCTTTTTACCTTTCTACTTCAGTCTCAACATCTTTCTCCTCCTGTCCCATTTTCCATCAGACACTTGATTTAGACTCTTCTGACGCTTCCCCCAGCATTCCTGACTGTACTGGAAGCACCATCATTTCTTGGCCACTGAATGATGGTAAGAAATTCAACACACTGGGCACTTATCACAACTATTTTGACCTTCCGTTGTTTTGGCAAATGGGACACCTCAGTGGAAATAAGGCTGTCTGGAAAACAAAGGGGAAAAAAAAAAACAAAACCCGAAGAATAAGGAAGGGAATCGTGACAACGCTTAAAAATGTGAATTTGGTTGGATACTCTTTTTTTTGTCTGTGTTCCAGCCAGCTCAGCTCAGTACAGCTGTGTTTGGCGAGGTCTCCCCAAGCAGATCAAGCAGTGCCAGGGCACGAGCCCAAGAGCTGGAACTTGACCATCTATACCATTAAATTGTTAGCACAGGCTCTGCCTTTCGCTCAGCCTGGACCAGCTAGTGCTGTCATAAACAATTCCCAGACATGGCCTAGGGATTAGCAAGAGCCAGCAGCCATTCCCAACTGGCAGTTTGGATATAGCCACCTTGTTTTGGAGGGTAAAAGTGTATAATCCTGTGAACGTGGCCAGGCCATATAATTTGGCCTTAGAGCCATATAACAGATCCTGGCTCTGTTTTGTTTTCTAGTTATTTGGACAATTTTGGGTTTGAGGCAAGTGTAATTGGTTTTACTTGACTCCACAGTTTCACACTTGACTGAGTTGTATCTGAACAATAAGGAACACAAGCACATCCCCACTTTGTCTCTGCTTTAGGCCAGTGTACCTGTGCACTAAGATGGTGTGGTCTGACCCTATTGAAAATTGTCACAGCAACTTGAATAGTTTGTGAACTCACTTTTCCATTAAAAATAGAAATGCATAGTCTAAGGGAGTCTAGAAATGTGTCTTCTACAGAATTATATCAGCTGGTTTTCAGAAATCTTTGTCAAGGTTTTGCACATGGGCCACCAATTTCTGGCAAATTGAGTTTCTGTATCAGAATGAATATGTTCTGTAGATGTGCCTCGTGCCAGGAAATGATTTTTATGTTTTTAGTTGTATCTGGAAATAAGAGATTGTGATAGATACTGGACAGATGTTAGCATACATCTGGTATGAAAGATCATGACAGCCATTAAGTGTTGAAGTAAACACCTCTCACTACCTGCAAAGTTGGTTTTTCATTTAGTGGCCTGTCTCTTTTCTTCTTTTCTCAACACACAGTGACTAGAAAATAATACTGCTTTCTGTCAATGAAAGCCCCATGAACCTATGCTAGCTGCCAGAACTGGGGAAATTCCAGAAGTGTGGTTATATCCTTTTGTCCTGCCCTGTTTTCATCCTCATGCTTCCATTTCCAGCTGCCTGAGGTAAAGTTATGTATGCATCTTGATTTTTTCAAGATAAATTATGAATGCCTTTTATTAATGGAAGTTGGCTGATTCCATGAGCAGAGAGCTCCAGACCACCTTCCTGGCACATTTTACTAGCACTGCAACAAGAGAGCCCTGAGGTTTTGGTTCAGCTTCAGCATTTTAGTCATCATATGAACCAAAATTAGTGTTCCCACATGTGGCTCTTTCAGACCACACACTCCTTCTAGCACAGCCACAGTGTGGGCAAACAAAATTAAAGCATCACTGTTAGTATGTGTGTCTTCATGTGGGGTGGATTTTGCCTTGATTTTCCACCAGTGCTGACAAATTTGGAGACTTTTCAGTGCCAGATATTTTATCTGAAGCATTTCTTGTAGGAAATGTCTACTGATCCATTTATGATGTCATCTGGATAGAAATCCATAAAACTATATCAAATATAACCATGCGTTATATTTGAGATAGTTCCCCTCAGAAGAGGCTGTAGAAACAAAGCTTGGCTCACCTCACCTTTGGTGTTACATTTTGAACACCTCTGGGGGACTCACTTTCTTTGTCCAGTCAACCATAAAATCTGCTGAATCTATCATACCTTTGTAGAAGAGCAGTTCATGAGTCTATTTGATGAAGAGCTTAGGGGTTAATAGTGGGCTGTTTTGCCAGTCAGGTTCAGTCAAATGTAACAATATTAGCCTGGGGTAGTTGTTCAGTACTGTTGGAAATGAGCTTCTTTTACTCTGCTCTTTTCCCTTTGTGTTTCTGCTTCATTGTGTTCAGTGCCCTGGCTGTTTGCTTTTCCTTTGGAGGTGAGTGTTCCTGGACAGAATGAAAGTACAGAGATGCATGATGTGCAAATGTGCATTCCACTGCTGAAACCTTTCTACAAGAGCTGCGCTGCTTGGAGAGAGAAAGAAAGGAAGAAATGCAATTGCAAGAAGAAAATCTAAATAAGCTCCCACTCCACCTTTTTCAATTTTCTGGAGGAAATATCTTTGTTCATATAATTTGACTTTTTGATTGTTAGATCAAATTGAGCCAGTTGGAATGAGCCTCAGTGATCAGAACACAAGACCTGTTTGGTCTCTGTTTGGCTGCTCTCTGGTCTTTGTGCAATTGGTTTGCTTAAATTTGCTGTAATAACCTTTCAAGAGTCATGTATGCATTTTTCACTGAGGACCCTGCTGTGCATTGTGATTATGCTGTTACCTCCTGAACATTTAGCATGTTTAAAGTGTTGTGTTACGGGGCTTGGTTTTGGGGGAAGTTTGTCTTTTTGCCTAGGTCTGTCCTGTGTCCCCTGTTCCCTCCAAGCTTTTGCTTGCAAAATATAAGATTATGTTGCTTGTTATGTATTACTGTCTGTATGCCTCCTTTTCTTCCCTTCCTCCCTTTTCCTTCTTAAAGCATCTGCTTAGTAAAGTATAGAGCAAGCATGCTGAGTAGTTTTGATAATTGGGCGGTCTGAATTCAGGCATGGATGCTGTATGGTGAGTTGTGGGATGGAGGCTGGTTGTGTTGGAAGGCCATGTACTGTGTTTCTGGCTAGGACAGGGTGGAAATGCCCTTTCTCTGAGTGAACAGGAAGGTGATTGCATGGCCTTGTACCCCCTCTTTCTCAGGGTAAGCAGCAGACGCTGGCAGTGAACACAGTGAACTGCAAATGGGTAAAATAATGAGCTGAAGTGATAGCTTAATGGAATTATTAATGGGATTTGTGTTCAAATAGTGAATGAGGATTGATTTTTATTAACATAGATTTTACACATGTAAACTTATGCAAAAGATTATACCCCACTCATTTCCACTTCCCCAGCAGAGTGTTTATAGAGTATACTGTGTGCTTCAAACTTCTTTAAATATTGCCCTTCCTCTCACTTGCCTACCAGTGCTTCTCAGTGTGTAACTTTTCATCTAAATCTGTATAATAAACCCAGAGATTTAACTGAACAATGAGGAAACCTTGGAATGAAAGCAGAAGTAGTAGGTGTTCAGTGGGAGTTTGCTGTTTGCTTGTTCATTCTCACCACAGTAAAAGACAGGAACGTGACAGAAGCTCAAAATGCTGAAGTGCAGCTCTCCACAAAAAGAGGGCTCTGCTAGAAGGGGCTGTTTTACCTACAAGGTGGTAGTGAAGATGTCACAATTAGGAGCTGACATTTAAAGAAGCATTCAGGCAACCCCCTACTCAGCTTCCACCCATGTATCTTTTTGTGTCCCCAGTCCTGCCATCTGTTTTCCCAAGGACTCTGGTTTTGATTACCTTTTTGTTTGTTTTTCTGATAAATGCTTGTTTATCCTCTATGCCTGGCGTGTGCTTCCAGAGATTGTTTGCAAGCCCCTCGTCCTTTTTGTACGAGGATTTCTCCTAAAGAACTGTTTACCACCATGATGCTGGCAAAGACTAATCCTCTGAATATGGCTGGATTGTGAGTATTTCTGAATGCATCTGTATTTAGGAGCAGACTTTCCCGAATACTTGTTTGGGAGTGCATGTGCAGAAACAAATGTGGTACTGCTCAACATTGTTACCTGTCGTCTGCTTGCTTGTTTCTCGTGTTATTTTCATCACGTCGTTCTCTTGTCATTTTTGGATGGGAACTCTGCAGGGCAGGTGGGACTAGACCATTCCTGGCATTTGGGAAATTCTTTGTTTCATTTAATAGGTTTTTATTGCTTCATGTCTTCTGAAAATCAAAGACAAATGCTTTGTTGCCTTTCTGCCCTGATACCACAAGGTCTGTGCCAAGTTCATTGGTGACCATTAAAAAAAAATGTTTTTTCCAAAGAAGCTGCCATATTTCACTGGTATTGTGATAATGTTAAAGCATGTTTTATGCTGCTAATGCTAAATCAGTTCATAAAAGGTAAGAACAGCCTTGGTAGGTGCATATAGCTCAGTACTCTGCCTCCAGGGGGATTGATATTGCAGGTACACAGGATGCATCCTTCCCCAGAATGTACTGCCCACAGCTGCACCTTGGGGATTTCCTTTTCCACATGTTTCTTTTTCTGCCACATGAGAAAACACAAAGCATAGGCTTGTCTGCAAGCAGACAAGTAGCCCAGTTGAACTCAGGATGGCTATTCTCATCCCTACTGTTTAGTATGGGTTTAGTCATTTAGATGGATTGCTGTTTTTTAGGGAGAGATAGCCATGGCAGGTGGTTGCTGTGAGCAAAACGATGAGATCTGAAGTGTACTTGAATCTGCCTGATCCTTAAAGTCTGCTTTCATAAGGGAGAGGGAGTTCCTCAGGCTCACATCAGTGCCTGGAGGCAAGCACAAGGACAGGACTTGGTTGTGTCTGTCCATCTTGTACTCCCTGGGCCCAATTACCAAGTAATTTCCTGGGCAGAAGAGGGAGAGCCTGCTGAGCAAGCCTTGACTTGCTGCTTGGAAACCATAGCTGAATGCTTTCCTGAATTCTGGTATTTTAACAACCAAGGTGTGTCAGCAGAGGAGGTTGGGTATTAGGAAAAGGTTTTTCACCCGGAGGGTGCTTGGGCACTGGAACAGCTCCCCAGGGCTGTGGTCACAGCACCAAGCCTGATGGAACTCAGAAAGTGTTTGGACAAAGCTCTCAGGCACATGGTGGAATTCTTGGGGTGTCCTGTGCAGGGCTAAGAGTTGGACTTGGTCATCCTTGTGGGTCCCTTCCAGCTCCAGGTATTCTATGATTCTGTGACCATAAATGTGCATGTAAATGATGTCTGATGATTCTATGGAGTCAAATGGATAAAAGGTTGAGGTCAGATATATAGTGATGCAGGAAGACTAATCTCTGATGGCTGTGATTTCTATTTCTGAAAAAAAATTGCTGACTATGGGATTTTTTTATTGTAGAATCACGTTAGTCCTGGGTAGGAAATATTGGGAAAAATATATTGTACTCATAATTCATATTAATGGAAATTCAATAATGGCAACCTGTCACTCAAAAATATTAGAAATGAGCCCAAGTGTTGTGCTATAAAAACATTAAAAAAACATTATGAATTACAATCTATTGCACCATGTTTTGCTTGTTATAAATAATGAAGGGAAAAACTAGTCCTTGGAAGTTTTTGGATTGTCCATTTTGAGAGAAGCCAGCAATTATGTTGTAGAGCTGACTGTGCACCATTGATCTGACTTATGGATTTCATAAATGCAGTGGTCTGCTAATTTAATAAACGTGCTCAATCTGTTTTTAAACAGAATACAGAACTTTAAAAAATGATTTCCTTTCAAACTAAAATTAACTCTTATGGCTTTTAAATATTAGACTGTGATATTTGCTTCCAGATTTTCATTAAAATACCTTCTGGTTTCACATTTTTCCTGGGATGGGCTCAGTGCTTGCGGCTCATGTTTTATTATATTAAATACTCATATTTCACTTATGCTAATTTGGCATCGAGTTATGAATTGGAGTTCTTAGGCAAACCTTTATTTGGTTTTACATTGTCAGTAAAGCTTGCAGCTGCTTAAAAAGTTTGCCACTGCCAAAAGCTTAGATAAATATGTGTTCAGAAAACTAGAACTTGCTATGTATTGGACAGAATATTGATAGACTCTATGTGAAATCTCATCTAAGTAGTTTGTATGTAAAGCTGCAAGTTTTTGGGAAAAAACTTGCAGTGTTTTCAATGAATTTGCAGCAAACTGAGTAAAGGGAGATTTCCTTGTCAATTTAATGACAATGTACTCTCAAGCATGAGCTGTGATTATTTTTGTCTCTAGTCTATTTTAGCTGTTGTAACCACAGTAAGTCATAAACCAGATCAAGCTGCTCTTGCAATCTGGCTCCTTTTGTGAATCTAAAACCTACCCATTGGACTTTTAGGTGTAAAGAGGTCAAACAGTGTGATGGTCGTGTACATCAACTGAGTTTCAGGATTCCATGATGAGATACCCATTAATGTCCAAGGGATCTTGTAACCTGAATTCTTTCCCCCTCCATCTGGAGACTCACCTGCTGTGTTGGAGCACAGAGTGTAACTGGGGACCAAAGTCTTCATGTTAAATAAATCCTGAACTTTATAATGTCTAGATCCATCCTTCTTTTCTTCTCCAGTCTATGCAAAATGTATGGTATCCTGAATTAGCACTGACAGGGTAACTGAAGGACCTTTGGTCATGTGCCAGGTTTAATTCATTTGTTATCAAGACCAAAAAGTGAATGTGACAGTGACAGCAATAATTATCTTCTTCTGTAAAGAAATGCAATACAAGCTTATGCATTTTGGTTAAAGGGGGGTTAAGGAAGAGTAAGGCAATTATACCTATCATACACTTGTGACCTATTTTTTTATCAATCTTGACAAGCTTAGAAAGTCTGATGGTAGATCCTAGGCAAGGAACACCTAAATCCAAATAAAATAACTTTCAACTGGTATCATATTTGTACTGCAGACTGATAAATTGCTTTTTCAGAAATCAGCTCTGTTGAATTTTTTAATAAAGTTAATGGGCTAGGACAGACTGTAGTGGGTTGCTGTCTGCTTAGTGTATTCTGGATACAAAATGAAATTCCCTCAGTCTTATTTAATATTACAGGTTTGGGGTTTCAGAGAAAGAAAATGAAAATCAATGACATTTGCAACACAACACAATATTGGAGCGGCAGGATTCAGGGAAAGTAGCTGGTGACTGTCCTTGAGGACTCCCACTAATTATATTTTTTAGCTTCCACCTCCTGCAGATACAGGACTAATATTATTTACTTTTATTTATTCTGGCTCTGTTGGATTTCTTGAGCAGCTCTTATGAGCTGTTTGAATGGGGCTGCCTTTGAAATTCAGGCATAGCCAGAGATCCAGTTCTTGCTGATACTCAGACCATTTCAGGGTGTTTCCATCTTGGAAGGTCTTTTGAAGAGCCTGAAAAGTGACTTGGCACAAGTATGAGCATTTTGAAAATTTGACTTGAAGAAGCAAGCTTCTACTTGACATAGGGCAGGGCTACGGTCACATAATTTTGGATGCTGATCTGTCTGTACATTTGGGTGCTGGTATAGACTTCGCAGCCTTGCTTTGGAAAAGGCTTACCTAGAACTAAATGGAGATACTTTGAGAGAAGTGTCTGTGAAAGTACAAGTTTGCAGCAAGTACATTTGTCTTCAGATGGGGAAATCCAAGGATGCCAGGTCAGCAGCAGAGCAGCAGTGCCCCGTGCCGTGCTCTGCTGCCCAAGCCGAGCTTGTCAGTCCTCGGGAAGTTGAGAAGTCAGCTGAGAAGTTGACAGTGTCATCAAGACCAAGTCCTGATGTCCTGCCTGGCCAAGAGGGCGTGTCTGTCGGCTGGAAGACTGAGCTCGTGGGCCGTGTGTGGTGGTAGGAGCGAGCAGGCTTGGCAGCATTTCCCTGGAAAAGCCCGTTCCTGCAGACAGCAATCTCTCTGCTGCTCCTTGGGCCGTTCGGCACATCTGCGTCCTCTGCCCCCATCCTGACAAATCCTCCCCTCGCTCTGCTGAGCTTTCTCCTGACTCACCAAGTCTTTCAGCTGCATTTGCGCTCTTCCTAATGAAAAAAAAAAGAGGAAAATAGAATAAGCTGTTTCTTTTTAATGAAATTCCTTGTATGAGATCAGAAAATCTCAAATTGTTTCATTGATCTTTTTTGTTTTGTTTTATTACTTAAGCACTAGAAATGAAATAGGTAAGACATAAATGAACTGGTTCATCTGTTGTTTCTTCCCTGCTCTTCGAAGACTTTATTTTTTGTGCCTACTATAGAGATTTGTCATATGTAATGCACTTTTTTTTGCGTCTCATCTGTTTCCATGCCTTTCCATTTATTTCGCAATCCATTTTCATTTATTTTTGCCTCCAACAGCGTAGGGTGCCTGAAAGCTTTCTGTTGCATTCCTGGGAAACAGGGTAAGTCTAGCAGATGAGGCATAAGGAGAAGTTTAGGGAAACACAGAGCCTGATCCTGTTTCACTTGACAGCTTCTGTTGAATCCTTGAAGCTTTGATTCACCTCATACATCTTCATCCATCCGAATATAGGCATCTGTTTACAGTTGGCTTGTAGCCCCTCTTTTTATTCAGCAGAGAGGACTAGCACTCTCCAGAAGGTGATTTTCCTCACCCTGTAGTAGGTGGTTTGAAGGTCTCCTTTGGTATCCTTTCTGTTCCCATTGGATACAGAGGGTCCCCACAGATCACTTTCAGAAATCTGATATTGAAATGAAGCTCGTCCTCACATTCTTTATCATTTTACCAATCTGTGGCAGCAAAAGCTATATAAGTACTTACAGATCTAAATGTGAAATGAATGCACGTTCTGCAAATGGTTATTGATACTGTAAGTATTAATATCAGTATTATTATTATTATCCACCTGCTGAGAGGAATGGAGAATCACATCTTGCCTATACTGAATCATTTGAGTGTCAGAAGCTTTGCCCAGTGTTTCACTGCATACATTTATTTCCCCTGTTTGTTATGCTTTTCCTTTTGCTGTTCTTCATTAATGCAAATTTTTCTCATTTGTGATGCTGGTAGGAAGCGCTTGGCCCATTACACATGGCTTGGTTATAAACAAGGTATTTGCTCTTTCTTATGAACAGAAAAGTGTCAGGAAATTTCATTCTGGGTTGTTGGTGACATTATCACATTGGAGTTTGTTGTTAGAAAACTATTTTCTCTGCAGATACAGCACTCAACCTCAAGATTTTGAGGTAAAACCACACAAATAAAGCTGTTCGCCATTTCTGATCAAATTGCTCATTTTCAGTTTTGTGGGAAGACTATAAAGGAATATATTAAAGGAATAGGAGAATCTGTAGAGGCCATGGGGAACTGGAAAATGAATAAAAAAGCACAGTGGTGCTTTGAGGCTATTGAAGAGATGGGACACTGATTTCAACTGCAAAGGGACAAAAATAAGCCAGACCATTGGGTTGGCTTTGAAGCACTAAGGAGGGAACTCAGCTGCAACAATCACAGCTTGTGCTTCTTTCCAGTTGTTATCTGACGGCCCACCATGCTGAATAGCACTTGCAGGAGGTGCAGTTGTTTGTTTCAGATGTCTAACCTCTATAAAGGCAGGTAAACATTTTCCATCTCTATTACCTGGTAGTGAAGGATCATGACTGCTGTAGTTGTGGTGAGGGAACCAGAGGGAGATAGGGAGATCTCAGGGGTTTGTGTTAGCTCTTGAATATGTTCTTCACAGAGATCTCAGTCTTGGGCAAATCATGCGGGATGTGTTGCCTCCTGATTTCACTAAAATTTAGGTGTGGACAGCTGTGGAACTGGACTTCAGTGTTTTGTTCTGGTGACCATAAGAGTGGGGAATGCAGCCATATCAAGGCTTGTGAGGATATACACATTAAAGGTGATGAGGGACTCCAAGGCTTCATCCATACTTGTACCCTGAACAGTCAGACAGGACATGGCCACAATGTTTTAAAATTTTTGAACCAT